>LPNX010900212.1:223589-240596 GCA_001517045.1 Pseudotsuga menziesii | reverse complement strand
ATTTTCTTGTGTATCAGCTCAGTTAAGATCTCTTCTACGGCCAGGTGGTGGAAAGCTAGCAAGGAACCGTTTCAGAGGTGTTTTCATCAGAGCAGTTATTTTTTTCAATTGGGGAGATTCAGCATTCAATCCTAAATCACGAGATTTCAGTATGAGGTTTCTCAAAGCTTCTGTTACAGAGGAATTTTTTGCTGAAATCGTGTGATATTGCGGGGCAATTTTGATAGCCTTTCCGAACTCCAAATTCAAATCTGAAAGCACCAGTGGATAGCTTGTGATCTGTAGATCAAAATCAACTATTCGAACATGCAAAACGGACATCGGACGGCTGAGAAAATTGGTTTTTTCCAAAGGCAGTTTTTTCAGGAATTCTACAGGTTTTGGCAGCTTAGGCGAGCCCCACAGAGCTCATTAGCTGCCAAAAGGACTGACTTTTGGCGGTTAAGGCACGGAATCAGCATGATGGTTAACTGCCAAAAGCCTGTTTTTTTGCAAAGGTTCTCTAATTTCGCCCAGAACTCAGTGTTGATTCGCTGAACTGGCAAAATGAATGGATTATAAAGCATATTATCTATATCTCAGAGATTTGGAGCGAGTTTTGGATCAGTGGGCACCTTTGACTAAGTTCAAACCTTATGTGGATGAGCATCTCTATCAGTCAACTACCACATCATGAAAATCAGATCAGTGGTGCGCCCAACTCTGTCCACCGAGCCTTGGAAGGCTGCTTCACTTCACCAACCATCGAACTGTTAAAGAAGATCTTCACATCAGAATCTGCTTGATTTTAGGATCAGTCCCTATCATTTTGTTTTGACTGTCAGTTATTGTTTTAGTTGAATTAAATAGATCCACACTTTTAGGATCTGGAAACAGTTTTGTAAAGGCTTTAAAAGCCTATGAACTCATACTGAAAAAGGGGTTCAATCTTGGAGAGAATTGGGCCTATGTTATGATTACTTATCTTAATAAAATCACAGTCTTATTTTGCCACTGTCATCAGACCATTCATGTTATCTTTTATTTCTGTACTTTGTTTAAGTTTAGCTTAGCCTATGCTCATAAGCTTGAATGAAGGATTTCTTATTTGTTTAGTATGACCCTGCATCCAATGTACTTGGTCATTTAGACCCTGCATTACATGTACTTGGTTATCTGAATGATATTCTCCATGCATTTCTGTTATATTATATCTGACTGGCAGTCTCTAAAAGCACTGGTTCATTAATATGTTTTGATAAGCTAATCCTTTCATTGTGCTTTCTTGGTATCCCATTGATCCACTCACTGAAAGAGAAATGATTTTTTAAAGTTACCAAGCATACTTAGCCATAACCACTAAGTAGTTTCTTGGAGAGCTAACAGGTAGTTAATGAGGAAATGACCGGTATACCTTACCGTAGATTTGGCAGCAACATAATGAAGTTTCTAGATTTGGAAAATCTTCGACGAGACCGCCGCCTGTACACACACGCTTTGAGGGAAACATGATCGGACTTCAGCATTTATTAAGGCTCGAGATGACGGGTATGGTCTCATCTAGGCAATTATTACGACCGACAGGTTCAGCCTAGCTGACCGTTGCATCCTGGATTGTTGCCTTCGGCATAAAAGCAGAAATTATTCAATTGGGAGGGTTACATTTGCAAAGAACCCGAGAGCTATAGAGCAAGCTGTTAAGTTTTCCTTGTGCAGAGCTAGTTCCATTACAGAGTGCTATGATTTCCAGAGTTCGAAGCCATTTCCCATCCAGAGTATTCCACCCAGTGGGTTCTGTCCGAGGACAAACCTATAGAAGCCATTTTGGAAAGATTTGAGCGTGGTGGCCTTGTGTGCACCATGACGACACTGCCCAAGGTTGTGAAATTAGATGCATCACAGGTCAGACAGCCCCCATGGATGAGGAGTCAAGCACAGGATGTAGAAGATGTCATTAAAATCTCTACTGAAGAGAAGAAGAAAGATGAGCCGATCAATGAAGATAAGAAAGCAGAGCGGAAGAATGATGAGAAGAAATCTCCCGTCAGAAAGAAAGTAAAAAGGAGAAAAAGACAGCAACGGGAGAGGGCCGCTGACCTATCTGATCAGCTAAGAGAAGAACAAGAGATTGCCGAGGAAAAGAAGTGGAAATTTGAAGATCAGGGGCAGCGTGAATACCTGGAGCGATTTGTAGAGAAGGAAAATGGAAAAGAACAGCAAATCCAGCAAGAAGAACTCCAACATGCAGACAAAGGCTTGTTCTCGGAATGGAATTCATGGTTTGTATTGTGCTCATATGAAAGGTTCCAGAGTGAGTGAAGTGTTCTGTGAAGGCAGGAAGATACAGATTTATATCTTCCTTATAGCATGAGCTCTAGTACAGATAGAGAGGAGTTCTCATGATACCAGGGATTTGAATCCTTATACTAACATATGGGATAGCAAGGCCTTGCAAGTGATGGAACTACGAACATAACAATAAGGAAAAGTAAGAGAGCCCTACGAACTAAGTTAAACATAAGACTCCAGTATTAGTCAAGCTTTGATTGACTCGGCACCAGAGTGTGTTGAAGGGATGGAGAAAAAAGTTGCAGGACTTCGGGACAAGTTGCAATGGACTTCGCAGGAAGCCAAGGCGAAGCTACAGCAGGAGAAGCCCGCTGGTAGTGGCTCGGGGGCGAGCCACAAGTAAGTGTTAGGGGACTGTTGGAGTAGGGTCCTGCAGCTATAGAAGAAGATGCTATTTTGACGGATAGACAGTTTTGGCAGAGATATAAGAGGTAAAGCTACGACGCTGTAGCAGGTTTCTAGCTACAGATCAGAGCTGGAAACCGTGACTATGGGGACAGAGAAGTCAAGAAAGATGATGGTACCTGAGCGGCCAAGAAGAGAGAGCTCACCCACTGCATTGAAGGCAGCGGTGAAGACAGGAGGGTTCAACTACCCTCATAAAAGGAAGCAGCGTCGGTACCCATGATCAGCGCTGGGAAGCATGGAAAACTGCAGGAAGTTGTGGTAAAGGGAAGTAGCGCTGGTACCCATGGTCAGCGTTGGGAAGCATGGACGACTGCAGAAAGCTATGGTAAAGGGAAGCAGCGCCGGTACCCATGGTCAGTGCTAGGAAGCATGGAAGACTGCAGGAAGTTGTGGTAAGGGGAAGCGGTGCATAGTACCCATGATCAGTGCCGGGAAGCATGGAAGACTGTAGAGAGCTGTGGTGTGACGGAAAGCGGCTACTTCAAGTATAGATATGTCGACTGTCACTAGTTAGGGTTTTAAGGGTTACTGTTGGGACAGGCCCACAGTGTTGTAATGGCGAGACCTTCGGGCTACCTATAAAGGGATGTATTTTGTATTGTAAAAGAGTTGGTTAGCTGGTTGGTCATTTTAGACAAGTAGATATTTGTAGACCAGTGTAATATAGAAGACAAGCTCTGGTTCTGTTATTAGCTGTAGTTATCTTATTGTAACTAGTAGCTGGCTCATTGAGCTTGTATGTAACCATCCGCAGGGATTGACAGACAGGGAAGAATATATTGTAAGAGAGGCAATATAGAGATAGAGAAGAGATCTAAGAGAGAAGGGCTCCAAGCTGTGTGCGGAGTTACCTAGAACATCTCTAGCTGCATATGTGGTGCAGTAGAACTGTGTTTACTTCCCCCTGAGCTATAATAGAGAAACATAGTTCTGTGGACGTAGCTTCCATCCTGGGAGTGAACCACGTAAAACCTGCGTGTTATGTGATGAATGTATGTGATTGTATTTATTTACTGTTATTTTGCACATGAACTTTGTTACAGTAAGTGTATGTATGCGTTATTCAGTTCGCAGCAATATAGAAGGATAAACATAAGTTGAATTCATTTAGTATTTTGTATGAGGGTTTATCTATGCTTCGCATAAGACAGTTCTTAGTCGCAGTGTTAAACAGCCTTCTATGTTGAGTCTTGTAAGTTAGACACAAGTAACGCTGAGTGCGCAGAGGATGCCGCGGTAGGATATCGCAGGGAGGCGATATCGCACTGACAGATAAGCTGTGGTGCATGAAACCACAAGTTAAGGATCTAGCGTAGGAGGAATTTACATGTTGCCCGGTGCATAGCGATGCGATAAGGCTGGAGTCATCGCGAGTAAGTGGAAGTTGCGCGACGCGGATAGGAAATGTGCGACAGGGAAAGAGAGAGACCTCGTGGATAGAAGAGCTGCGATTCACAAGTAGGATGCCGCAGAACCTGGTCCAAGACACTTGAGTCCTTGGCCAACCCATTAGAATCACTTTGGGTGAGACTTAAGGCCGCTTCACGGTCTGTCGCCGAAAGGGCCAGTGAGCTAGGGGTGTTGTTGGTTAATTATAGTAAACCCGGGTCTGCCCATAGCGACAAACAACTATATTGCAGAAATTGAAGGATAATCAGAGTCATTTATAGCCTCCATCAAGTTCATTTCAAGCTTCAGTGAAGCTCATGCTTCACCAATGCTCATAGCCCCTTGTTGGTCATGATTTGGGCCTCCTGCCCCTCATTTTTGGAGCATCCTTGTAATGGTCAGTCTATGATGTAATTTCTATTATTTGGGTTCATAATATTCTGCAAATTATAGTTATCAGTTCAAATTATCCATACCCATAAATAATCTTGTCTCATTTTTCCCTAAAAGGGCCTGCTTTATTAATGTATGGGGGAAAATGAACAAATATGAGTGCTATAAGGAATATGTCATGCTAGGGAACTTATTTAAGTGATTTTACATGTTCATAAAACTTATATTTACTTCTGTTATAATTCTCATGTTTTACAGAAATCTATTTCACTTGATTTAACTACTTTCTTTAGACTCTAGACACGAAAAACCATTTTCAAGTTTCCAGAAGCCCCTGGTTAAAACAGACCGAACTACCCTCAGTTTCACGGTTTGGCTGCCCAGAAGCGTGGTAGTAGGTTTCCGTGGAGCGGATTCTGAAACCTAAATGGCACCAAATATAAATGCGATAGGGGATAGGGAATTCCATTTCTGATTTTCTTTGGTTTCTTTCCACTACTCACTCCTTTTGCCTGCAAAATTTCCCAGAATAAACCCCTTATTTGCCCAGTCCGAGAAGTCATTGCGTAAATTAATTCAAGTTCAAAAATTTTAATATAATTTACAGAATTAAATAATGTTCAGGTCTGTACACCAAACTTATGACATTACAGAGGGTTCTTTCAAGATCAACATTGACATCCCCGCAAAAGGAAATCCATAACCGACTGGTTTTGGAGAAGTTGTCTGGAACTCCAACGGAGCAATTCTCATCATTTTCTGGGGTAACATTGTTACTAGTACCAATAACATGGTAGAGATTGAAGGACTAATCAATGGAATATCATGGGCCTTGGAATAGTAAAAGACCCCTTTAATTGTTGAATGAGACTCACAGGTTATAACTAATATTTATCGAAGTCTTGGAAACAACGCAAACATTAACTAGGTTTCAAAAAATTGGAGATGGGAAGGCACGTTATCAGAGCTTAGAAGGATGTTCATGGGAACTCTAGCTCTTCAATTTTTGCATGTCAGAAGGACTAGTAATAAGGTGGTGGGCATTTTATCCAATGAAGGGGTGGAAAAGTTTACCTCCTTCCATGAATAAGGGTTCCACGACAAAAAGGAAATCACGATATGGAGCCACTGTGAAAAGTTGGTGAAGGAATATGTCGGAAGCAAGGGAGAAGTTCTCCATCATCAGATGCATCATGTCCCATTGTCGATGAAGGAAAAGTGTTTTCTCAACTTAGAACTAAATCAACCACCCCTCTCTATCCTCCTCATGAGTGGGTCTTGTTACCACCTAAGTTGTACTTAGTGGTTTTTTTATCAAGTTAGCCTGGTGAACTGGACAAATATTTTTTGCTCGGACTTTAGAAGACCTTCGGAAGTGCTTTTTGGAAGTTCTTGTTGTACTATATCACATGTTCATACCCCATGGGGGAATTGTAATAAATGTTCTAGCATGATAGTTTCTGTAAAAGACTCAGTCTCTTAGACTTTATTTGTCAATCCGATCAGCCTAGGGTGTTTTTTCCCTTGGTTATTATTGGTTGTCGAATAAATGATTGATAATTTCTAAGTTTTTCATTCCATACCTCCAAAGTTCGGGTGGTTGACTTGGCATTTAGGCCCATTGAGGTTATTAGAGTCTATGTGTCAATGTATAAACATGCTAGGCATCATGGTCGAGTCATATGAACATGTCTAAGTCCCCCTAGGTTTTTCAATTTTTTTAATTTTTTCAGTGTTTTTTATTAAAATTTATTTTTTCTAAAACTTAGGCTATTTTTTAATAGTTTAATTGGAAAATTTGGTTTTGTAATAAAAGTGGGTCAAATAATCAGTTTCAGTCATGTAGGTGCTCATTTTCAAGCTAAGAGCACCATGTAAACCCATGGACCCACTTTTTTCAGGTTTTGAGTGATTTTCCATCACTCAAGTCAGAAAACCCCAAAATATCAATTATTGATTATTTTAATTAATAAATTGATGAATAATGGAGCAAATCCAAAATCCTAGATCATTGGATTCTTAGCGAATTTGATTGAAATTAGTCATATCTGAACCAGATTGACTGGATCTAACAAATCCTTGACTGAAGGAGGCGATCTGGATAGATCCAGAGTTTAAATTCAACATTCTTTATGGGGAATTGTGCCCTCTCTCTCTCCCCCACACATGTGGGCTCTCCTGGAAGCTCTGTGGATTTATGTGTCAATCTATGGGTTGATGTGTCAGGTCAATTAGCCCCCTAATTGACAAGTAGGCTCAGTGGAAGCTCATTTCAGCTTCATATCAGCATTAATGGACTCTCCTTCAGCTATAGTGGTCCGTCTCCTTGGGATTTGCACCCCCCTTGGGCTGGATCTCCTATTTTTTGTATAAATAAAGCTCAAATCACCTCTTCCAAGCTAGTGAGAACTGGGATTAAGGTGCTTCTTCTATTGTATTGTTGTTATTGTTCATTTGAAATAAAGAGAAGCTTTGGAGGCAAGACGGTGTCATGTCATTGTGTGTGTGAATGAGCATTTCCATGTTTTACTGAGGTAACATGTATCTATGTTCATAATTTGCTGATTGTTTGTGTATTCATTGCTAATATTGACAATAATCTTATTATAATATTGATAGGAAAGGAGCTTTTCAATAAGTTTATTGGCCATCTCTTTCCTTTGATGCATGTTTAGAGATCTAGATTCAGCATGTTTTATACGTTTATATGCATGTTATTCTGAATCTTTGTGTATGTATTAACCGGATCTCACAAGTATTTTTGCAAGTCTTTGATTTTAGTTGCATGTTCCTAGCTTGGAGATGATGCTGATATAGTTTTCTTCTTCACTCTCTCCAAAACCATCCAAAGGCATAGTCCCTTGACATTCCACCTAAAAGCTCCACGGTGGATCTTCAAGGCTACCAACACTCTTCCTCTCTCTTCCTCCTTATAAAATTGAATTTTCTCACCTGGTTACTATGTTCAAAAGCTTTGTTATAATTTGGATCTGTTACATTAAATTAAAATTTACATAGATCTGCTATTTCAAAGCTCATAGTTTAGATCTCATTTCTGAAAAGTATCATTAAGCATTCTAGATCTATCATAAGGAAATCGTCCATTTTGCATGTCAAGTTAAAGAAAATCAGTAGGTTGCATGCTCTAGATTTCCTTTTCTATTTTAAAAAAGATTAAATCTAGAAATCAGTGCATATTTCATTGGCTGCACAAATATCAAGCCAAGATCTCAAGGAAAGCTTGCTTTCCTTGGTTCCTTTTTCACCTGTTTAGCTAGTTTTAACTTAGTCTTTTTTTCAGTTAAGGTAGGATGACCCAAAGGTACTCTTAAATTGATTTTGGCCATATTTTATTCTAACATTATGGCTGGTTTTTAGCAGGTGTAACAGAAAAGAAAATAATATGCTGTTCGAAAGTGGCCTCGAGAGCGTTCAGATCCCCCCTTGGGGTCTCCCCTTTCATTAAAATTTAAAATTTTTGGAAAGTTGTAAGATATTGGTTTCCTCCCATATAAGGACCAAGAGTTTTCTGATATTTCAGTTTTTGAATATTGTAACCAATAATAATAAAAGAAAATTCTTTTTGAGTAGGCTCTTTCGGGCCTACTACCCATCCCCCTAGGGGGGATCTGCATCTGTTTCACTTTTTTGCATTCTTCCCTTTTTTTTTGCTCTAGTTTAGTACTAACATGCAGGATTTTATAATTTGATATAATTTTGCATTATTGCATATTTTAATTTCAAAATTAATTCTACTACTTACCCCACGACTTCTCGTTTGACCCGTAAGAGGAAAGAGATGCATGGTAGGACTATTTAGAAACCCGGTGTTGTGTATATTTGTTTCCCTTTTCATTAATTGTTTCATTAGTCATAATAAAATCAACCCCTCGATTCCACAATTGAGGTCCACTTGGACTGAAAGAGGTTCCCAGAGGATTTTCTTTTTAATAAGAACACCGACTTTAAAATTTACTAAAAATAACAAAGAATCCAGTGTGTATGCTCTGTACTTGGCTATAGTTCATCCAATTAGTCAAGATTCATCAAAATCACTTGAGTGACTAGAATAATTAGGATTCACTCTCCCCAATGTGACAAACCATCAGGCGAAAATCCAACGCCTCGATCAAACCATTACGGTGGAAAAATACGCAAAGGAAGTGGGAACTCCTGAAAAGTGACCTCGAGGTGCCGATATTTATTACACCTTCGGGTGCATTATGAACAACAACCTTAGAGACTCCATTCAGCCCACATATTCCTTGCAGGTAGCCGTGACAGTTTAGTTTTGGACATACTTCAAGTACCCCCTAGGTATATCTGGAGTCCCCTTGCCTAAGTTAAATTACTCATCTTCTTACATTAATTTTAAAATTAACCAAGATACAACTGCACAACATTCATTCCAACACTTGCAAGCACTCTTAATTGTTTTTTGACTCCATTTTCAAGGCAATGGTCAACTGTTTATTTCTTTCAATCTATATGTGATTGATGTCATTTTCGTGCTTACTTGTGATTATCTTATCATGTTATTTGTTGTTTACAATTGTTAAATCGAAACTCCTAAAAAAATTACTCTTTAATATCATCATCATAATAAATAATTTTTCCTTAATAACTTAATAGGGTCTACCCCCCTTGGCTTCGTTAGGAGTTGAGCCTAAATGGAAGAGTCAAGAACAAGGTGACAGCCTTGACTCGAGACTTGCTCCCAAGGACACATCGAGTGGCTTGAATATTTCTTCCATGTAACCTAGGTGTGTGAAAGGAGGAAATAGGTCCCACGTCATGCCTAGTCCACCCCATGTAAGCCACGTGTTGTGGAATGATGTTGATTCCCCTCCTTTATTCGTGGTAGGTATGGAAGGACATGAGATGACCTCCACAACATTTGGATATAAATTCGAGCATATCGATCATTTAGAGGAGATGCGTGGTAAGCGTTGATTCCAGTAAAGCCATTTTGAATTGAAGCCTTAAAGCCATTTTGAATAAGTATATTGAAAACATGTGTGCTAGTCTCAACAAGCCCCACCAAATGTCAAAGAAAGGATTAAAGTAAGTTATAAAATGTATATATTGAAGAATAGGCCTCAAGGAGAACTGAAATGATGATCAAGAGAGGTGGAAGGAATAATGACGATCTAAAATTTGCAGGGCTTTTCTGGTCGGCAGACTTTGCCTGGGTTGAAGCCTATACCTTCGTTTAGGGGAAGGGCCTTGGGATGAGTGAGAACATAGATGGTGGGGCTGCACCCCCCATTCTAAGCTCAGACATGGAAATCAAGAAAGGAAAAGGACAAGTGAGAACCTTTGATTCCCATCCAAGGAAAGATGGGGAAGGAACAAGTGGGACTGATAAAGAGGGAAATGCGAAAGTGGAGACCAGGAAGGAAGGGAAATGTGTCCCAAAATTGAAAAATAATGCTGAAGCTGCAAATCAATTCAGAATGGGCAAGGGAAGATATTCAATATATGAAAGACCATGCTCTTATAGGTAAATTTGTTGGGATCTGGCCCACCAAGAAGACTCTAGTGTGGTGGATAAACACTATGTGGAAACCCCAAGGAACTATGATCTTCAACTGGGGGCTAAAGGATTCTTCATGATAATGAAGAAGACAATACCAGGGATGATTTTAAGGAACCATACTTATTTAAAAGTGTATAAATGTTGGTGAATATTACCAATTCTTAATATGCCAACTATAAAATAACTGGCGATATTTTTCAAAAAATATTTTAATTTCCAAGGATTTTATATCGTTT
Source organism: Pseudotsuga menziesii (assembly GCA_001517045.1). Lineage (NCBI taxonomy): Eukaryota > Viridiplantae > Streptophyta > Pinopsida > Pinales > Pinaceae > Pseudotsuga > Pseudotsuga menziesii. The sequence goes on along the minus strand of LPNX010900212.1, from coordinate 230,303 downwards.
ATATAATAATTTGGCAACTTTTAGGGTCAAAACGTTTTACCCCATCAAAATTGGGTGAAATAGGGCTTCAAAAAATGAAAAATGGAGAATCTTTTTTGGGAGAAAAACATGGAAAAATAGCCCACTGGGCTAAAATTCGCCCCTAAAATTATCCCTGGACAAGACCAAAATTTTTGAAAACAGACCATATTTTTACAATTCCGTGGGTCTCTTCTTAAGGCCATGGAAAGAATAATTCAATCCTAATAAAGAAAATCTTACGATAACCTGAATATGGATCAAAATGTATTCCCTTCCAACTGAGTATTGGAAGGAAGAAATTTCGACAGACATTTGGAATACCCTAGGCAACTTCATCAAAGTTTCATAGAAAACTAGGCAAAGGTGATATACTTCATATGCCCTAATATGTATTTACTTTGACATCTCCCAGGATCTCCCAGATGGAATTGAATTAACTTGGGATGATGAGGAATGGTTCTAATCTATAGACTATGATTAGATTTTGTTCAGATGTAGAAGATGCCATGAGCATGGACATTTGTTTTGAGACTGCCCGCAAAATAAAATAACAGAAGGAAGGAAAGACCAAGAAAATCAAGATGTCGAAGGTTTTACCAAAGTCCCCAACAAGAAAAGACCAACCAAAATACCAACGGGACCTGAGATCAATAAAAGAGTGCAAAATCAAAACAGGTTTGAATTTCTCCAAGATGTCAAGATGAGTAATAACCAGCAAACCATTCGAAATGAAGATAAGCAAGATAGGGAACCATAACTGAGTATGAAGGGATGGACCAAAAAAGAGAACCAAGAGATAAATAAGAACGCTAATATTATAACGAAAATGGAGGGAGAAGAAATGGATATTGGTGATATTTATTTGGATGGGCTTGAAGGAGCTTTCTCTGATAAGATACCAAATCATATCCCTCCTCAACAAGTCTCTCTTCTAGAGAAGGTGATAATCAAGGAAAAGAATATGAAGTTTATCGATATAATTTCTGAATCCCTCAAGGACCCAAATGGAAAAAAGAAGGGGATAAAAGAAAAAACATGGAAGGCACATTAATGTGCAGAATCCAATTAGTAGGGGATAAACTTGTGGCATCAGGGCAGTATCCTACCATAGATGCAACCGTTTCTCCTGCAAAAAAATTGTTTCCAATGCGGATTACATCTTGGAATATTAGAGGATGTAGCAGTGATTTGAAGATTCATCTTCTAAGAAGAAGGATTGAAATACAAAAAATGGCATAATCTTTTTACAAGAAACTAAATCCTTGGAAGATGAGATAAAAATTATTGCTGGAAAAGTCTGGCGAGGGTGTGAAGCTATGGTGGTGGATGCTAATGGAGCGGTTGGAAGATTCATAATGTTCTAGAACCCACAAGTAGTGGCTCTCTCTGGATTCTTAGTAACCCAGTTCTCTCTGTTGGCCACTTTTCATATTTTAGGTACTAAAATCAAAGGTTTTCTAACCAATGTATACGGGCCTCCTCGGGCATAGCATAAATTGTCATTTTTGGAATCATTAAAGACCCTTAAGATGGCATCAGACAGTATTCCATAAATCCTTAGTGGAGGTTTCAACCTTGTCAGGAATCTTCATGAGAAAAAGGGTGGGATATGGAAATTAAACCCTGTTAGTGATTACTTTAATGATATAATTGAAATCCTATAACTAGTTGATGTAAGAATGACCAACGGTATCTACACATGGAACAACAAATGATCAGGAGATAGAGTGATCACATGTTGGCTAGACTACTTTTTAATCTTTGAATCCATTATTCTGGCAGGAGGAGTGGTAAGAGTTGTATTTCTTCCATCAGCAGGCTCAAACCACTAGCCAATCAGTATGGAATGGGAAAATGCAGGGGTGAACCCCTACAGACCCTTCAGATTTGAGAAGTTCTGGTTGCTACAGGAAGACTTCCCAGAGAAAAATAAGGAAAGGTGGAAGGAAATTCCACCCATCATAGGAACTAGGATGTTCCAATTCCAACAAAAACTAAAAATTCTTAAAAATAAAATCAAGAAATGGAACAAGGAATCCTTTGGAAATATTTTCCAAGCCAAAAAGGAGTTGGACAGCAAAATTCAAGAGATTTAGGTCAATGGTATGCAGAGGGAATTCTTGGAGGAAATACTCTTTCAAGAAAAGATGTTGATTTAGGAATTCATCCACCGAGAACAACATGAGGAATTTTTCTAGAACCAGAAAGCCAGAGTTAAATGACTCCAAGATGGAGAATGCAACACTAGTTTTTTCCACAAAGCTACCATCCAACATCTTCAAGGAAAAAGACTGGCAAGAATGAAGACTGTGGAAGGATCCATTGCTAAGACCCAAGAGGAGCTGGATATCACTTTGAACTCCTTCTTTGCCAATATTTTGGATGAATCGGTCTGAAATAGGGTTTCCACTCAGAGGGAGGTGTTGTGACACATTCTAAGGTTATTTCAGAAGAGTGTAATTTCATGCTTAGAAAACCTATTTAGATGGATGAAGTTGAAGAAGCAATAAAGAAAATGGCGAAATAAAAAGCCTTGGGTCCCAACGGGTTCATTGCTAACTTCTTCCACGTCTGCTGGGATGCTTGAAAGAAGAAGTGTGGGGTTTGGTGGAGGATTCAAGGAAGAATGGTAATATTTTTAAAGCTCTCAATTCAACTTTCCTGATGCTTATCTGCAAAGAGAATGGAATAGAGGATTCTGGGAAACTTATACCTATCTCCTTATGTAATTTCCTCTATAAAATTATTTCTAAGGTCATTGCTAATCGGCTTTGTCCCCAGCTCCCATTTCACATTTCCCCTAAACAAGCAGGGTTTGTTGAAGGCAGACATATATTGGATGGAATAATCCTGGTCCATGAAACTATTCATTCGTTAAAAACTGAGAAAACCCCAGGTATGTTCTTAAAACTGGACTTTCAAAAGCTTATGATAAACTTAACTGGAAATTCTTAGCAGGTATCTTCAGGCCTTTATATTTTCCAAGCATTGGACTAAATGGGTTATGAATTTGGTATCCTCTGCTTTATTTTCAATCTTGGTCAATGGGACTCCCTCTACTCCCTTCAATGTTTCAAGAGGTATAATACAAGGGGAACCTCTATCGCCCTTGATGTTCATTCTTGTGGAAAAGGGGTTCGGCAGAATGCTCAAAAAGCTGTGCTTGGAGAATAAGATCAGAGGTTTATCCTTAAATGTGGGGGTGGAACATAAAAATCATCAACAGTTTGTGGATAACACAATGCTTATGGGACCCTCCACTATTCAGGAGGCTCATGACCTAAAAGAGATATTGGCTACAATCTTGGAAGCTAGCAGTCTCGAAATCAATAAGGACATATCCCATGTTTACTTCTTCAACACTCCAAAAATCACTAAAAGGAATATCCTCATAATTTTGGAATTCTATGAAGGAAGGATTCTCTCTAAATACCTAGGGGCCCCTTTCGCTGAATCTACTGTCATAAAAATTTATTGGAAAGAGTTGTTGGATAAAATGATACAGGAGCATCATGCAATGCCAGCAATGTGATGAGTTGGTCATATTTTGTGGCATCTTTTGTAACCATTTTTGTGCTGAGTCACAATCTGAATAGCGGCATAGGAAATCATTGTGGATCATGACTCCCTGCATGGAGATCAAACCACCATTAGTTTGTTTAGGAGAGGGACGTTCCATCATGCGTCATAGTAGTGTTTATTTCAGTTATAGGACCACTCAGGATAGGGTAGTAGTTTTAGGTTAAATAGATCATTTAGAGATGTAGGAGGGGTTCTACTCTTTAGTATTTAGAATTTTGAGTTTGTAGAGAGAGGACAGACCTGTTTCTGATTCCTATTTGTAAATATTTTGAAGAATCAGAAGAAGAGATATAAAAGGTGTGTGCATTTTTCTTTGATGCTTAATAGAAGGATTAACCATGTGTTTATAGGGTTTTTATCCTTTATGCATGTGTTGGGTTGAACTGTGTATCTTGCAGAGCCAACTTTGGTGTTTTCATGAAAATTTGTGTGATTCCGTGAAGTGTTGATTTTTTGCATCAATTTCTTGCTTAAATAGTTGAAGTAGAGAGTAGATGCATGCATAAGAGTGTTAGGTCCAAGTATCATGAAGATTGCGGGCTGGATTGATCAATTTCATGATCTATTGACGCAATCCATATGTTTTCTGTCTTAACACGTTTTTGTAGAGAATGAACGATGGCAATTGAGGATGCAGTTCAAGATCTGACAGTCCTGAAGTATCCCACACCAAGATTTCTAAGGAAGATAACAGATCCACAGAGATCTGAGAGCCGCATCAAAAACAAGATCGATGGTCATGAAGAAGGATGCAAGGATTGGACGATTGAGGAAGTTGTGGGGAAAGATTTGCAGAGAGGAAGTTGTGGGGAGCACTTTTTGTAAGTTGGCATCCCACATCCCGCATCCTGCATCCCGCATCTTGCATGCAGAAACGTGGTTGCAGAATGGATTTGCAGAAACAAAATTGTAGAGAACAATATGTGGTAATTAGGAACCCACCTCCTACATCCTTCCTACAGAAGGGGATTTGCAGAGGTAAAGTTGTGGGAAGGCAAGTTTAGAGTAGAATTTGGCCATTGGCTAAATTTGGTAGCCCTGCTAAGTGTAGGAGCCACTATATCCTAGAAGTGCTGGTTAGGGTTGGTTGTGATCGACCCACCTGCACCAATTTTTTGTTCGGGTACACAGGGTACTCCCAAAATACCAAGCACCTTAAGAAACTGCTTCACACAAATAGATCACAGATCAACACACCGATGTTTGTCATGTGGTTAAAACCCTCGAGAGGGAAATAGTCCATGGCCCCAGGAAAATAGCTACTTGGAGCAATTTATTATGCAAAAGAAAGAAAGTTACACGAGCTTCTCATAATCAATCAACTAGCCAAGGACCCTCTATGCTCTTTAAATAGAGATCATAGACCAATCGAGTGTTAAGCCATGGATCAATAGTAGGTATGATCTAAGAGAAGTTGAACCATCCGATTACTCTATGTTTAGAACATATCGTGACTGTTGGATTAGAATATTTACAAATGCATACTACTTAGACTGGGAAAGAAAGATTCCTTATTTGGTTTGCAAGACTTGGAGACCAAGAAAATAATGCAAATGTCCTAAGTCTGACATTTCAAAATTTAGCTTAAGATTGGATTTCATATGGGTTATAAGTTTAGGGTCACTACCAGTAAGGATAAGATCATCAACATAAAGAAAAAGTATGATGAGATGGTTTCCTACTTTCTTGGTATAGACATTGGGGTCAGAATGGCATCTAGAAAAACCAGTGTCAAGGAGAAAGCTATCCATTTTGGCATACCAAGCTCTAGGCGCAGCCTTGCTTAAGGCCATATAAGGGTTTCTTAAGGAGGAAAACAAGTCTATAGTTATTCTGAACCTATCCATGAGGTTGTTCCATGTAAATTTCCTCATGTATATCACCATGTAATAAGGCAGACTTGACATCCATTTGATGGAATTCCCAGTTATGTAACGCTGCAAGGGAAAGAACAAGGCAGATGGAGTTCATTTTTGCTACAGGGGAAAAGGTTTCATTGTAGTCAATCCCTTCAACTTGGGAAAAACCTTTGGCAACTAACCTTGCCTTAAGTATTTCAACACTTCCATCTAATGCATACTTAGTTCTGTAGAACCATTTAAATCTGACAAGTTTTCTTCCTTTTGGAAGAGGAACAAGATCCCAAGTATCGTTCTCCACTAAGGAACGATATTCTTCATCCATAGCTGCATCCCAATCTAGATTTCCTGAAGCTTCTGCAAAAGTTTCTAGATCATGATTCTCGAAAACTTGAGCCAAAAGAGAAGAGACTCTCTGAAATTGAGAACTTGTTCGACGTTGATCTCTAGGATCACTAGAAAGATCACCAGCTGCTTCACATGTTGAACAGCCCCATCGAGGAAGTATTGGTGCTGGTGCAATTCGAGGAACATGAGCAGGCGAAGGTGGATTTTCATCCTCACTGTCATCATCGAAAACTAGAGTTGGAAACCTGTCAAGGAAGTTGGAAGAAGAAGAAGAAGGAACAATCACTGAATCAGGCTCGCAGGACAAAGATGGCACACCCACCACGTTATGCTCGTAGGCCAAGCGATTTTCATCAAATTTAACATCTCTTCTAATGATTATATCATGTGAATGGGGCTGAAGAAGTCTATAACCTTTTACATCTTCAGAATATCGAACAAATATGCACTTTTCACTTTTAGGCTGCAATGCTTTCCATTTTTTCATCCGGAATGTGAGCCCATGCTTCACAATCAAACACACGAAAGTGACTTACATCCAGGGATAATTTTAGGGGCGAATTTTAGCCCAGTGGGCTATTTTTCCATGTTTTTTTCCCAAAAAAGATTCACCATTTTGCATTTTTTGAAGCCCTATTTCGCCCAATTTTGATGAGGTAAAAAATTTTCCCCTAAAAATCGCCAAATTATTATATAAACGATATAAAATCCTTGGAAATTATTATTTTTTTGAAAAATATCGCTAATCATTTTATAGTTGGCATTTTAATAATTGGTAATATTCGCCAACATTTATACAATTTTAAATAAGTATGGTTCCTTAAAATCATCCCTGCTTACATCTGGTTTAATTTTACTCCATGCTTCTTCCGGTGTTATACCTTGTAAAACTTTAGTGGATGTC
>LPNX010900212.1:181388-223486 GCA_001517045.1 Pseudotsuga menziesii | reverse complement strand
AACTATGTAATTTGCACAATTTATGGCCTCAGCCCAATATTGAAGACTTAGTCCCTTAGATTGGATCATACAATTAGTCATTTCTTTTAAAGTGTGGTTCTTTTGTTCAGCTACACCATTTTGTTGAGGTGTATATGGAACAGTGTGTTGTTGTTGGATTCCTTGTTCAGTGTAGAAAGTAGTGAACTTGTTGTTAACATATTCTCCTCCACTGTCAGATCTTAACTTAATAATTTGATGACCAGATTGTTTTTCAACAAGGGCCTTGTAGGCCAAGAACATGTTAAATACTTCGCTCTTAAGTTTTAGGAAGTAAACGCAAGTACGTCTAGAGTAGTCATCAATGAAAGTTAAGAAATATTTGAAACTAGAAAAGGAAGCAGATGGAAGAGGACCACACAAGTCACTATGCACAAGCTCCAAAGGAACCGAGGCGTGCCAAGAGGTACGTTTGTCAAAACTGTCCCGATGATGTTTTTTGAGTACACAACTGGAACAAACACCATCTTTGCAAGATACCATTAGAAGACCCGCACCATATTGTCTTTACATAGTTGTTGCAATGAGCAATAATTTAAGTGACCAAATTGCTCATGCCAAAGTTTGCTCAAGTTATCACTATGAACTACAAAATTTGAAGGAAAAGGTGATGACCCAAAGTTGTTAAATTTGTACAACCTGGTAATATCATCAATAGTTCCAGTAGCAAGGACATTTTGAGAATTTTTAAAATCCTTGATTACAACTTGGTGAGGTGTAAAAGTCACAGTTTTACCTTCACCTAAATGAGTGATTTGATAGACTGATAAAAAATTGTAGAAACTTTTTGGAACACATAGTACATCACTGAAATAACCATTTTCTACTGGAACTGTTCCAGATCCTACAACACTTAGAGATCTATCATCACCAACAAATATTTGTTTGGTGTTACATTCATGCATAGTAGAAAAGATGGCTTGATCCTTAGCCATATGATAAGATGCTCTAGAATCAATGAGCCATTCATTTGAAGTAGAAGAAGAAGATGCAGTATAAGAGTAACCAAAAGCACAAAGTGCATGTCCATGAGAGTTAGAATCTGAAGACGAATCTAAGCTGATGTGGTGCTTCTTCATTGCTGCTTCCAAGGCTGCCATATTCTTAAAACATTTAGATTCATCATGATTATATTTCCCACAAAAATTGCAATGACGCTCAGTCTTATTTCTTTTTTGCTTGGATTCATTATCATTTTTTAAAGGAGGAGCTGACTGAGAGGGTTTGGGACCCTTGTTGTTTGGCTTATTATTGTGAAAATTTTGTTTCTTGGGAGGCTTGGACTTTTCTTTCTGTTGGGACAATAAGGCTTTCCTAGATGTATCTGCATTGTTAATCATTCCAAGATGAATGAGCTTATCTTGCCCTCTAATTAAGGAATCACAAAAGGATTCAAGACTAGGCTCTTGATAGCTAGTTGCAGTCAAAGATTCTTTCATGGAGTAGAATGTAGATATAAAAACAGAATATGCAGATTCAAGTTTTGAAAGAATATGATAAATACATTGTTTGTATTCTTTCTTAATCTTGCATTCATCAAATAATAGTCTAAGAGTTTTATACTTAGATAAATAGTCTTGAATGCATGAAAAAACATTTGGATTCAAGGAAAGCAACTCATTCTCAAGTTGATGACCCCAAATTTCATTGTGTTTACCAAACATAGATTCCAAATTTTCCCAAGCGAGATTAGGTTCATCAATTCTAGATATGTGGAATTGAAAATCAGTAGAGATTGACATCCCCATCAATCCACAAGCTTCATCACATGAATTTTCCCATTTAATTTTCTTATCATCATCAGTGGGTTATGTTTCTTTCCCTGAGGTTATCCTAAAAATTCCCCTACTTCATAGAACATCCTCCATATGAGATTTCCATGAGAAATAGTTAGAACTTGTAAGTATAATATCACAAGTGGCGGCCATACTGTAAAATAATGGCTGAAAGAACAGAAACTAACTGGATGGATGCAAAGAGCTCGAAAAAAATATGTGGTTTAAAAAAAAACAACACTTAAAACTGATTTCGGATGATGAAGTTATGCTTGATCAAATAAAATGTTGAAGACATCCCCAATAGTGATGTGGCAAATATTAATTTTACCAACTAAAAAAAGAAGCCCCCTCTTCCCAAGATCAACCTTTGACAATCACTTTTACAATAAAGTTGCTTTGAAGTGAATCACTTTTGTAGAATAAGTGATGTTCACTTTTACAATAATGTGACTTTTAAATAGTGTGGCAATAAATTAAAAGACTTGAGTGACTCACTTAAGTCTTTTAATAATGTGGCAACCACTTCACACAAATAGATCACAGATCAACACACCAATGTTTGTCACGTGGTTAAAACCCTCGATAGGGAAACAATCCACGGCCCCAACCAAATAGCTACTTGGAGCAATTTATTATGCAAAAGAAAGAAAATTACATGAGCTTCTCATAATCGATGAACTAGCCAAGGACCCTCTGTTCTCTTTAAATAGAGATCATAGACTAATCGGGTGTTAAGCCACGAATCAATGGTAGGTATGATCTAAGAGAAGTTGAACCATCGGATTACTCTATGTTTAGAACATATCGTGATCGTCGGATTATAATATTTACAAATGCATACTAATGCACACTAAAGAAGCACACTTTTACCTAATGGATATATTACACAAGTTGATCTTAACTAACTCCTAAGTGTCTAAATATCCTAACATTTTGGTATCAAATTTGGAAGTTGATATTTCCTATTGAGGAATGCTATAGTTGAGGTTGTGGGTAGAATTCTGAAGGATTAAGGAGAAACACGTGAAAAAGAGTAGCGTAGCCGTAGGAGCCTAAAGAGAGCAAGGAAAGAGTGCTCAGGACGTTCTACATAGAGGACCAGTATTGTCGACGGACTAAGGGCTGAGAAGAGACTTGGTGAGGTAATTTGTAACAGTGTGGAAGAGGACTGCTATTTTAGAGGCTTAGAGAGGGAATATGGTTGCACGCATTGGAAGAGTGAGAGGTCGTGACAAAGGTCAACCACTAGGGAATGCAGAAGTTCTAGAACAAATGAGGGAGTTAACGGCATGTCTGGAATCCATGGAAATAGATAGATGAAGAGACCCAGAAGCATGGGATATAAGTGAACCGGAGGATGAAGAGCAAAGAGAAGAAGTTGCACCTATGCAAGAAACTCTAGATTTAAGATATTTTAGATCTATGCTGGGAGTGACTTCAAGGCTGAGACAAGAGTTTCCTACACATGATGGGAGTCTCATTGCAGAGCATCTCATTGACTGGATCAGTGAGTTGGATAAGTACTTTGAGTATGATGAGGTAGAAGAAGATAAGAGAGTCAGATTGGCTGTGACGAGGTTGAAAGGGAATGCATCCTTATGGTAGGATGGTGTCCAAGCAGAAACATGAAGGAAGAATAAACCCTTGATAAAAAGTTGGGATAGAATGGTAGAAAAAATGAGGGCCAATTTCTTGCCCAAATATCACCAATTAATTCTGTATAGACTAGTACAGAACCTTAGGCAGATATTGTTAACAGTGAGAGAATACACTAAGGAATTCTACAAAGTAAACCTAAGTGCTCGATATGCGGAAGAGTCAGCAGAAAAGGGTGCTAGATATGTGAATGGTCTAAGTACAGATATCCAAGAACAGATCAACATGATTTCTCCTAGAACAATGGAGGAGGCATATTAGTGTGCCTTAAGGGAAGAAGAGAATATAACAATAAAGCAAAACTTCAGTAGAGGTCACGATTCAGCCAGAGGAAGAGGGAAAGCGACTGGAAGAGGAAGATTTTGACCATAGGGAGGGGAGTCCAATAACTCTAGCCAACCAGAGCAGCATGACAGAGGAGGTGATTCTAGCAGAAGAGGAGCTTACCAAGGATGTAGAGGTAGAGGACGAGGCAGAGGAGCTATCGTTAGATGCTACAAATGCAACTAGTTGGGGCATAAGTCATTTGAGTGTCTAGGAAAGGAATACATAGAGCAGAGAGGAGCCTATGTAGCACAGAAGGAGCAGCAACAAGAATAGTTGATGGTAGAAGAAGTCTTGCCAAAGACAGGAGAATCTTTGATGATGAACAAGGTCTTGTTGAAACCTGAGAAGGAGCAAGCAAAGCCTACTCAAAGGAAGTCATTGTTCAGGACTACATGTAAAGTCCAAGGGAAGTGTTGTAAGATGGTGATTGACAGTGGGAGTATTGAAAATCTTGTTTCCACATAGATGGTTGAAAATATGAGTCTAAAGGAGACCAAGCATCTAGTCCCATACAAAGTATCTTGGTTACATAAAGGACATCAAATCCTAGTGAGTGAACAGTGTGAAGTTGACTTTCATATAGGTCCATATAAGGACAAGATTTTGTGTGATGCCATGCCAATGGACATTTATCATATACTGTTAAGAAGACCATGGAAATTCGACATGAGAGTAACTCATGATGGTAGGATTAACTGTCATAATTTGAAGCAGAATGAGATAACCCATGTACTTCACCCTCTACAAGTAGGAAGTATAGCAGGACAGTCAAAACCTAAGGTTTTGATATTGTGAGGAAAAGAGTATTTGCAGCAGGATGAGAAGGTAGAGTTGAAATATGTTTTGGTGTGAAAACCAAGAGTGGTGACAGTGAAGACTAATGTGATAGATCTACTTGAGGAGATTCAGGAGATGTTGAGTGACTATAGAGACATTGTGGTGGATTATTTGTTGATGTATTTGTAACTTCGGAATGTATTCACTTGCATATCTTATGTATTGTACCCCAATGTTTATTCCAGGAAGTATCTATAATTTAATTGATTCATGTCACGCCTGATGTTCCTATTGGGAGATTCAATAATGTAAACAAGTCATAGAGTGTAACCCTTCTTATTGATTAAGGGTTAAATTCCATGCAGTTGTGGAGACCTAGGGTTATTAGACTCTCCTAGAGAAGTCAGCCCTAGTGAGTTATTGTCAAGTTAGGAATTAGTATAAATAGAGAGGGATCCTCTCTATTTATCACACATTCACTCACACTCAATTGTAGCACAAAACTAAGAGAGAAAGAAGAAGTTTGGGCAAGAGAGAGAGAGAGAGAGAGACCACTGTTGTCAGGAGATCATCTTACTATTTTTGGGTTTTACTTTTGGTGCCAATTCTATCTCTGAGGAAGTTGTGGGTTTTTATCCTTTATGGTTTCCCTGAGGAAAATCTTTGTGTTCATTGTCTCTTGTGTTTTATTTCTATGCTTTTTATTCTTTGATATAAGATCCTAAGATCATATAGCTTAAATGTTAAAAATCTAACATGATATCAGAGCTAACCCAAGAAGAAGACACTGTGTAGCTGCCAAAGCTATGGATTCCTACCTTTTGGATCTTTCTCCACATATTTTACGTAAAAGGAGGCTGGGATGACTGTCCTCTCTAGGGCACATCTTTCTATTGAAGCAGAATCTGATTCTAAGCATTTTTTAGTTTTTGACCCTGCACTACTGCCGAAAATTAGGGATTTCCACAAAAGTGGAATTTTTGAGTGAGCCCAAGCGTAGATTTATCTCCTCCCCCAAATCGAATTTTAGAGATCAAGATCAAATTTTTTGGTTGGGTAGAACTCCAGGAAAGTCAAACCCTAATCTGCTCTTGAACCAACTCTACAGAAATTCAGCTCCAGATTCAGTTCCGACATCTTAACCTGGTAATATCTAAATCTTTTGCATTTCCATTTGAGGTTCTCTGTTAATATGTCTCATCATACCAATCTTGATGAAAAGGTTGAGGGAGCTGATAACTTCTGATCTTGGAAGTATAGGATCTCCCTAATCCTGGAAGAAAATGAGTTGGAATCTTACATCAATGAAGAGGTTCCAATTCCAGAGGGAGAGGAGGCTAAGGCCTTACATAAGAAGAAATTGTTCATGACTAAGAGGATTATTGTTGATTCAATCAAGGATCACCTCAAACCACATGTGTCCTCCCTAAATACACCTAAATCTATGTTTGATGCCCTAACCAAACTATTTGAAGGGAAGAACATAAACCGGAAGATGACTCTGAGAAACCAATTGAAAAATGTAAAAATCTAGAATGCGAAAACCATCCAGTCTTACTTTACAAGGGTCTCTCAGATCAAGGAACAACTTGAAGCAGTAGATGAAGTAGTAGAGAATGCAAAAATTGTGATGACCATCTTGAATGGTCTCCCTAGGACATGGGACTCTTTCATTCAAGGGATCTATGCCAGAAATAAGCTAGTCAAGTTTAGCCAACTATGGGAAGAATGCTCACAAGAAGAAGCTTGAATAGTAGCTCGAGAATAAAATATGGGAAATGAAGATCAAGCTCTCATAACACAATCTAAGAAGAGAAAAACAAACCATCACCAAGCTAATAACTTTCATCCTAGAAGATCTAACAAGAATCTACCTAAATTTGGATGCTTTACATGTGATGAAAGAGGAAACTATGCTAGAGTTTGTCCTAAGAACAAAAATGGCTCTCACAAGAAGAAAGGAAACAAGAAAAGAAATCATGATCATGCTATAGAAGATGATGAGCCTTCCAAGAAGAGAATAAAAAAAGATAGTGATGATTCTTCAAATGATGAATAATATGTTTTGATTTCTGCTCTCATGGGAAACATCACACACATAAGTAATGATTGGCTTATAGACAGCGAGGCTTCCAAACACATGATGAGATTCAAAGAATCATTTGTGAAACTATTAGAACATGAATCACCCGACAAGGTGAAACTTGGGGATGACTACCAGTATCCAATAAATGGTAGTGGAGAATCCTCCTACAAATTAGACTCTGGAAAGTCTATGAAAATGAAGGATATCCTATTTGTACCAAGACTAAAGAAGAACCTTATCTCCATCTCTGCATTGGATGCAAAAGGCATAAGGGTTGCATTTATAGATGGCCAAGTCCTCATGTGGCCAAAAGGAAATACTATTGATGATGCAGTAATAATTGGAGAACAAGAGGGAGGACTATACAAATCGAAGGGCCAACCAAAATAAGCTTTGGTTCATGACGCAATAGAACCAAATGAATTGTGGCATAGAAGGCTTGCGCATGTGCACTACAGGGCACTACCACTTGCAAGCAAAGCTGTTGAAGGTCTTCCATAAATGCAGGAAAAACATGAAGGTATATGCAAAGTATGTGCAAAAGGAAAGAACAAAAAGAAGACATTTCCAAGTAGCAAGATCAAGGAAGAAGGAATCTTGAAAATCATCCACTCCAATGTATGCGGTCTAATGTCATCCAGTTCTCTAAGAGGGTATGTATGTTATGTTTCTTTCATTGATGATTTTTCTAGGATGACATGGATATACTTCATGAAGAACAAGGATGAAGTATTCAAGAAATTCAAAGAAATCAAAGAGTTGATCGAGAACCATAGAGAGAAGAAGATCAAGATATTTCCATCAGATAATGGCGGAGAATTCACATCAAATGAATTCAAATAATTATGTAGAGATTCAGGGATTAAGAGGGAGTTGACCACTCCATATAATCCACAATAGAATGGGGTTGTAGAAAGAAAGAATAGAACTATCATGGAAGCAACAAAGGAAATTCTTCATGATCAAGACCTTCCTATACATCTATGGGCAGAAGCTGCCAGAACAGCTGTGTATGTACAGAACCATCCTCCACACAGAGTAATCAAGAACAAGAAACCTAAAGAAGTATTTTCTAGAAAGAAACCAGAAGTCAGCCATCTGAGAATATTTGGCTTTCTAGTGTACATACACATTCCAAAAGAAAAGAGGACAAAGTTATATGCTTTAGGAAAGAAGGGTATATTTGTGGGATACTCTGAGATCTTGAAGGATTACAAAATATACTTCCCAGGATTGAAGAATATTGACATCAGCAGAGATGTAACATTTGATGAAGACTTAGCTTACATCAAGTCCAGAAAAAGACATGTTGAAGACTCTAAAGAATCAGAAGTACCCAGAATCAGCAATACAATTATGAACGAAGAAACTCCAGAAGAAGATCAAGAATTGGAAGAACCTCAGGAACTAGTAGATCCACCTCAAGAGAAGAATCCTCACAAGAGGAAACCTGCATGGGTATGAGAGCTTATATAAGGTGCAGAAAGATACAGGGCTCTAGAAGAGATACACATAGATAAGAAAATAACCTGGTCCTTCTCTAGTTACGTAGCCCTATTATGTGACTTCATTGGTAAAGAACCTTCCAACTATGAAGAAGTGACAAAAAAGAAAGAATGGAAGGATGCTATGATCGAAGAGTATCAATCGATCATGAAGAATGATGTGTGGGATGTTATCCCAAGATCAGAGGGGAAGTCTGTTGTATGTTCCAAATGGATCTACAAGATCAAGCATGTTGCAGATGGTAGCATAGATAGATATAAAGCAAGATTTGTGGCTCATGGATTCTCCCAGAAAGAAGGAATAGATTATGAAGAGATTTTTGCACTTGTAGCTAGATACACTTCCATCAGATCAGTACTTGCTCTAGCTATAGTAATGAATGGAAGATACACTAGATGGATGTCAATACTGCTTTCTTGAATGGTGTAGTGGAAGAGGAAGTGTATGTGGAGTAGCCACTCAATTTTGAGACAAATGACAGGGAGAATCATGTGTGTAAATTGAACAAATCCATGTACGGTTTTAAATAGGAACCCAGGACATGGTATGATAGAATTGACAGCTTCCTATCCATTTTTGGCTTTACCAAGAGTAAAGCGAATTCCAACCTTTACTACAAGGTTAAAAAATGGAACCCAGTGATACTCCTACTATATGTAGATTATTTGTTTGTGATAGGAAAAGATGGTTTGATTGCTAATACGAAGAGGAAGCTTGTTGCCGAGTTCAAAATCAAGGACTTGGGTATGATGCATCACTTTCTAGGCATGGAGGTGTGGCAGAATGCAGATGGAATCTCCCTGGCAAAAGGTAAGTATGTAGTAGAGATCCTGAAGAGGTTCGATACATGGACTGCAAGGCCATGACCACACCTATGGCATCGAACCTGGATATATTGAGTGATTCTTCATCTGAGTCGGTTGATGCTACAATGTATCGCTAGATGATTGGGTCCTTGATGTACCTGATGAATACGAGACTAGATATTTTCTTTGCTATGAAAACATTGAGCCAATTCCTAACAGATCCAAGACATGTTCACTGGATTGATGCAAAGCATATTCTTAGGTACTTGAAGGGTATAGTTTATTATGGGCTCAAGTATGAGGTGAATTGGAAGATTAACCTGTAAGGTTATGTGGATTCATATTGGGCAGGCAGTGACATTGATAGGAAGAGTACTTCAGGGTGTTGCTTCAGTATGGGATCAAGTATGATCTCTTGGTTTAGTAGGAATCAATCCCATGTGGCATTGAGTACAACCAAAGCATAGTATGTTGCAACTTGTTTGGCTAGCTATGAGGCAGTGTGGCTTAGGAAGCTACTATTTGATTTGTTTGATCTCAAGTTGGATGCTACTTGCATATATTGTGACAATAAGAGTTGTGTGAAGTTGTTAGAGAACCCAGTGTTCCATGACAAGTCGAAGCATATTGAGATCAAATATCACTATATCAGGGATATGGTGCAGAGAGGAGTAGTGAAGCTCCAGTATGTTGCGACATACAAGTAGATAGATGGTGTGTTAACCAAACCATTAGCTAGAGTGAAGTTTGAATTCTTCAGGGATAAGCTTGGTTTTCTCTAGATCAAGGTTCCCTCCAAAGGGAAGTGATGAGTCCATGAGCCTTTTTGACATGGTTGATATGTTCATCCCATGATCAAATATAAGTGCTGAGCCATTCTCATGTGACTGTGGGATGTGTTCATCTCACATGATCAGATATAAGTGCAGAGCATTTATTACATAGTTGATGTGTTCATCCCATGGTAAGATATAAGTGCTGAGCCCTTCTTACATGGATGATGTGCTCATCCCATGGTAAGATATAAGTGCTGAGCCCTTCTTACATGGTTGATGTGTTTATCCCATGGTCAGATACAAGTGATAAGCCATTCTAATGTGGTTGATGTGTTCATCCCATTGTCAGATATAAGTGTTGTGCCCTTCTTACATGGTTCACGTGTTCATCGCATGGTAAGATATAAGTGTTGAGCCCTTCTTACATGGTTGATGTGATCATCCCATTTTAAGATTTAAGTGCTGGGCCTTTCTGACATGGTTGATGTGTTCATCCCATGCTTATATGTGAGTGTTGGGCCTTTCTGACATGGTTGATGTGTTCATCCCATGGTCAGATTTGAGTGTTGGGCATGCCTTTCTGACATGGTTGATGTGTTCATCCCATGGTCAGATGTAAGTGCTAGGAGGGCCTTTCTAACTGGGTTAGATATAAGTGCTAAAGAAGATGAAGACCTACCTGGAGGCTAGGCCTAAAACCAACATGAAAAAGGGATAGCTCTGTAGAACATACTGTGATGAGTAGAACTGAGATAACACCACTGATGATGACCAATGATGATCCAATAGTGATGATCCAGATCCGGTGATGATACAGACTTGAAGATGAAGATGAATTGAAGATGAAGGTGACTTGAAGATGAAGATAACTTGATGATGATTCAGATGATACAGAGAAGAATATTTGTGCCAATAAATTGTGTCGAGAGAATACCTTCCTAGTTAAGAGGGAGTGTTGATGTATTTGTAACTTCGGAATGTATTCACTTGTATATCTTATGTATTGCACCCAAATGTTTATTCCAGGAAGTATCTATAATTTAATTAAGTCATGTCATGCCCTAATGTTCCTATCGGGAGATTCAATAATGTAAAAAAGTCATAGAGTGTAAACCTCCTTATTGATCAAGGGTTAAAGTTCCCACAGTTGTGGGGCCCTAGGGTTATTAGACTCTCCTAGAGAAGTCGGCCCTAGTGAGTTTTTGTCAAGTCAGGAATTAGTATAAATAGAGAGGGAGCCTCTCTATTTATCACACATTCACTCACACTCAGTTGTAGCACATAACTGAGAGAGAAAGAAGAAGTTGGGACAAGAGAGAGAGACTACTGCTGTCAGGAGAACATCTTACTATTTTTGGGTTTTACTTTTGGTGCTTATTCTATCTCTTGTGTTTGATTGGTGTTCATGTTATTCTCTAAGATAAGATCCTAAGATAATATAGCTTAAATGTTAAAAATATAACATGATTTACCCAATGAACTACCACCAAGGAGGAATATAAGTCATTAGATTGATTTTATTCCAGGAGCTAGTTTACCAAATAAGGAAGCATATAGGTTGACACCTCAGGAGAATGAAGAATTGAGGAAACAGGTCCAAGGATTGTTGGAAAAAGGATTGGTTCACAAGAGTCTGATTCCATGTGCGGTACCAGTAGTACTGACACCCAAGAAGGATGGTGAGTGGAGGATGTGTACCGACTCCAGAGTGATTAACAATATCACCATTAGATATAGGTTTACATTACCAAGGATGGATGACATGATGGATTTCCTAAGTGGTGCAACATGCTTTTCAAAAATGGATTTGAAGAGTGGATATCATCAGATAAGGATTACAGAAGGAGATGAGTGGAATACAACATTCAAGACAAATGATAGGTTGTATGAGTGGTTGGTCATGCCATTTGGATTGTCCAATGCACCAAGTACCTTTATGAGGTTGATGAATGAAGTCTTGAGAGATTTCATAGGTAATTTTTTTTATAGTTTACGTTGATGACATTTTGGTTTTCAGCCAAACAGAAGAGGAGCATTTGAAGCATTTGAGATATGTTTTGGACAGGCTGCAACAAGAAAAGTTTCTAATAAATGTGAAGAAGTGTATGTTCATGAATACAGAACTAGTATATTTGGGTTTTGTTATCTCGAGGGATGGGTTGAAGATGGATCCAAAAAAGGTGCAAGAAATCATTGATTGGCCTTCACCTAGAAACATATTTGAGGCAAGGAGCTTTCATGGATTGGTAAGCTTCTATAGGAAATTATAAATAATTTCAGTGGTGTTTGTGCATCTATTATTGAGACAATTAAGAAGGATAACAACCATTTCAATGGACAATAGAGGCTGAAAGGATCTTTCAGTTCTTGAAGCAAAAGATTATTGAGCAACCAGTATTGAAGTTACTGTACTTCAACCACCCTTTCCAAGTGAAGTGTGATGCTAGTGGAGTAGCAATCAGAGTTGTGCTTATTCAGGAGGACGGGAATATAGCGTATTTCAGTGAGAATATGAATGATGAAAAGCAAAAGTATTCATCTTATGAAAAGGATTTTTATGCTATTGTTCAAGAAAAGAAGCATTGGAGGCATTACTTGATTCCCAGAGAATTTGTGTTATATTCAGATCACCATGCATTACAATACATAATGCAGCAACCTAAGTTGAACCTGAAACATGTCAAGTGGGTTGAGTTCTTATAGATCTTTACCTTTGTGTTGAAACACATAACTGGACAGTCAAATAGAGTAGCTAATGCTTTAAGTAGGAGAATGTTGATTATGCAAGAAAATTAGATCCAAGTTTTGGGATTTGAGCATTTGAGAGATTTGTATGAGGCTGACATTGATTTCCAAAAGGCTTACAGGGCTTGTAAGAATCTAGTATAGGTGGACAGAGAGCCATGGATGGCGTATACACTACAATAATGTTTACTCTTTAAAAACAGTAAGAT
The DNA here is from genome assembly GCA_001517045.1 of Pseudotsuga menziesii. NCBI lineage: Eukaryota > Viridiplantae > Streptophyta > Pinopsida > Pinales > Pinaceae > Pseudotsuga > Pseudotsuga menziesii. The sequence continues at coordinate 210,781 of LPNX010900212.1, read as the reverse complement.
GTGTATACCAAAGTATTCTATGAGAGAGAACTTGATACATGAGAAACATAATGGAGGTGTGGTAGGTCACTTTGGAAGTGATAAAACCTTTGGATAGTTGGGTCATTTCTATTTTGCCAAGGATGAGGCTTGAAGTTGAGAATTTTGTAAGCAGATGCAGAGTATGCTAGCATGCTAAGGGGAGAAGCCAAAACACAGGATTGTGTACACCATTGCCTATTTTGACTAGGCCTTGGGATTATGGGTTTACCAAGAACTCAAAGGGGACATGATTCTATCTTTGTTGTTGTTGATAGATTCACTAATATGGCACATTTCATTCCATGTTACAAGACTAGTGATGCCACACACATTGCTAACTTGTTCTTTGATGAAGTTTTGAAACTACTTGGTTTACCTAGAAGCATTGTATCAGACAGATATGTGAAGTTCACAGGGCATTTTTGGAGAACCTTGTGGAAGAAGTTGGGTACCAGACTGAATTTTAGTTCAGCATATCACCCACAATCTGATGGATAGACCGAAGTAGTCAATAGGATTCTAGGAAACATGTTGAGTAGTTTGATTGGGGAAAGTCCTAAGCAGTGGGACAGAGTATTAGCTCAAGCTAAGTTTGCATATAATGATTCACCAAATAGGAGTACAGGGATGAGTCCATTTCAAATTATGTATGAAATGCATCCAAGAGGAGTGTGTGAACTTCGTGACTTAGGTCAATTGGAGAAACAAAGTGTTGATGGTTAAGAGTTTGCAACAAGAATCAGTGACATGCAGCATCAAGTGAAAGAAATATTATAGTAGAGTAAAACTAGTTACAAGGCCCGAGCAGATTCTAGAAGAAGGGAAAATAACTTTGAAGTGGGAGATTTGTTCTTAGCCATTTTGAAGAGAGACAAATTTCCTAATGGAGAGTATAACAAGCTGATGATGAAGAAGATTGGACCCTGCAGAATACTCAAGAAGTTTTCAGTGAATGCTTATGAGCTAGAGATACCTACAGGAGTGGGTATTTCACCAATATTTAATTTAGTAGCATGTCTATATCCTTATGTAGCAGGTGACGCTGGAACTTTTACAGGAGGTGAAGATCCTACTGAATACTTACAATGGATAGCACAGATTCTTGTGACACAACCATTGGAAGTTGAGGTTGTTCTCGACACTAGGGTGTCAAAGAGTATAAGGAAGAAGGATTATCTGGAATATTTGGTCAAGTTGACGAAGCGACCAACCAAGGATTCTACTTGGATGAGAGTTGTAGAGTTGGAAGCCAAGGGTTTCATTGTAGCTGATCTTATGAACATGGGTTCATAATTTTCTACCTTGCGAGTTTGATGCAGAATCATTGTGGCATGCCAGCAATGTGATGACTTGTTCACATGCCGTGGCATCTTTTGTAGCCATTTTTGTGCTGAGTCATAATCTGAATAGTGGCATAGGGAATCATTGCAGATCACGACTCCCTGCATGGAGATCAAACCACCATTAGTTTTTTTCAGAAAGGGACGTTTCATCATGTGTCATAGTAGTGTTTATTTCAATTGTAGGACCACTCAGGATAGGGTAACAATTTTAGGTTAAATAGACCATTTAGATATGTAGTAGGGGTTATACTCTTCATTATTTAGAATTCCGAGTTTGCAGAGAGAGAATAGATCTATGTCTGATTCCTGTTTGTAAATATTTTGAAGAATCGAAAGGAGAGAGATCCAAGATGTGTGCATTTTCCTTTGTTGCTTAATAGAAGGATTAACCATGTGTTTATAGGGTTTTTATCCTTTATGCATGTGTTGGGTTGAACTATGTATCTTGTAGAGTAGACCTATGTGTTTTTATGAACATTTGTGTGATTCCGTGAAGTGTTGATTTTCTACATCAATTTTTGGCTTAAATAGTTGAAGTAGAGAGTAGATGCATGCATAAGAGTGTTAGGTCCAATTTCATGATCAATCGATGGCCGCAGTTCATGGAAATTGAGGCCACTATTCAATATCTGACGGTCCTAAAGTATCCTGCACCAAGAGCTGCAAGAAAGTTAATAGATTCACAGAGATCTAAGAGATTCATAAAAAACAATATCGATGGTTGTGGAGAAGGCCGCAAGGATCGGACGACTGAGGAAGTTGTGTGGAAATATTCATGGAGAGGAAGTTGCGGGGAGAAAATTTTGTAAGTTGGCATCCTGCATCCCGCATCCCAAATGCAAAAATGCTGTTGTGGAATGGATTTGTGGAAACAGAATTGTGGAGAGCAATTTGTGGCAATCAGGAACCCACCTCCCACATCCTGCCTAAAAAAGGGGATTTTTGGAGGTAAAGTTGCGGGAAGGAATTTTTAGAGAAGAATTTGTCCATTGGGATAAATTTGGAAGCCCTGCTAAGTGTAGGAGCCACTAGTTCCTAGAAATGCTGGTTAGGGTTGGTTTTGATCGACCCACCTGCACCAAAAAATCAAATAGAAGATGAGCCACTGGACTTTCAAGGCACTTAATTTTCCGAGCCGACTCATTCTGGTAAAATATGTTCTTCAAGTAATGCCTTTCTATCTTTTCTTTGTTTTGGATGCTCTTAAATTTGTGATTAAACAAATCAGAAATATTCAATGGACCTTCCTTTTTGGGGGATCGGAAGGGCATAGGAAGTGGCCATTGGTGGACTATAAAACCATATGCAAACCTAAGGAAGTAGAGGGCCTAGAAATATGTGACCCTCTTGGTATCAACAAAGAAATGAGAGCCGAAATTTGGTGGTGGTGGATTACCCATGAAGAGGAACCATGGGCTAAATTATGGCACATGAAATATGCCCCTCATTGGCCTAACCAATTATTGGTGCGTTTCAGAGAAAATGATCCAGGCTCAAATATTTTTAAATTGGCTCAAGAAAACCGCAGTTTGATTCAGTGACATAGCTTCTAAGAGGCAGGGATGGCAGGATGACATTGTTTTTCAATGATGCTTGGATCCAGGAGACATGTGTGGCTATTCGAGATGATATACCTATCCTAATTTACCATCTCCAACACCATCCATTGAAAAAGGTGGCATATTTTTGGGATTATGAAGCCCCAAACCAACTCTTTAGAACCTGGAAAGAGAATGAATGGTGGAAAGCTCAGGTTCCTAGAGATAATGTGGAAGTTTTTTATTTGAAGCTTTGTGCTAAAAAGATCCCCAAGACTGCTAGCCCAGACAAACTCAGATGGGGGTACACCAACCAGGGAAATTTCAATATAAAAGAAGCAATTGAGTTGTTTACGAAAACTTATAGACTGGAAAAAGAGGTAAAGTGGAGGAAAATATGGGGTGGAAGCTGGTGGCCAAAGGTCGCAACTTTTAGTTGGCTTCTTCTTAAGTAGTGCATTCTTACTTGGGATAATATCTAGACAAGGGGAATCAATGGGCCTGCAAGATGTTGTCTGTGCGAAAAAAATAATGAAACCATAAACCACCTACTGGATGAGTGTCTAGTGGCAGAAGCCATCTGGGAAAGGGGAGCAACGATTTTTTTTAAAAATAATAGAAATAAAGGCAGGTCGGATGTAAATATTGCAGAATGGCCAAAGAATGTCTTCAAAAAAAAGATTGTGAAGAGATTATGGGAACTTCTCCCAGGATTCTCTGTATGGTAAATATGGAAAGATAAGAATTTACGAATATTTGAAAGTAAACTGAGACAGGTGGAGGATATTTGGGCATTGATTGAAGCTCATTTAAAATAATCAATAAACTTAACTCCTTGGTCCCATTTCAAAGATGAGGAAAATGAAAGACTTATCCTTTATGAATTAGGAATATATGACTTACTTGTTAACAATTCATGGCCCAGGTCATGACCCAATCCCCCATGCAGCGCACATTTCTAGCAAAGGATATCGGAGGGTTCTTTCAATATCAGCTTCTATAATGCTACAAAAAGAAATCCGGGACTGGCTGGTTTTAGAGGAGTCAGGAACTCCAATGGAGCCATTCCTATCATTTTCTGGGGTAACATTGACACTAGTACCAATAACATGCTGGAGCTTGAAGGACTAATCAATGGAATATCATGGGACTTGCAATAGTAGAAGACCTCTTTAATTATGGAAGGAGACTCATAAGTTATCACTAATATTGCTCAAAGTCTTCAAAACGGTGCAAACATTCCCCAGGTTTTGAAAAAATGGAGATGGGAAGGCAGGTTATCGGAGCTCAGAAGGATGCTCGTGGGAACTCTAGCTCTTCAATTTTCACATGTTATAAGGACTGGTAATAAGGTAGAAGATGTTTTGGCCATTGAATGGGTGGAAAATTTTACCTCCTTCCATGCAAAAGGGTTCCACGACAAACAGGAAAGCATGATATGGAGCCGCTGTGAAAAGTTGGTGAAGGAAGATATGGGTAGCAAGGGCGAAGTTCTCCATCGCTAGATGCATCACGTCCGATTGTCGATGAAGGACAAGTGTTTTCTCGACTCAGTATGAAATCAACCACCCATCTCTACCCTCCTCATGAGCAGGTCCCACATCATGCCCAATCTGCCCCATGTAAGCCACGTGTTGTGGAATGATGTCGATTCCCCTCCTTTATTCATGGTAGGTATGGAAGGATGAGAGATGACCTCCACATCACTTGGCTATAACTTCGAGTATATCGAGCATTTAGAGGAGACGTGTGGTAAGCATACGATGTAGATGACCAAGGTAGAAGGGACGTATGCCCGATCCAAAAATAACTATGTGAGGATGAGATTCATTAATAAGGATTCTCACCATGACATTTGATTCATATGGGATGCGGTGTGGGTTCTACCCCTTTAGTCATGCTCGTGTGATTTCTTTGAGCTATTGTTCCTGGACAAGTAATAATAGAGATCTCTGTATGAGATGGCCATTAATGGGAGAAGGGGAAGTTGATATTTCACATGAGAAGGAGGATATGGTAGAGGATTATGGATTTCGGCTTTGTAAGGTTTCCATGGTGAAGGGTGTGAAATGGAAACATCAACCAAAAGTGCTGACTGTGGGATTCTTCACTTACAAGTATGGAAAGGCTATAAAATCCCCTTGGGATGGAGATGGATCCATCCTGCTCGAGCTGCAAATTAAGTATAGTTTTTGGTTGGCCCTTAATAAGAATCTGCGTAATGTGATAATGGCTCAACAATGGAAAGTGTGAAGATGTCAGTAAGGAAGGGTTAGGATTTAGGGGATAAATTTGTTTCCAACCAGTTCATCTGCTAATAACCCACCAGTGGAAGATAGTCCAATCTCATTGGCTTTTAATTGGGGCGAGCAATATATGGCAGAGACCCATGTGGTTTTTGAAGCTAAGATAATAGTTAATGAACTGGAGCTACTTCGTGAGTATGAGAGACACCAAGGGAGACCCCTGGTTTTCAACCCCTTCTAGAGAGTGAGGATTCTGTTGGCTCAAGATTTACAGTCCAAGGTGAAAATGGCGCATAGTATAAGGGAAGCCCTAACCTTGATCCAGAGGGGGAAGCAAGAGAGTGTTGCGGGATTCTGTCTTTTGGACCAGATAAAAACTGAATTTATGGACCACCCAGGGGAGCCTACAATGAAAGTGCATCCCTCATCCCCAAGTGACCCTCCTCTGTAGTAAGGGTATTGGGTTGTATGTCTTATTTTGGATCACCCGTGGCTTGTGTCCTGATTTATGGTTCCGGTGGCCCATCCTGGGTCTACTTAGTTTATGTTTATGTCAGCTTATGTTAAGTATGTTAATGTTTGTATGGTTGTAAGTGGGTATGGGAAGGATATACTGATTTGTAAGGATAGTAATATTTGTAAAAATGGAATCAATGGTCATAAGGTTAGGGGGTTAAGGAAAGCCTCTGTTTTGATTTGTTATAGCATGTGGATTGTATATGAGGTCAATTGTAAAAGGAAAAGTATGGGTTTGGGAAATAGGGAAGAATATAGTCCTAAACTCGATGAAAACAGCCTGGTCATGCGTGGATCCTCCAGCTGTCCAGGTCTGATTGTAATTTAATTTTTGTATCATACGTAATAGAATGGTTCCCTTCTAATTAACAAAAAAATAAATTCTAAAAAGTATATAGAATAAGGTTGTATGTGCACAAGTTCCACCAATTCATGAGACTCTAATGTGCAAGTCCCACCAAGTCATGGAAATCTAGTGTGTAAGACCCATGAAGTCATGGAACTCCATAAGTGCATTATAAGGACAATTGGTTGAATTACTGCAAAGTTACTATATATACAAAAATGCACGTCGATGAAAGAATAAGAGGGTTGTTAAGATTGACCGAAAAGAAAGGAAGAAGGGGTGTCACTGACTTAGAGAAATCCCAACTTGTGGACATATCAATTGATTAAGATCAGTATAAATAAGATAAAGATCGATGTTTGTTGAGATGAGCTTGTGGGCGCAAAAGATGTAATATTATGAAATTCCAATATTCAAGGAACAAATGAAATGCTCAAGGGAATCAATGGTGGTATGACTTGAGGAAGTGCACGGGATTATATGACATGAAAAAATTCAAGGAGGAATCACAAATATATATAAGGGCAATTTATGATAATATCCTAAAGAGAATTTGAACAAGGAACATTTGAATAGAAGGATACAAGGAATGGTTGCACAGAAAGAGTTGGAAATTTGAAGTAAAGTATGCTCAACAATTTCCATAGAATAGAGTAGATTGTGATCGAGGTGTACAACAAAAAATATATATCTTGGTGGTAGGACGGGGAAAAGACACAATATTGGTGTCTTCCATAGGCGGGTGCCTGACCATGCAAGTTGGTGCTTGATTACTATGAGAACCATCTCATAAGAGAACTGGTGTGCTCATATTTTTGTTCTTGTAAAAACATGTTGGTGCTTGCAAGGGATTGGTCTTCATGTCTGATTGGTTCTAGAAAAATTAGTGAGTGGGTGTTCACACTTGTTTATGATATTGTTGTTTTCTAAAATCATTTGTAATAATAATATTATTTATATATAAGATTTATCTATATATTATTTCCACAATTTTCTATGTATTGGGAATTGCTTATGATACATGTTATAAATGTTAATGAAATCTTACATGGTATAACACATGTTTGAAAGGATAAAAAGTGCATGGTACTGATTCATTCCCCCTCCACTCTCACCATCACTTGGCATCCATGTTGGTTGTGGATCCTCATATTCTAATTCAGATATGTTATTGTTCAGTTGTGTTTATATCATAGTTTTGTTGTACACTCGTCCCCGCAGGGGTTGCAGGGGTCCGAGGGCAGTGCCCCAAAAGATTTTTTTTGGGATGTTTGTTGGCCAATAGTTTGCGGGCCCATGGCACTGGGAGACCAATAGTATTCTCCAATGGTAATTCATTATAAAAGGAAAGCATTGTAATACAACTGTGTATTTTATTGTATTGTATTGTAGCATTGTGAAAAACAATCCCTGTGATTGTGTGAGAGAGACTGTGAGAGAATGAAGAGGAAGTGTAGCGGGTGTGATGCAAGTTGTATCCAATTTTTTTTGTTGCATAGTGTAATAATAAAAGGACTAGAAATTTTTGTGTGGATGTAGCCCATCTTGGGTGAGCCATGTTATATTAGTCTCTCTCTTGTAATTTACTAATGTGTTTTATATTTGCATCTTGTTGTCGGTTGTGGAGCCCCAATATTATAGATTCATATATGTTATTGTTCAGCCATGTTTGTTTCCTAGTTTTAGTGTACACTCGTCCCAACAGGGTGGTGTGGGGGAGAAGCTCTTGAAAGAATTTTTTTGGGATGTTTTTTGTCCAATTGTTTATGGGCCCATGGTATTGGGCAGGGTATTTTTTAAGCATTCTAATATTATACTTAAGAATAGTATTCTAAGCGATTGTTTTGGATTGAAAAAAACATGTTTATAGATAGGTAGGTGAATATTAAATATGAGACATAAAATTAACATTGAAATGTGTAAAGTTTGGCGAATATTATGATAAAAAAACATATTTGATGTAAATATAGTCGATATTAAACACTAAATATGACCAAATAGTGAATTTATTTTTTGAGAAAAACCCCCAAAATAGCCAATAGGTGAAATTTATCCCCTAAAAATTACCCTGGTATTGGGTGACCCGTGGTATTTTCCCATCGTAATTCCCCTATAAAAGGAAATCATTGTAATAAGGTTGTGTTGTATTATAGTGTTGTAAAACAATCTATTTGATTGTGTGAGAGAGAATGTGAGAGAGTGAAGAGGAAGTGTAGGGAGATTTCTATAGGTTGTATCCCTTCATTCTCTTGGATGCATTAATAATAAAGGAATGGGAATTTCTGTGTAGACGTATCCCATCTTGAGAGAACCACATTATATCTGTGTCTCTCTTGTAATGTGTGGTAAATTTTGTGTGGACGTAGCCCATATTGGGTGAACCACATTATATCTATGTCTCTCTTGTAATGTGTTTTAATATTTGTATCTTATTTATTGTTTACCCTTATTGCTCTATGGTCATGTTTTTATAACAATTGGTATCATATCCAAAAGTTCCATTTGGTTGGTATACTCACAGGAAATAAGGGTTCCTAGTTTGAGTGGGAGAAATGGCAGAAGAAGGAAAATTAAGGGTCGAGAAATTTAACGACCAAAACTACTAGTTATGGAAGATACAAATGGACGAATATCTGTACCAAAATGATCTATACCTACTATTGGGAGGAAAAAAAACAACTGACGACTATGAAGGATGAAGAATGGGAGGTATTTGATAGAAAGAAACTGGGAACAACACGGTTGTTCCTAGCTTCATCGGTGGATTTAAATATTTTGAAAGAAAATACAACAGAGGTTGTGATGAGCGCATTGGATAATCTCTATAAAAAACCTTCAGATTCCAACAGGGTATTTTTAATGAAGCGTTTATTTAATATGAATACGTCAGAAGGTGGATCTGCCGCTGACCATTTAAATGAATTTAATACAATTACTAGTCATTTAATTTCTTTAAAAGTGAACCTTCATGATGAATTTAGGGCTCTTATAATATTGTTCTCATTGCCAGAAAGTTGGAATGGCTTGATCATGGTTGCAATTAAGTCTATCCCTAGTCAAACACTCTTAAATTTGATGATGTTGTTGGTGTTATTCTTAGCAAGGAAATGAAAAGAAAAAACACAGGTGAAACATCAGGTAATGCATTGACCATGGAGATTAGGGGAAGACAAAGGGAAATAGGAAGGAACCCAAGTAATAGAAGAAAGTATAGAAAGGGAAGATCCAATTCCAGGATGGGAAATATAGACTGCTGAAATTGTGGTAAGAGAGGACATCTGAAGAAAGAGTGCACAAATCCAAAGAAGAAAGGAGATGGGTAGCAGGAGACTACTAAGGAATAAAATGTAGCAGGTGATGTGTTACAAGATGCTTTGATTCTTGCATTAAATAATACTAGTGATTACTAGATAGTAGATTCAGGGGATTCATTTCGTGCTACACCCCATAGGAATTTCCTTCATGATTATGTTCCAAGTAATTTTGGACAAGTTTTATTGGGGGATGACAAACCATGTAAAATTGTTGGAATGTGTAAGGTACATATTAAGTTAATTAATGGAAATGAATGGATGCTAAAAGATGTAAGGAATCTTCCTTCTATTAAAATAAATTTAATCTCAACAAGGTAGTTGCGAGATAGCGATTCTTTGTCTACGTTTGGAAAAACATGGTGGAAGATCACTAAAGGAGCACAGGTAATAGAAAAAGGAGATAGGATAGGTACATTGTATTTATGTCATAATAATAATAATAATTCTATCTCTGTATGTTCCAAAAAATTAGGTGTAGCATTGTGGCATCATAGGCTCAGCCACATAAGTGAGTGTAATGTCCCCGGTTTTGACCCCGTTTGCATGATGTATATATTGTAATTAATCGTGGTAAGGAGCTCAAGGCAAAAGCCCCACCATAGATTTGGTTGTGTATGTTTCGGCAATGGGGATAATTGTCGGTGGTATGTCGTGCTATAAGGCACATTATAATTCGGCATCATGTAAACCTGCACATCAATTAAAATAAACCACAACCAGCTACGGCAGTGCACCATTGAATGAAAAGGGCATGGTTCCAAAGGATCAGGGGTTGGGGATGTCAAACCTTGGTTATGGGGGAAAAACCCATGTTTCACCACCTTTGCTGTTGTCACCTTTTGTCTCATCCAACCTCTTTGATGTTTTGCTGGGTAGCTAAGGAGTAATGGATGCTGGTGGTTGAGGCAGTTAATGCCTTTGGGAGTGGGGTGGCAGGACTGTCAGTCCTTTTCCCACCTGCCCACTCCACCCATGTCTTCCCATTATTCTCCCTCACGCACTCTTCCCTGGTCAGTTCACTCTCACCATGATTTTGTTTTTGGATCCTCCTCACGCACAGGCTGGGGGTGGTTTTGGTCTCAGGCAGACATTTTCTTGGCTCCACAAGTTGCTGAGCACCCACGCACTGAAATTTCGCGTCCTATCTGTTGATTGTTCATCCACGGACAAAAACGGAGCTATTTTCTCCTCACGTAGGGCCTCCATTGTTGTGCAATCTCACACAGAGGGATTCTTCCCATTTTTTCCTCTCATGCACATGAATTTCTAGGTTTTCCCACGTTGTTCTTTTCCCAGTGAAATCGTGGGTGCTGTGGCTATCGAAGGTCGGTATTTTCCCTTTCCTCTGTGTGGTATTTATGTGTTTTCTCCATGATTTTGTTGCCCAGGAAGGGCTGTATTCACCACATTTGCTGTGAGCTGTGCTCACTGAAACATTTCAGGACTGTTGTTTTCCCACGTTGTTGGCTGTGTTGCTGGGGTTTTCCTTACATCTTTGGGGCTGTTGTAATTTTGTTTGAAGAGTCATTTTGGCCACGATAGGGCCAAGAATGACTCAAAATTTCTTTTCCCTGTTTAAGCTGTGACCGCTAAGTAATTTCCTGAGTGCAATGGTTAGTCTTCGGACTATGCTGGCTTGGCTTGTCCATTGAAAGCTTGTGAAACCCAGCTGTGTTGGTTTGTTGTTTGTGCCCCTTGGCTATGTATAAGCCTGCAATTGACCCTTATTCCGGAGGAATCATGCCCAGCTCGGGGGTGGCAGCGTTGCTGAGTGACTGATGAGCACGCTGGCCTATGGTTGGGTGGAACGTTGCAGCGACGTAGCTGGTTGCGGGTGAATTCTTTATCAAAAGATAAGTACTTCTGGTTACTTCATCTCTGTAATTTATATTGATGTTAAATGATGGAAGGTCTATGTTTGCTTCCGCTGATTGTTTGAAGGACTATGCATCCTTGTATGATGAAGTATGCCTGTTGTTTAGGCTTTTAATTTTAGCATTGATATCCTCTGCTTTATGTTCATGGGCTGTTTTCCCGGCTGTGTTGTTGTTCGTCTTGTCCTCTTCGCTGGGTGAGGGATGGGGACGTGACAGTGAGAAGGTAAGTAGGTAAGTTTGAAATTATGTGAGAACTGTGTTTACAAAAAAAAAAGAGAGAGTTAGATTTGTCAGGGTTGGGAAATAGAAGAAGAGTGAAAAGTTAGATCTTGTGCATACATATTTATAGATACTATCTCAGGTACAATATCTTTGTGGCTCTCATTATTATGTTTCTTTTATTGATGATGAAACTAGAAAAACTTGGTTTTATTGCATTGGACATAAATATGATGTGTTTTCTACTTTTAAGAAGTGGAAATATTTGGTTGAGAATGAGACGGGGAAAAGATTCAAAGTGTCTCAGATCTGATAATGGAGGTGACTACTGTAGCAAGGATTTTAATAGTTCTTGTGCATACTGTTATAGCTAGATTTTGTTTTCTTTTTTTAGACTATGGTTTATTTTCAAAACATGGGTTTTCTTATTTCTTTTAAGATTTTGAGCTTAGTTTTTGAGGTATTGTAATAAGGAGTATATTTTTGTTTTTGAGTTTAGAATATTTGTTTTAAATTTAATTTATTTAGTTGTTTTTATAAGTTTTAATGGGATTATTAGGTGTATATATTTCTGAAAGGTTTAAAAGATATATCATAAGGGTTAATCAAAGTTTGGTTATATAACCTAACCCTTTGTTTTTTATATTTATGTCAAAAAAACATTAATCAAAGATTCCTGTAGCGCAAAGGTAGAAACCATGTACTAGAGCTATACAAGAAGGTCAAGGCCTTTTAAAAAATGGTAAATTTGCTCATGAGTTTTCAAAATTGTGAATGATTGGAGTTTTCACATCTATAAAAGGAGAATAATATGTGTGGAAACCTTAATAATCATTTTAACAAGTGTTCAAGTTAAGATAAGGATTATTCAGTTAAGTTGCAGCTATCCGAAATTTTGGAGAATGTATATTTTTTAAACAATAATGATAGCGCACGAGAGGAGCATATTGGAATCTAGTATGAATTTCATGGATGTATGAAAGCCTACAGAGATCATGCTGATACTTGTCAATTTGTGATTGGAATAAATTGCGAGGAAGGTAGTTATAGGCTTGGGTTTTGCAGAGTAGGTGACTGGCATATTCATGGCACTTGAAGACAAAGCTACAGGAGTTTACTAGACACCCGGGAATACAAGATAGCACATTTTCAGCAGCTTAAACCATTATTATGACAGGTATGTAACCAGTTGCTGAAATCATTCAAAAATTTGGGTTTGTGTTGACAAAAGATTAGTTCATGGATGTTGATTAAGAAATTGCAAGCTTTGGGACCCAATTTTTATCAATTATTAGTTCATTCTGACAGTGAAATTTTTTCTAAATACTTATCAATTGTTTTAGAAAAAAATCATATCTAGGGTTCTAAATTTTCTCCGCCTCTAGTCTACTAATGTAATAAGATACTTTCGAAATAGTTTTAACTATTTTTTAAAGAAAAAACAGTGAGGTTTCAGAACAGAAAATGAAGAGAAGTGGCAAGACAAACATGGCTGAGCCTTCAGACATGGCATGGGCTAAAACATTTCCTGAGTGTGCAAAATTATTTCAAGAAGCAGGTTGGTTTAAATATTTTGAAAAAATTGATGGTTATCATTCAGAAGTTTCGTATGGGTTCGCTCAAGGATTAGAGAAAGATACAGTCTTGTTTAATTCCCTAAAAATTGAATTAACTCAAGAGTTGATAGTAGAAGCCACATGTATAGTTGATGAGGGTGAGTTTTGGTTCAAGAAAGTGCCATTTACTTTTAATTCAGAGAAATTCTTGTTACCTGATGTTGTAGCAGATTGGGACAAGCGGGTGCATATACATAATTTCAAGCTTGAATGGAGGGATCCAATTAAGATTTTACAGAGTTATATAACTTGTGAGGGAATATATGCCTCTGTTTTTAAATATCACATTAGGTTTCTACATCACCTTAGTCAAGAGTCAAAGATGAATCTCCCCTTTTTCTTCCTAAGAAGCTTGCAGAAGATGTCAAGTAGGGTAAGTGAACATCAGGATCACACTAAATAGTCTATTTTCCACAATGGATTGATAAAATTGATTATCGGTACCATGCTCCAGAAAAAGAGGTAATATTTGGGATTACTTTTTGTTTTGGTCAGGGTTTCAAAGCGAAAAGGAAGATCAGTAAAAAAGGAGACAGATGAATAAATGACATAGCCTTGTTAAAAAAATGAAGAAAGAAGTTATTATTGAAGCAGTAGAAGAGACTAATCAAGTGGAGTCTTTGACATAGAAACTTGAAGATCCTATAGGTGGACAGCAAAAGAATATTGATGAAGACAATCAATTGGAATCTCAAGTGCAGGGTTTAGAAGATGTAGAAGAAATCATTGAAGATGACATAGAAAATACCTTTGAAGAATATATAAGCCAAGAAGAAGGTAAATGTGTTTTAGAACAAGAGCAGATTCCTACAGATGTACATGAAGGAAGAAGGAAGATCCCAATGCTTGATAAATTGAGGGTTGATAATACACAAAGCTCAAAAGAAGGGTTTGAAGAAAAGCCGGTCATGAAAGGAGTTAAAAGAGAAGTTGTTCAACTAGCAACTATAAAACATCAAGGTAAATCTCTGAGTATGCTAGGAGAAGCAGGTGTAGGTTGGAGACCTAAAACTAGACCTACGAACAAGTTGAGGTTAAACATGAACAAAATTTTAAATCCCAAGCTATCTCAAGAGAAAATTACAATATTAGAAGATTCCTCTTCTCAACAGGATTTCGAAAAGGATGAATGCTTGAATGTCAAAAAATTCAGGAGTAAGAAACATGATGCATTGATTGTTAATTCATCCTCAGTAAAAAATAAATTTCCAGAACAGTTAGAAGATACTAAATAAAAAGGAAGTCTTATCCCTCAATAGGTTTATACTATGAAAAATCATTCAGTGATGTTAGAATCATGTATAGGTAAAGGGAAAATTGTAGAGCCATCAATCCAATGCATTTTTTAAGGTGTTGAGTCTCCAGATATTCCTGTAGTGATAGAGGTTTTCAAGCATGAAGAAGATGATGAAGAAATTTTTAAGAAGTTAAATATCCCATGGTTATCAGAAGGAACTTCTTCATTCCAAGAAGGGAAATGTATAGATTCAGAGAATGAAAATATTCAGAAAAGTGTCAAACAGTACAAGTACCAAACAGATTTTGTGCATTAAAAAAATGAAAGATTGGTAATAGAAAATAGAAGGTTAAGAGAAGATATTGAGGAGATTAAAAACCATTATCAGGAGTTGATTATGATTTTGAAGTAAGCATTGAAGAGGAAAAGGAAGACACAAAACATATGTGAAGAGTTGAAGCAGAGTATCCAAGAAGTAACTCAGCAAAATCAAGAATTATCAAATAGAGTTGAAGACCTAGATGCTGAGCAGCAGAGAACTAGAAGAAAAACTCAAGCTTTAGAGGGAATAACAGTTTTGGTTGAAGCTACCAAAGATCTTTAAAAGGCTATTGATGATAGGTGTCTTTTATTTAACTTTTGTAAAGATATTAGTTTGTTTTGGAAGACCTTTACCTTACTAGTTGTTTCAATAGTATGACCTAGAAGGTAGTTAATTAGTTTAGTAATTGTTTTTGGATGTAATAAAGATAAATGAAAGAAATTAGAATTAGTAGGGGTTCAAATTTTTGTACAAGGGGAGGCTTCCAAGCTACTGTGTATGAAGATAAGTTCAGAAACTCTTATGTATTTTTTATGACTGATTATGATATATATGCAAACTATAAGCCCATATTATTCTATTTGTTGGTTTCATTTCTGATTGGTGTAGTCACTCAGTTGACAGATTGATTTCTTGTTTGAGGTTATTATTCATGGAATTCTTCTGAACTGTGGGTGAAACTCAGTATTGTGCTTATATTTTTTTTGGTTTATATTTCATATATAATGCATCTCAGTGCATCACTATTACATGATTTAGTGTTTGTCTTAGCTTGATGAGATTTTACCCTCTTGTTNTTTCCAGTTTATTTTTAGTTTAATCGAACTGCTACCAAGGATTCCAGATTCCTTAGTAGGTGCTCATCAGCACAAGCTAGGGTGAAAACCCTAGCTACACAAATTGTAAAACCAAAACCCTAAAAACTTATTTTACTTAGTTTTATTTTATGAGATTGTGTTGTCTTGTTCTTTAGTAGTCTGAGAACAATTTCTGGCACTAACACATACCATGGGATTCGTACAAGAAAGATAGTCCTAGGAAAACCACAAGAAAATGGTGTGTTAGAATGATGAATATGATGATCATGGAGCGTGCAAGGTGTATGATTTTGTTTATAGGATTTCCCTTAGATTTTTGGGATAATGTTGTAGATACCATTGTTTATTTAATAAATAGAGGGCCTTTAAATGCTTTGGTTATCGCTTATGGGATTATAAAAATCACAAAATCATTAGTAGATATGTAGTATTCAATGAAAAGGTTATGTACAAAGATCAGTTGTAGGGAAAGAAAGAGGAAAAAAAAAACAAAGAGTACATAGTCCTTGATGAAATAAAATAAAATGAAGTTCCAAAGGAACCAAAAAATCAAGAGAAACAACATGTACCTCAAACTCCTGCAAATGTAAGAATATCTACAAGGTTAATTAAACCCCATGAATGATTCTCTTTGTCACTGTATTATTTATGTATGAGTTATTCTAGTGAAATAGGATTTTATGAATAGGCAATTCAATTATAAACTTGAAATAAGTGGGATGCAATGATCCAATTCAAAAATTCCCACCAAGGTAGAATTTGGAGAAAATTTATCTTGACTAGTCTTGACTCTAGGGGTTTCGAATGGCATAAGTGGGTCTCTCATTTAGAAGGGACTAATATGGGGTGTCTTAGGACCACTCAATGGAATCAATGATAAATTTATGATAGGCGATAGAAATCTGCAAGTTTATTTTGGAACACTGGAAAAAATGGTAAAATTACTAGTAATTTATGCTGCAATTCCCCCTCGGGTGTGAGAAAAAATGGCTCTCCAAATCCTATGCAACTCACCAAAATTGTCAAATAGAGTATGGGTAATTTTATTAGACTTCATTTATTTTCATTTGGTGTAACATCCCTGACCCTCCGACCAACGAAGAGGACGCTACCGATGTTGCTATCTACTCGGGAAATTAGCCCCATTAACACAAACATAACATTTGAAATGCTTTGAACTAAAAAATGCATACATTATTACCACACAGTAGAAGAAAAACCATACATTTAAGCATTTATCTTGTTCATTGTAATTCACTATCAAATGTAAATTGCAGGGATTGAAACACAAGAATACTTATCTTATGAATAAGAACGCCCCGCAACCAGCTATTTTGCTGCAACGTTCCACCCAACCATAGGCTAGTGTGCTCCTTAATCTCTCAGAAAAATTGCCACCCTTAAGATGGGCATGATTCCCCAAGAAATAATGAAACTAAGTAGGATCACACATAGCCAAAGATACACAACTCAGCCAAGCCAACACAGTTGGGTATATCAGGCCATCAGGAAGCTAGGAAAAGATAACTACTAAGCTGGTGGGCTCACTGAAGATCTAAGGAAACCTACACTAGAACTAGCCTGAATTATAGGACACCCACACACACTCAACATAAGCAATTAGACCCTCCTCTACTACATAGTCCCTCAGGCCCTAACTTCCCTTCCTGTGCTATTCAGGGGGTGTGTAGAATAAATCTAGCCCTCTAGATCTGTCTATAAGGATCCTAAACACACCAGGTTTATCAAGCATACCAAGCCTTCATTCCCACTCCAATACAGTCCAAATACCAATCACTGCATACACACAACAAAATTGAGCAATTCACAGATATGGGGATGAAAAACAAACACCACAGAGCAAAATCGAGGCAACAATTTGGGTAATACATAGCTCTCACTGGGAAATTCTATTCCTAAGTCATTCTTGGCCCTATCATGGCCAAAAAAACTCAATAAGAACCCAGAGCAACCCAAATTTCATGGGGAACCAGTAGCAATTGATTTCTCATCTACGTGAGGAAAGAAAAACAACTCGCGTGGAGGTGAATTCAAATACCCAGACCCACAACATGAAGAGAAATACACACACAACAAAATCATGAGGGTAAGCCACTCTCCCAGTTCTCTGCGTGAGGAAAAAATGCCAAAACATGTGCGTGAGGGGAAGAACAGCCATCTCTACGTGAGAATGGGAAAAAATGGAAGTGTTATATCTAAATCTTGTTCTTAGTTTATTTGTTCTTTTTGTCCTAATTTTCAACCATTGGTTTAAAATGATTTTACATTTTATGTTGATTTTAAGAAATTTTGACAATCAGTAATTTTTGTTGGATTTAATGCTTTTAATGGTTGAATTATTTCATTAATTTAGTTTTAAGGTTTGTCTTTTGGGCTTATTAGTTAATATGTATATCTTGTTATCAAGAATTATCAACCAGTGCTGACACTGCTTGTTCCTCTGTAATGCAAAACACAACTACAGAAAAAAAAGACACAACAACATATCCTTCCCATGAATAGTCAAATTAATTAATATAACATATCATATACCTCAACCGTAGATCTGTTTATCTTCTCTCTGGAAAGTCCTTGAGATGATTCAATACTTGGAAGATGGATCACAAGACAAACAAAAAGATGAGAGCATCATGATAATCAACTATCCATCTTGGTGATCAAAGAGTCCAATAATATTTAATCACAAACACAATAATCACATATAGGAAAGGGAAATGTTTTTGTATTAATATATGGATGAGAAGAAGTACAACAAAAATCCTTGATGTTGACAGTTTCTGTCTCAAAAATATTGTATACAAACTCCTATGAAGACCTCTCCAGCTACAAGATACTTCTACTTTGCCTCTATTTAGACTTCAAACTAGCAGCATAAGGATGCTTTTTCTGGCCTCCCTCACTCTCTTCATGGAGGCTTCATTTATAGGCCAAGAACCCATAGGATGACTTGAAAAAATGATATAATGAGATACCTATAGGTGACAAAGGTGAATGCCACTTCTCCTAGACATGCATGAACTAATTCTATGAAGGATTCTGTACGGAATCTTCTAGAAACTTCTTTTTTTCCCTTTCAATTGACCATCGATGCTTTTAGCTAAACTGGACAGAGCGTTAATCTGGGATTTTTTCCACTACAAAGGGACAACGACACCTTTTTCTCAACAAGAGGAAGTGTCGATGATGATCTATGGGAAATGCAAAAGAGTTTCGTCCCTTCTAGGTCAGGGCAAAAAATGGCCAAGATTATCCAGATCGGGATTTTTTGGAGGTTGAAAGGCAACAAGAAAGTCATCTGAAGGATGACTAGGCAATGTGAGAGTTTCATTTGCAACAAAATGCCCCCCAAAGTATGAAGCTAGAAGGAAGTGATAGGTGAAATACTTTGCAAGTTTTTTGTCTGATACAAAGGCAAAGAGAGATAGACTTATAGAGGACCAGTAACTGACTTTATCCAATTCAATCACAACTGTGGACCAATACACTGCAGATCTATGGTGACAACTATGTCATGGATACCAATAATACACTGTAGATCCATGATTGACTACTGTAAGAGATAGGTCATAGCTACGAGATATACAAAGTAAATCTATGCCTCACAATTTTAGATATAGAACACAGCCAGCAAACATACAATTTGGATCCGTGTCATGACTCTCAATGATCTTCAAACGCAACTTGAGCATAGGCGATGATGATGAGAAAGCCTAATCACTTAGGATATTCATCCTGATCTCCAGATGATACGAATATAACCATGTGATTACAATGTCTTGAAGTCAAACATGGTAGAAACCACTTGATTAGTAGTCATTGATTTCAAATGTTAACAAGTGCAAGGGAAATCAACATTGATGTCAATGATTCCCAAGGTGTCTCAATACATATCATCGAATGTGAATAAAGGCCTTGAAGTTGAACATCCGATGAGATGTTTCAATCAAGAGCCAATGATGTAAATTCATGTTGAAAGCAAGGTAACCTACCATTAATGCATGCAGGCCAAAGATAATGTCTAGGTTTCTAAATCTGGTCCCTGGATAATGATCTGAAGTTGAAAGGAATAGACTCCATCATAGGAGGGCCATAATGATTCCCACATCAGTGACATGAAACTGAGAATAAAAGTTGATTTGGAATGATAGATTGACTCAGACATGACTGAATTTTTAAGGACAAGTGAAGTTACTAACAAATTATGTTTCTAAAAGAGGTAGCCTTTGAACAATTGGGAGGCATGACACATGACTTGGTAGTATTGAATTACGCGAATATAACCAGGTGTAATGGAAGGAATATGAAAAATCATTCTTTGAACTGACTCAAACGAGTCAGGTGACTCACAAGAATGAATCGACTTGAAGACAAACTGAAAACCCAAACTGTTCAGATATGCAAATTTAGATAGGTGCCATGTTCAAGGGTGGACTGTAGAGTACTGCCATATAAACAAATGAAAACCATTCTCATTTCCTTTAATTTCCCCACCTCAAAAGGTGAGTGCCTCTTTTCATTTTTACGATTCCAAAGAGGGTAACAAACACTAGTTGAAGCTCATCAGGTGATGAGTCCATTCTCATATTTTTCACAAACCTGAGAAAGAAGGGGTTCATTTCTAAAATAGGGTCTTACATCATGTGTTTTATGAGTCTGATGCAAGAAAACTCAGTTTTTCGTTTCATGTTTAGAGAGTCTGAAATGACCAAGAAGACTCCAAAAAGGGTCATTTTTCGTAAATAAGACCAGTCAGTCCAAAAAAGAGATAACCTACCCCTGACTAGTTAACCGTTCTGATTCTTTTACAAATGTGAATGCAACAAGTTCGCTTGGAAATCTTTTTATGTTTTGAGGAGACTGAAAAGAGCTTAAATATAACTCTCAGACCAGGTTCTTTTTTCATAATCCATTTTTTACGAGTCTGAAAAAGCAAAAAAGTATACTTGACACCTTTCTACTGGATTTTTAATGAGCATGTAAAATTTTTAAATGACCCTCAATACTTTTTTCGTTTAGCTCTAAGCTCGAAAAAGACAAAAATAGCTGGAAAACGTAACCATGACCCTTCATTTACCTGAAAAACTCAAAAATGCTATCAAAAGTAATTTTCTCAAAACTATGTAAAATAAAAATAAAAACCCACTTTTGACAAAATGATTTGGATTCCAAAATAAAATATATTATAATATAACTTTGAAAATCTCAAAACATTCTATAAATAGAAGGGTAGGTAATTTTGTTTTACCATTTGTTCTTTTACCATTGGGTAAGTTTTGGAAGGTAGCTTTGGTAGCAAGAGTTCCTTTGGCAATTTGGCAAGGGCATTCCATTTCTTTGTAGCTTCTCAATCAATAGAAGAGGTAAACACTTGGTCTTCTCCTCTTTTCATGTTCAATAGTTTTCAATTTCTTCTTTTGCATGGTTAAATTGAAAGTTCCCTAAATGTTTTTAAATGGTTCAAAATGCAAAGCATAGGATAGATTTCTCTTTGAAAAGGAAAGATAGTGCATTTCCTACCTCCATATAAGTTTTAAACTAAAATAAGAGGCAAAATTTTTTGTTTTGGGGGGTTTTTAGTCGTCAGTATGCGTCCCTCACATCACTCTGTCTAGCTGGGACAGGAGCGTCGATGATGCTCTGTCCACAGCCGACATGCGCTCAGTTTCTCTTGAACCAAAGGAAAGAGAACCATGGTGCTCTATGCACAAAGGCCAGCAACGCCTCCTGAGAAGAAAAGGGAAAACAAACCCTAAATCACCTTGAAATGCCATTTTTCATATTTCTGTCCTTTCTATGCAATTAGTGATACCATTTGTTTTTCTTCCTTATGGTCATGATGTCATATCTAATTTCAAAATAGGTATTTTTTGTTAGATTTTTATCATTTAAGATAGCATTATCTTAGGATCTTTAACTGAGAGAATAACAAGCATAGCAATCAAACATAAGAGACAATGAACACAAAGTTTTTCCTTGGGGAAACCATAAATGAGAAAACCCCACAACTTCCTCAGAGATAGAATTAGCACCAAAAGCAAAACCCCAAAATAGTAAGATGATCTCCCAACAGTAGTGGTCTCTCTCTCTCTTGTCCCATCAACTTCTTCTCTCTCATTTATGCGCTACAACTGAGTGTGAGTGAATGTGTGATAAATAGAGAGGCTCACTCTCCATTTATACTAATTCCTGACTTGACAATAACTCACTAGGTCCAAATTCTCTAGGAGAGTCTAATAACCCTAGGTCCCCACAACTGCGGGGACATTAACCCTTGATCAATAGGATGGTTACCCATAATGACTTTACACGACTTGTTTACATTATTGAATCTCCCAATAGGAATATTGGGGCATGACATGACTCAAATACATTATAGGCACTTCCCAGAATAAAAATCAAGGTACAATACATAATATATACAAGTGAATACATTCCGAAGTTACAAATACATCAACACTCCCTCTTAACTAGGAAGGTATTCTCTCGACACAATTTATCGGCATGGGTCTTCTTCTCTGTATCATCT
Organism: Pseudotsuga menziesii; assembly: GCA_001517045.1. Classification (NCBI taxonomy): domain Eukaryota; kingdom Viridiplantae; phylum Streptophyta; class Pinopsida; order Pinales; family Pinaceae; genus Pseudotsuga; species Pseudotsuga menziesii. Next base: position 188,821 of record LPNX010900212.1, on the reverse strand, counting down.
GGATCATCATTGAGTTCTCATCATCTTCATCTTCAAGTCATATTCATATTCAAGTCATATTCATCTTCAAGTCATCTTCATCTTCATCTTGATTTGGATCATCACTCAATTTGGATCATCACTACTGGATCATCACTACTGGATCATCACTACTGGATCATCACTACTAGATCATCACTGTTGGATCATCATCATTGGATATAGATCATCACTTGATCTGGCTCATCACTCGATCTGGATCATCAATGGGTCATCATCATAGGTTCTATCTCTTTATTCTTCTCGTCACAAGAATTTCTATAGAGCCAACCCTTTTTCATGCTGGATGCACATCTACATATCCAGTCCTTTTTCATATTGGATGTATCATCATAGAGCCAACCATTTTTCATGCTGGATGTTGGCACCAACACAGAGCCAGTCATTTTCGATACTATATGTGTCATCACAGAGCTAGTCCTTTTTCATACTAGATGTGGCATCTACAGAGAGCTAGTCCTTCTCCATACTAGATGTGTCATCATAGAGCTAGTCCTTTTTCATACTAGATGTGGCATCTACACAGAGCTAGTCCTTTTTCATACGATGTGTCATCACATAGCCATCCCTTTTTCATGCTGGATGTGGGATCTACACAAAGCTAGTCCTTTTTCATACTAGATGTGTCATCATAGAGCCAACCATTTTTCATGCTAGATGTGGGATCTACATATAGCTAGTCCTTTTTTCATACTAGATGTGTCATCACAGATCCAACTCTTTTTCATGCTGGATGTGGGATCTACAAAGAGCTAGTCCTTTTTCATACTAGATGTTTCATCATAGAGCCAACCCTTTTTCATGGTGGATGTGGCATCATCACATACATCTGGAAATGGAAGGAACCAATCCTCTCACCATGTCAAAAAGGCACAACACTTACATTTGACCATGGAAGGAACCAATCCTCTCACCATGTCAGAAGGGAACAACACTTACATCTGACCATGGAAGGAACCAAGCCTCTCACCATTTCAGAAGGGCACATCACTTACACCTAACCATGGAAGGAACCAATCCTATCACCATGTCAAAAGGGCTCATAGACTCATCACTTCCTCTTGGAAGGAACCTCGATCTGGAGGACACCAAGATCCTCCCTGAAGTATTCAAACTTCACTCTAGCTAATGGCTTGGTTAATACATCGGCTATCTATTTATCTGTGGAAACACACTGGAGCTTCACTGCTCCTCTCTACACCATATCCCCGATAGAGTGATATTTGATCTCGATATGCTTTGACTTGTCATGGAACACCGGGTTCTCAAAAAACTTCACACAACTCTAGTTGTCGCAATATATACAAGTAGCATTGAACTGGAGATCAAATAAATTAGAAAGTAACTTCCTCAACCATACAGCCTCACAACTGGCTGAACAAGCTGTGACATACTTTGCTTCAGCTGTACTTAGTGCCATGCAAGACTATTTCCTGCTAAAACAAGAGATCATAGCTGATCCCATACTGAAGCAACAACCTGAAGTGCCCTTCCTATCGATGGTACTACCTGCCTAATCTGAATCAACATAATGTTCCAGGTTAATCTTCTCATCAGCCTTATACTTGAGCCCATAATCAATTATACCCTTTAGGTACCTCAGAATATGATTTGTAGCAATCAAGTGAACATCTCTCGGATCTGTCACGAACTGGCTCAAGGTGTTCACAGCAAATAAAATATATGGTCTCATATTCGTCAGGTACATCAAGGACCCAATCATCTGATGATACATCATGGCATCAATTGACTCAGATGAAGCATCACTCAATAGCTTCAGGTTCGATGCCATAGGTGTGGTCATGGCCTTGCAGTCCCTCATCCCGAATCTCTTCAGGATCTCTACTGCATACTTCCCTTGTTTGAGGGAGATTCCATCCACATTATTCCACACCTCCATGCCTAGAAAATAGTGCATCATACCCAAGTATTTCATTTCAAACTCGGCAGCAAGCTTCCTCTTTGTATCAGCTATCAACCCATCCATATCAATTACAAATAGATCATCTACATACAGCAGGAGTATCATTGGGTTCCCTTCTTCAACCTTGTAGTAAATATTGGAATCTAATTTAGTCTTGGTAAATCCCAAACTGGATAGGAAGTTGTCAATTCTACTATACCATGTCCTGGGTGCCTGTTTCAAACCGTACAGGTCTTTCTTTAATTTACACACATGAGTTTCTCTATCACGTGTCTCAAATCCAAGTGGTTGTTCCACATATACTTCCTCTTCTACTACACCATTCAAGAAAGCTATCTTGACATCCATCTAGTGCACTTTCCACTTCATAACTGCAACTAAAGAAAGTACTGATCTAATGGAAGTATATCTGGCTACAGGAGCAAAGGTTTCTTCATAATCTATTCCTTCTTTCTGGGAGAAACCACGAGCCACAAATATTGCTTTATATTTCTCTATGCTACCATCTGCAGCATGCTTGATCTTATAGATCCATTTGGAAGTCATAACAGACTTCCCCTTAGGTCTTGGAACAACATCCCAAACATCATTCTTCATGATCGATTGATACTCTTCGATCATAGCATCCTTCCATTCTTTATTTTCTCTTGCTTATTCATAATTGGAAGGTTCTTTATCAATGAAATCACATAATAAGGCTACATAACTGGAATAGAACCTGGTTCTTTTCCTTTCTCTGTGTGATTCTTCTAAAGCCCCATATCTTTCTGCACCTTGGATAGCTTCTCGTACCCAAGCAGGTTTCCTCTTTTGAGGATTCATTCCTGAGTTGGATCTACATGTTCTTGAGATTCTTCTAATTCTCGATCTTCTTCTTGAATTTATTCGTTCATGGTTGTGTCATGAATTCTGGGTACTTCTGTTTCTTCAGGTTTTCCAGCATGTCTCTTTCTAGATTTGTTGTAAGTTAAGTCTTCATCAAATGTTACATCCCTTATGATGTTGATATTCTTGAATCCTAGGAAGTATATTCTGTAAGCCTTTGAGCTATTAGAGTATCCCACAAATATAGCCTTCCTTCCTGAAGGATATAACTTTGTCCTCTTTTCTTTCGAAATGTGTATGTACACTGGACAACCAAATATTTTGAGATGGTTGACTTCTGGTTTCTTCCTGGAAAATACTTCTTCAGGTGTCTTGTTCTTGAGTACTCTATGTGGAGTACGGTTCTGTATTTAAACCTTTATTCTGGAAGCTTCTGCCCATAGGTGCATGGGAAGATCTTGATCATGAAGCATGGCCCTTGCAGCTTCCATGATCATTTTATTCTTCCTTTCTGCAACCCCATTTTATTGTGGATTATATGGATTAGTTATATCTTTCTTAATCCCTGAATCTTTGCATAAATCTTTGAATTCATTTGATGTGAATTCTCCGTGATTATCAGATCGAAAAATATTGATCTTCTTTTCTGTGTGGTTCTCGATCAAGGCTTTGAATTCCTTGAACTTGATGAATACTTCATCTTTGTTGTTCATAAAGTATATCCATGTCTTCCTAGAAAAATCATCAATAAAAGAAACATAATATACATACCCACTTAGAGAGTTAGATGGCATTGGACTGCATACATCAGAGTGGAGGATCTCCAAGATTCTTTTTTCCTTGCTCTCACTACTTGGAAATGTCTTCTTCATATTCTTTCCTTTCGAACATCCTTTGCATACACCTTCATGTTTTCTTTGCATTTCTCAAAGACCTTCAATAGCTTTGCTTGCAAGTGGTAGTGCCCTATAATGTACATGTGCAAGCCTTGTATGCCAAAGTTCATTTGGTTCTACCAAGTTGTGAACCAAATCTTGTTTTGGTTGGCCCTTCAATTTGTATAGACCTCCTTCTTGTTCCCCAATCACTACTGCATCATCAATAGTCTTTCCCTTTGGCCACATAAGAACTTGGCCATCTAAAAAAGCAACCCTCATTCATTTTGCATCCAATGCATTTATGGAGAGGAGGTTCTTCTTTAGTCCTGGTACAAACAATACATATTTCATCTTCATAGACTTCCCAGACTCTAGCTTATAGGAGGATTCACCACTACCTTTTATTAGATACTAGTAGTCATCCCTAAATTTCACCTTGTGAGGTGACTCATGTTTAGATAGTTTCACAAAGGATTCTTTGAATCCTGCCATATGTTTGGAAGCACCACCGTCTATGAGCCAATTATTGCTTCCATGTGAGATAGTTCCTATGAGAGTGGAAATCAACACATATTCTTCATCACTTGAAGAATCATCACTTTCTTGTCTGATTCTCTTTGTGGAAGGTTCATCATCCTTTGCATCATGAGCATGGTGTCTTCTCTTGTTTCCCCTTTTCTTGTAAGATTTCCCTTTGTTTTTAGGATAGTATTTGGATATGTGTCCTTTCTCGTGCCTTTCTCATCACATGTGTAACATCTAATAGAAGACAGATCTCTTCTAGAGTGTGAATGCTTACCTTTGGAGTGATGATGTTCCCTCCTAGTTTTCTTGGTGTGGACTGTGAAGGCTTGATCTTCATTTCCCATCTTTTCTTCTCGAGCTACTATTCGAGCTTCTTCTTGTGAGCATTCTTCCCATAGCCTACTGAACTTCACTAGCTTTTTTCTGGCACAGATCCCTTGAATTAAAGAGTTCCATGCCCTAGGAATACCATTCAGGGTGGTCATCACAATTTCTACATTCTCTACATCTTCATATACTACTTCCAGTTGTTTCTTGATATGAGATACCCTTGTAAAGTAAGACTGGATGGTCTCCACATTCTGGATATTTACATTCTTCAGTTGGTTTCTCAGAGTCATCTTCTGGTTTATGTTCTTTTCTTCAAATAGTTTGTGCAGGGCATCAAACATAGCTTTAGGTGTCTTTAGAGAGGACACCTATGGTATGAGGTGATCCTTGATTGAATCATCAATGATCCTCTTAGCCATGACCAATTTCTTCTTGTGTAAGGCCTTAGCTTCATCTCCCTCTAGAACTGGAACCTTCTCATTGATGTAGGAGTCCAAATCATTTTCTTCCAGGACCAAGGAGATCCTATACTTCCAGGTTCGAAATTTATTAGCTCCCTCAAGCTTTTCATCAAGCTTGGTATGATGAGACATCTTAAATAAGAACCTCAAATGGAAATACAAAATATTTATATCTTACCAGGTTAAGATGTCAGATCTGGATCTGGAGCTGAATTTCTGTAGAGCTGTTTCAGGAGCAGATTAGGGTTAGACTTTCTTGGAGTTTTGTCCAACCAAAGGCTTTGATATTGATCTCTAAACTTTGATTTGGGGAGGAGATCAATCCAGGCCTAGTTTCAATCAAAAATTTCACTTCTGTGGAAAGCCCTAATTTTTGGTAGTAGTGTCGAGTCAAAAACTAAAAATGCTCAGAATTAGATTCTGCTTCGACAGAAAGATGCGCCATGGAGAGGAGAGTCATCCCAACCTTCTTTCTTCGAAAATATGTGGAGATAAATCCAAAAAGTAGGAAGCCCTAGTTTCCATAGCTACATAGTGTCTTCTTCTCAGGTTATCTCTAATACCATGTTAGATTTTTATCATTTAAGCTAGAATTATCTTAGGATATTTAACTAGGAGAATAACAAGCACAACAATCAAACATAAGAGACAATGAACACAAATTTTTTCCTTGGGGAAAACGTAAAGGAGAAAACACCACAACTTCGTCAGAGATAGAATCAACACCAAAAGCGAAACCCCAAAACAGTAAGATGATCTCTTGACAGGAGTAGTATCTCTCTCTCTTGTACCAGCAACTTCTTCTCTCTCATTTATGTGCTACAACTGAGTGTGAGTGAATGTGTGATAAATAGAGAGACTCACTCTCTATTTATACTAATTTCCAACTTGACAATAACTCACTAGGGCCAAATTCTCTAGGACAGTCTAATAACCCTAGGGCCCCACAACTGTGGGTACTTTAACCCTTCATCAATAGGATGGTTACCCACAATGACTTGACATGACTTGTTTACATTATTGAATCTCCTGATAGGAACATCGAAGCATGAAATGTCTCAAATACATTACAGACACTTCCCAAAATAAACATCGGGGTATAATACATAAGATATACAGGTGAATACATTCCAAAGTTACAAAAACATCAACATTTTGCAGGTGCACCATGGTGATATGGAAAGAGAGGGAGCATGAAGTCCCAGACAACCAAGACACAAATGATCTAGCTACCATTGATGCTTTGTAGAACTGTAGGATTCTCAAGTATTTCCGGATTCCAAGGATGAAAGAACATGTCCTCAATCTCTATAGGCAGAATGTGGACTCCTGCTACAAAATGATCCTGATCAGGATCCCACATGTCAATAATGTACTCTAGCAGACAGAGTTGCCAGTTTTGTTATCAACAATTCTCAACTAGTGCTGACACTGCTTGTTCCTCTGTAATACAAAACACAACTACAGAATAAAAAGAAACAACAACATATCCTTCCCTTGAATAGTCAAATTAATTAACATAACACATCATATACCTCAACCATAGATCTGTTTATCTTCTCTCAAGAGAGTCCTTGAGATAATTCAATACCTGCAAGACACATCACAAGACAAACAAAAAGATGAGAGTATCATGATAATATGTTGGTAATAACTCCCAATTCAATATTCATTTCCAATGCAAATGCCTATATTTATACAAAGCACATGGCGGCTGGGTTTCACCTTCCGCTCAGCCTGTTTGGCTTCCTATCTAATCATATTCCTATTTACTATTTATTTACAATAATCCCGAAGGATTATTCTAACAATCCCCCTCTTAATCCGAAGGGGTGTTCGTAAGTCCGAGCATGTTTCTGAATCTTTCAAACTTTTCTCGTCCAAGCGCTTTGGTGAAGATGTCTGCAACTTGATCATTTGTGGAACAATGTCAAAGATGGACTGTCTTGGCCTCTACATGATGTCGAATCAAATGATACTTTGTGTTGATGTGTTTGTTTCAATCATGGAATCTAGGATTCTTAGCCAGCTTGATTGCAAAAGTATTGTCGACCAACAATGGAGTGGAGTTCTCTTGTTTTTCTTGCAAATCTTCAAGTATCTTCCTGAGCCATACTACTTCTTTCGTTGCTTCAGCTGCAGCCACATATTCTGCTTCTGTTGTTGAATCTGCTGGAACTGACTGTTTGCGTGATCTCCATGAAACAGCTGCTGATCCAAGACTCATAGTGTATCCAGAAGTTGATATTCCTGTCTCCTTATTGCCATCAAAATCTGAGTCTGAGTACCCAATAAGTTTGAAGTCATCCACTTTAGAGTACTTGAGTCCAACGTCTTGAGTCCCTTTCAAGTATCTTAGAACCCTTTTTGCAGCTGACCAGTGTCCTTCACAAGGTTTATGCATGAACCTTGAGAGTATGCCAACAACATAAGAAATATTTGGTCTAGTTC
>LPNX010900212.1:166088-181158 GCA_001517045.1 Pseudotsuga menziesii | reverse complement strand
ATGAGTGCATCATACTCATTTTGCATAGCTTCTTTCCACTCAGCACGAGTAGAAGCTTCTTCAAAGGAAGTTGGTTCAAAGTTAGCAGATAAATTAAATGCACAATCAAATGATACATCCATGTCATCACCTAAATTATCTGCTTCTCCTCCATGTCTTTTCGAACTTCTCGTTCCCGTCTTTCCAACTTCATCCTGATGGACACTTTCAAGTGTCTTTGTGGCCCAATTAGGAATCTTCCATGATGGTCCTGGTTGATCAGCTGGTGGTTCTTCATCATTGATTGAGAGTCTTTCAATTCTCTCAATCACATCATCCAGTTAAATTTCTTGATCAGGCGAAGTAGCAGGAACTTCTTCATGCGGGGGAGTTGGTGCTTCATATGGAAATTCCAAAGGTTGATCCAAAATAGGAATCCACCCTTCAAGGTTTGGAATTTCATATTCATTTTCAGAATATGTCTTTGGATGAGGATAATTTTCCAAATGATCAAGCTGTCTCTCAATGGACTAGTCATTTTTATTAGTTTCAAGAAAAATGACATCTCTGGAAATAACAAATTTCTTGTTTACCTCATCATACAAACGGTATGCCTTGGAGTATTCTTCGTACCCTAGGAAAATGCACTTTCTACTTCGAGCACCAAGCTTGTTTCTTTGCTCCTTCGGAATCAAGGCATAACAGGTGGAACCAAAAACTCTGAGATGCTTGACTGAAGGGAGATGGCCAAACCACATTTCATGTGGAGTCTTGTCCTCAAGAGCATTTGAGGGACTTCTATTTCTCAAATATGCTGCACATTTTACTGCATCACCCCAAAACATTAGTTTTACATTCTTGAAAAACATCACTGAGCGAACCATATTCATTATGGTTCTATTCATTCTCTCCGCTACACCGTTTTGTTGAGGATTGTAGGGAACTGTAGTCTGATGTGCAATTCCATGTTGGCGAAGATAAGCTTCAAAAGCATTTGAAGTGTATTCTTTTCCATTATCAGTATGAAGTGCACCAATTTTTGATTGTGCTTGTTTTTCAATTAATGCATGAAAGTATTTGAATGTTTGAAATGATTCTGACTTTGTCTTTAAACAGTAAATCCAGCACATTCGTGAGTAGTCATCAACAAATGTCATAAAGTACTTATTCCCATTTTCTGAAGGAGTTGGCATTGGGCCACATAAATCAGAATGCACTAGTTCTAATTTCCTACTTGCTCTGAAATTAGATTCATGGAATGGCAGCTTACTATGTTTCCCTAATATACATGCATCACATTTATTCTTCTCTTTAGGAATGGTGGGAAAGCCAAATACACCATTATTTTTCAACAAACGAAGACTGTTATAATTTAGATGACCAAATCTTGCATGCCACAATGAGCTAGATGACATATTACCTTCTCCATGCTGAGAGAGGTAGGCATAGTTCTGAAATCTTGTGGATGAACCCTTGAGCTTCAGCAGCTTTCCATCTTTGTATCCAGTCATGATGACTTGGTTGTCAGAGGACTTTCTTATTTCGAAGATCCCATCAAACATGTGGATGGAATGGCCTTGCTGTCGAATTTCCACCATGGACAACAGGATTCTCTGCAACTCAGGAAGATAGAGAACGTTCTTCAACAAGAAATCAGGGAATCCAGGCATCTTTAGACGAATGGTGCCCATTCCCTTTGGTTTAATACTTGACTTATCTACAAAGTAAACTATGCCATCGATTGTTTCATTCAGTTCTTCAAAACAATCTTTTCTAAATGTCATGTGTGATGTTGCACCAGTATCAAGCAGCCAACAATCTTTATAAGATGAAAGAGAAGTCATTTCATTAAATCCAAGATTACAATGTGCAACAATACAAGAATCAGAAAATTTACTAGCATCTTGGTCATCTGTCTTTTGGTTATGCTTATCTTTGATGGAATCCCATGAAGCCCAACACTGATCTGATGTGTGCCCAGTCTTTCCACAACACTTGCACTGCAAATCTGATCTTTTGCTTTTTCCCCCTCTGCTTCTGAAATTTCTTCTTCTTCGTCCTCTCTTGTTGCAATCTCCCTTGGAAGGGTCTTTGGATTGGTCTTTGCCAGCTAGGGAAGCACCAATACTAGATGCCAAAGAGTGCATCTTTACAAGATTTAGTGTAATTTACAATAATAAACTAATATGACAGGTAGAAATAGAAAAATAAGAACCTTGCAGGTCTACAGTCTCTGCCAAGGTGTTTTACAATCTCAACTTCAGGTTTTAAAGAGATACAATAACAGTATCGTAGCTTCAATTCACAGCAATTTCAGGGAGAAGAAATCAGTAGATACAAAATATATCAGAATATATCAGTCATACATAGGCTTACAAAATATGTGTTATTATTCTGCATAAAACACAGTCTTCAGCAGTCTTCATGCAATTGGTAATGTCAATCGTCAACTCAGTCACAGCAGCAACAAATACAAGGAAATAATCTTTACATTCAGCTCCACACAGCTAGCAGTATTCAGCATAGGTATTATGCAGTCTGATATCGATCACACTCCAACGCAGCCAGCAGTCTCCAGCACCTTCAACGATCTCCAACACGCACCAGTCTCCAACGCAGCAATGTATGTGTGCTATATCAGTCTCAATCTTTTGCAGTCACACAATATATAATATATCAGTCTTCATTTTCTGACATCTAAAACGAGCAAATTGTGACACAATAGACTGCAAATACTCAGGCCCAAATTATAGGGCAAATACAGATTGAAAGCAGCGCTTCACGGCCACAATACAAAGTTAGGGTTCATGCTAATGTATTGGAAATGTTCTTTCATATTTCAGACCTTTCAAATGCAAGAAACCAAAGCAATGAATAACAAAAATTATAGCACTCTAGGCTCAACCAGTGTAGCATCCATATACAACGCATATATACAACACATATATTCTCAGTCATTGGTAATAAAAGAGACTCAGCATACAACATAGCATTCTTCAATCTTCAGCAAGCTTCAACGCAGCTCTCTTCATTCAATCTCCAACGTAGCTTTATATCTCCAGCAAGCATTATTCCTCCAGGTCCATCACGCAGGTGGCATGTAGTCTCCACCCAGGTTCTCCATGCAGTTCTTTTATTCCAGCGCAGTTTTGGCTCGGTCTTCACGCTGGAGGCTATGGAAAGGAGCAGTTAAAAATGTCTTCACTCTTTAGAGAATGTCTTCACACAGAACCTCCTCACGTCTTCATGCAGAAGAGAATGTCTGCGATACACATCAGGTCTTCAACTATATTGTTTAAGAAAAATCGCAGGTATCACAACGTCCAGGAAACTAACAGGTCGCAGCTCACGCTCACAATACACGAGCAGGCTCAGCAAGAATACTTTTCAGTCTTCAGATTCATGAAATTGCAACTCCAGCCAGAATTAGGGTTTCACAATACATATCAGTCTTCAGATTCATGAAATCACAGCTCTCAACACCAGAATCTACAGCTTCTCAACGCAGCTCCTCAAAACGCATTCTCCAACACCACGCAGCTGTTGCACTCTTCATGCAGGTATTGAACGCAAGTATATCCATAGTCTTCAGCTCCAGCAATGTTCCACGATGGTAATTCTATCATTATAAATTCAAACTCACCCAGAAGTATTCATACAACACGCTCATTTTTTAAACGACTGAATACAAATTTCAACCACTCATTCAAAAAATGTACAACTCGGCCTCACCCATATGCTGAACAACAGACCGAAATTCTTAGACTGGCGCCTAGCAGAATGGATCCCAGACGTCGAATTAATTTATCACTTGTACTTTGATATATGTCTGTAATATATCTAGAGACTAGACTTCACGCAGAAAAGGGAGAAAACAACGATCTTCATTCTTTAAAGCGGTCGCAACAGCAAAAATACTACCTCCTCTCCAACAAATTCTGAGACTTGACTAGTCGCAGTAATCCTTCCACATGAGATGCAACTGGCAGCATGTGGATTGTACCAAGTTTGAACAACAAATGCATGGATTCTTTGACAAATAGGTTATGGGTGAAGATAGAAGGTCACGACCTTCTGGAAGTGGAGAATATCTTCAATGTCTTCAATACACAGGCTCGCAGTGATATGAGAGGTCGCACCTCAGGTAACTCCACGCAGGATAATCACCAAAACGCTCAACTCATTAGGGTTTCCTCAACACACAAAATCAATCATGAAGGAATTTGCATGCGACTCGACTGGCAGACTGATGGAGCATTCTGGCAATGGACTGGCAAGAAAAAAGTCCAATAATATTTAATCACAAACACAATAATCAAATATATGAAAGGGAAATGTTTTTGTATTAATATATGGATGAGAAGAAGTACGACCAAAATCCTTGATGTTGATAGCTTCTGTCTCAACAAGAATGTCTACAAACTCCTATGAAGACCTCTCCATCTACATGCTACCTCTACTTTGCCTCTATTCAGACTTCAAACTAGCAGCATAAGGATGCTTTTTCTAGCTTGCCTCACTCTCTTCATGGAGGCTTCATTTATAGGCCAAGAACCCATAGGATGACTTGACAAAAGGATAGACTGAGATCCCTATAGGTGAGGGAGGTGAATTCCACCTCTCCCAGACATGCAGGAACTAATTCCATGAAGGATTATGTACAGAATCTTATAGAAACTTCTTTATTTCCCTTTCAATTGACCATTGATGCTTTTAGCTAAACGAGACAGAGGGTCGATCTGGGATTTTTTCCACTACAAAGGGACAATGGAGCCTTTTGTTCAACTGGAGGAAGAAACGATGAAGCTCTATGGTAAATGCAAAAGAGCGCCATCCCTTCTAGGTTAGGGCAAAAATTGGCCAAGATGATCCAGATTAGGCTTTTTGGGAGGTTGACAGGCAACAAGAAAGTCATCAGAAGGCTGACTAGGTAATGTGAGATTTTCATGTGCAAAATATATTTAATATTTCAAAAAATTATAATAAAAGTTTATTCCAAGTTTTATTTATAATCTAACCCTGATTTTTGAGTCCTTTGTCAAATATTTTCATGAGGAGATTCATGTAGCAGCTCTGTTTCTCCTGTTTTGGTCATTATCATTGGGAGCATATTACGAGGTGATGGAAATGAACTATGGGAAAAAAGAGGTTTTTGTCTACAACAGAATCATTCACAAAAACCTCTCTCGGTTTTGCAACAGCTATTACCATTTGAGAGTTTCAAATTCATATTTGTGGCCTATTTTCAGGGTTTTAATAATTTAATAATTTCTTGTTATAGTCACAAATTTCCAGCACGTATTCCGATCAAACAAAGGGGAATTTTCAAAAACCAAGAGAGGTTTTTGTTCATGACAGAATCATTTAAAAACACCTCTCTCAGTCCCAAATCAAGAGATATGAAGGTGTCTTTGAGACCCAAATTTTCAGAAATTCGCCAAATTTTCCCAATTCCGATTTGTTATTTTTGGGTTAATTGTCTTAAAATATTTTGAGTTATCATGTAACTAATTGATGTAACTATTTCAAATTTCTACCTAGAAGGTAGTTATGGAACTAATTTACCTTTGTAATGATAAAATAAAGAGAAACATACAGTTTTGGGGTGGGATTTTTCACTCAAGGAGAGGCTTTTGGAGCTTTGATTTTTCAAGCTAGCATTTATAACTCTTATGTAAGTGGATGACTGTTACTGATCATATATAAAATAATAAGCCCTTTTACCTCTCATGTGTTTTCATTTATGATCTGATTGATTGCTCAGTCTACAGTTTCATTTCCTGTTTAAAGGTTTATTCATGTAAATGCTTGTAGCCTGTGGGTGGAATTAGTATTTCATGTGTAATATTTATGGATTATTGGGATGTGTTTGATCCCTATTTTATCAAACTTGGATGATTCAGTTCTGTATTAGCTTGTGGATGTTTATTTCCTCCTTTCTGGTGATTTTTTTTAAAACCAAAACACTAAAAACCAATTTTACTCTATTTCATTTTGAGATTGTGTTAGCTTGTTCTTGTGGTAGTCTAGGAAAAATTTCTAGCACTAACATCTTGAGCATCGTTGCCAGGGATGAAGCTCAAGTATATATTCCTAGGGATATCATTATTCATCTAATTTTGAGAGGTGAACAAAGTCAAAAAATCCCTTAGACTACAATTTTTCACCAATGACTCCACAATTAAAGATTCCACTGCAAGGAGAATTTTAAAGACAGAAAAATGAAGAAGACAAATGGAAAAACTGGGTATCAGCTCGTTACTTTCCTCCACGAGGTTTTGTTCTTATTCATCAATTCTTTCCTGTCTTTCCCATTGCATGTCAAAAGAATATATTTTTTTTGTCTATTTCGATGATCATAAACCTTCAGGTACACATCTGTCACATACCCCAATTTTGTAAAATTATGTAATTTGTTTTATTATATTTTTGAGACATTATGTTAAAAATTAATCCTAAGTAGGGATTGATGACTCAGCAGATTCAACAGTTATGGAGTGTAATTCAGAATATTTTATTGATAATAAATAAATTATGGAGACAACAGCATGGGAGAGCTGTTAAAAGAGGTTACTGGTCAAACGGGTGGATGGAACTAGGTGGAAAGGAAAAAGGACAAGTGGCAACATCCTCAAACACTTCCTAAGTTGCAGGTGGAAACTTCCCTATATTTGGGGTCATGATTCCCCAAGAAAGTGGAATCAGAGCAGGTGGCTCATTAAATGACAGTTAACCCAACTAAGACCTAGGCAATCTTTTAAAAGTACTCAATGAAGAGAGCTGGGACTGCTCAGATTTTATTCCAGATAGAATTCATTCAGGTGAATGTTATTCAGGAATTTCATTGAGGAAAGAGGGAAAAACAGTAAGGAAGTGCTTTGAGTGGATTGCTGCAGTAACTTGATTTTTTATTACAGCTATTGGAGCTGAGAGAACTGACTGATAGTTCTGAGTTAATACTGAGTAGAAGAATGGTATCTTATTGCTGCACCTAGTTCCAGCCAGGGAGACCAGAGCAAGCTCGGGGGTCCTGAGAAGTCGTTTTCTGAGCACTCTCCATGAGTTGGTAGGGAGGAACAGCCTCCCATTGCTGTTGTTGTCCACAGCTTAAACAGGTTCTGCCATTTATTTCTTTATGTTTACTGAATATGGATGGATGCATGTTCTATTTATTTATATGTTTGAGTAGTGAGTTAGTTTATAGTGAATTTAGTATCTTAGAATGTCAGTATGTAAATCTGATAATAGTTACTGTGTTTTTCCACATTTGGTATCACAAAACCGTACTCCAGCACAGTAGCTCGGTATTATGAAGTAATACTCTTCTGAACCGAGTTCCCTATTTAGTTATTTCCAATAACCACTAGTGTTTTACTATTTTATAAGTTATTGCATCTTGTGTTTTCAAATACAAGCTACTGTACAATATAGAAGGCGGAAGTTAGTTTTGAGTTCATATGGTTTTACTATATAGTTTCTTTTCTTGTGTTCGAATGATTGTTACTTTAGAAATTAACTCAAAGCAAGAACAAGATACAGAACTATTATTGTTTTGTATTCAGATTACAAATAAGTTAATACTAGTACTTACAGAACATTGGTGAGAGTAAGTAAATGTTAAGTTATTTTAATGTTCAAGCAAGTTAACTAGAACCGTGGTATTTTATTTAGTTCCTTTATTTCTCCTTTCCTTTATTTTTCCAATTTCTAACCTTACCTATAATAACAACTATAACTGTTATAGATTAAAAATGCATGTTATTAGTTATATAGTTTATAAGATAAAGTTTAAGCAATGTTAAATAACTCATTTAATCTATCCTCATAAGTAAATCATAATTTAACTGATAGAATAAAATTTATTTCAGAACCCTTTTAGTATATGCTAACTTGTACAGGAAATGTAATTAGCATAATGCTAATCTCTGTACGCTTTAAAAATAAACATAGGATTTACATGGAGAACTTAAAATTTTATTAAGGACAGGTTTATTGCTTTGCTCTAGTAAGCATCATAAGTGATAATAATAATACTATTATTTAATATTATCTAACCTAGGAGCAGTCCTCTTTTAATAACTAAAGGAATATAAATATCTAAATTACAAATCCTGATGTTAATATGCTCGATTGTACAGATTAAAATAAACTCTTTATAAGAGTTTGTTAAAGAATTTAAAAACAAAGATATAAGGTTCTTTATAGCTTAGAAACATGTTTATTATTTAACAAAATTTTCCTAATAAGTAACTCAAGATGCAGCCCAAGTATATAACCTAATAGTATTTTTTTCTTTATAAAAAAAGTACAGAACTTTAGACTGCTCGATTCAAGCTTAATAAACAATTAAATTACTCACAGATGTAAATAAAGTATGTATCATAACACATGATATCAAATAAAAGTAAAAATTTAATTCTATTCTAAACTGTGTAAATTAGGGATCAAACCCCAGAAACATAGGTTTGCAATTAAGCTGTAAATTATAAAATAAATCAACAATCTACTTATGGCCGTAAACAAGTAAACAATACAAGGCTGTCGCAAGCCTGTAATACATCTAGTATTTACACAGTTTGTAAATTTAAAGTAAATACAGTAATAGAAATAAAACTGGGTAGTATTGTATTATTAATTTAAGAAGAGAAGCATAGACAGCATAGAGCTTCCGGTTCAGGGTAAAACCCTGACCAACTAAAAAAAAAGGTATCGAAAATAGAGTTTATCTCTGTGGCACCTCGTGGCTGCCATTTTTCCTTATTAAAAAAAAATATTTACAGCCTGTACATTATCCTTCTACATATTTTGTTCATCCAGAGAGTTATTAAAAAACCAGAACCCGCAATTTATTTGCGGCGAAGCTTCTCTGCTAACTAAAGAGTAAAACTCTTTTAGACAACAAGTTGGTTCATTAAAAACTGAACCAGGGTGACCCCGAGGGTTACACTTGTTAAGCCAATACTTTTAACTGCCCTAAGAAACTGCAAGGAGGAACCGCCATGGATGAAACCGGGCTTACCGGGAAAAGCCATCAGTCGGAAGCTGGTACCCTCCATGCCTCGAAGAGGAGTCGAATCCTGCAACAAAGGACTAGATAATGTTAAAACCTTAGAAAAGGAAATGTTTCTTAATCTATTGCATTAAATAAGAATTGAAGGGAAGCCTGTATTACCTTAGAACGATGGAGCTACGGCCCTGAAGAACAACCGAATAACCATTGGCAAGAAGTAAAGTAAAACCCTCTTCGCCACAAAGAAAAGGAGCTCGACAGAGAAGAAGAACTCGGCTACAATGGAGGAGGATGCACAGTATTATCCCAAGCAATGGCTTTTATATTAACAAGTTTCGGCAATAGCTGCTAAGGGACAAAACCCTAAGTAAAGTAAACACTATTCAATACTACAAGAATCTTTTCAACACAGCAGTCTGCCCTCAGCACGATCGAAGGGTCCACAAGAGAACTGAACTAGTATGGGAGGAGTTACCAGGTCGAGCTCACAGTGGAACAAACTGAAAACTCGCAGAATGGCCGAAGGGCCCTAAGGCAGCAAAAAGAGTGATGATTAGGGTTAAGACAAAACGTTTTTATAATGACAGTGTAGGGTGGAGGTGAGTCCACGTAACCTCCCAAATGATTTGCAAACAATGATAGGAACTATATAGTTCATGTCGAGATTTTGACAATGATTTCGAATCATCACGAAGACAATCATAAAGTTTGACTACCTTAGTTTTTCCTGCATATAAACACAACCTTGTAAACATTAGTATAATGCGTATATTTCAATATATTATAACATGAAATCATTGTTGGTCTCATATCGCTAAGCTTTTGGAGAAAAGTAATAATTATAAAGAATTACATGAAGGGGAAGCAATACTAATTACCCTAATACCATCTAGCTTTAACCTATTTATAAGGTACCCTTGCCTAGTCACGACAAAGTAAAGGAGATGATTTGATAAGTATTTTAAATCATGATAGCTTCTAGGGGGTGATCTTGATCAAGATGATGGTTTGTTTTATCCTCATAAACTTCCTTTATCTATAGTCTGGTTTCTCTTTTAATATTTCTTAGAGCTATTTTTTATTATGTTTATTGAACTTTAGCAAACTCAAACCAAGGGCGATAGAAGAATATTATAAGAACCTCTTAATAGTCTTGATTTCCTTATGATAATTAGGATACTTTTGATTATCATTCATGCACAAAGAATAACAAGGACTGATAAATAATTGAAAGACTAGTAGTTTATGTAAACTACTAACACCTTTCTTGATGATAGTTTAACCTAGAAGTTCATAGTAAGTTTGATTATGATAATCAAGGACAAATTCTGAAGGTGCACATAGAAATTTAATCAGTCATTGATCATAGAAATAAAGATAGTTTTCCATTACTCTAAACTCATAAAATTTATTAAGTGAAGACATATATCTAGCAGAAAATTAGAAATAAAGTATATATTGACTTTACCTAAATTCAATCTTTATAATTGATATTGCAATCAAACATTTACTGAATTTTAACACTTGGCATGATGTGGCAACATAAGTTAAGTAAAATAGGATCGAACATTATAATCCAGATTTAAGTACTGTACTAGAGAATAAATAGTATGAATGCACTACAGTAAACTCATTAATGAATCAGTATTCCATAGGGATACTTAATGTTGCTATTATAAAAAAAAATAGCTATCTATTTCTCTGGTAATGCTAAACTTTCTATCATTGAAATATTTAAAAGAAGTATAGGAAAATATTTACCTATAAAGGCTTGATAATACTGGCTAGCATGCATTTATACTTTTACTGATTGAATTGGTACAACAAATTATTATTTAATACTTTAAAAGATCTGTTAGCAGCGACCCGAACCTTACCTGTAAATCTGTAAGAGAAAGAAAAACGGTTGCATTAGCTGAAGTAGCTAAGTAAGCCTAGTCTGTCATAGCAATTTCCCCTTGCAGTTGCAAACAGAAAACAATTAGTGACTGACAAGAAACTCATCACATAAGTTAAGCACAAGTAAAGATCATTCAGTTACAATTTTAATAGCATAAAACTAATCAAACAACTAATGAAGGCATTTAATGTGATTATATGCTATTTTTTTTAAAAGTTTTAAATTTTTTGAAATTTTGGGGTTTGACATGTGGTATTAGAGCATGGTTGAAACACTAGGCATTGATGTGGCCCAATTACTTTCCGCAGAACAGTAAAAATAATATATTAACTTGTATTTTGTTTTATGTGAAAGGAAAAAAATTATTTTTTCTGAATCTAACAGGCAGGTATGGAGAACTTAGGAGCATATGCTGCGGAGGAATCTCCAAATACTGAAACCAGACAAATGTCCAGAGAACTTGAGATAGAGGAGGTAACTGTTCACTCCTCAGAACTGATGCAGACCATAAAAGGTTTAAAGACTGAATTAGAATCAGTCAAAAAGGACAATGAAAGGATTCTGAAAACTCAAGAGGAGTTAAATCAAATTCTGATAGAAATATTTCAGACTGAAGGGAGAAACAGAAGGTCTGAATCTGAAGAAGATAGCCAACAAAAAGCCTTTAAAAAGCTGAAACTAGCTAAACCTGATAGCAGTTCGTCATCAGAAGGAAGTAAGAAACAATAAAGCTTTTACACTACTAGTGATAGTAGTGAGACCGAGTTGTATAAAAGGAAGAAAAAATATACACCTTACAAAGAGATTTCTGGGGAGTTCAAGAAAATTAAACCCCCAAATTTCAATGGAAAAACTGAAAAAGGAGAAGAGGCAGAATCCTGGTTATCCGGGATGAGAAAATATTTTCAGATTTATAATTATTTGAATCAGCTGAAGGCGAGAATGGCTATATATAACCTTTCTCGAAAGGCAGATATATGGTGGCAAGATTTGAAGAGGGTTAAGGGGATTAAAGAAAAAGAGGTCAATTGGAGTACTTTTAAAAGGTACTTCAAGAATAAGTTCCTGTCTGAACAATACTATGAAGAAAGGGCCAAGGAGTTTTATGAGTTAAAACTTGGGTCCATGACTATGAAAGACTTGAACAACAAGTTCTTAAGTCTGTTAAGGTATGTGCCGTATTTAGTTGATGAGAAACCTAAGGTACAATGGTTTCTCAGCTGCCTGCCATACCATATAAAAGACAGAATTGAATATGATAACCCCAAAACTCTGGAAGAAGCCATGCGAAAAGCTAACTTTTGTTTTGAGCAGAACAAAAAGAAGGAAGGAATATCCAATTGGAAGGCTAAAAAGAATGGTAATCAGTCTGAATTCAAGAAAAAGGAGTATGTACTCCAGAAAAACTTCAGGAACAACAAGAACAGAAACCATTCTAATGGTAAGAACTTTCAGGGAAGCAAAAATGGTGCTTCAAATAACTCCAATAACTTCAAGGGCAGCAAGGAGGTTTCTAACAATCACAGAAATTTCACTAAGAATTTCAAAAGGAAGGAACCTGTTAAGTGCTGGGAGTGCAATGGCCCACACTATGCTTTAGTTTGCCCAAATCAGAAGAAGCCAAACAACAATATTCATACAATACAAGATGAAATGACTATTGGAGACTTTGCAAGGCCCATGCCCTGAATCAATGCAGCATTGGAGAATCGCCAAGCTGAGTACCAAACTTCCATGGTGGAAGTAGAAGGTACGGTTAACAAAACTCCTGTAACTATTATGATAGATCCAGGTGCTAGCCTAAGTTATATTTCACCGCAGATAGTAGAAAAGTGTCATCTGAATGTTGAAAAGTTTGATAACTCTTGGCTAGTTCAACTAGCCACAGGGGAAAAAAGAAAGGTAAATTGTATGTTAAGGATTGTGCTTTAGATATGAATGGTTTTAAAACTGGTGTTAAATTAAATGTTCTGCCACTTGGCTTGTATGACATACTTATTGGTATGGACTGGTTAGAACAACACAGAGTAGTTTTAAATTGTTTTGATAAAACATTTACATGTGTAAATAATAATGAACCACCAGTAATAGTGAAAGGTGTTCCTAGGAAAACTGTAGTTAGGCAGATTTCTGCCTTACAGCTCAAAATAGCAGTCAGGAAAGGATGCAAGGCCTATGCTGTAATCATTACAGATGAGGCAAATAAATTTGAAAAAGATAAAATAAAAATAGAGAATATTCCTGTGTTAAATGAATTTATTGATGTTTTTCCAGAGGAAATTCCAGGATTACCTCCTAGGAGGGAACTGGATTTCACAATAGAGCTGGTACCAGGTGTTGTACCCAGCTCGAAGGCTCCTTACCGTATGAATGTTCTGGAACTTAATGAATTAAAATCACATTTAAAGGAATTAATCGATAAGAAATATATTAGACCTAGCGTTTCCCCTTGGGGAGCACCAGTAATATTGTTAAAAAGAAAGATGAAACTATGCAACTCTACATAGATTACCGTCAGCTCAATAAAATGACAATTAAAAACAGATATCTGTTGCCCCGCATAGACGATCTGTTTGATCAGCTGCGCGGAGCTACAGTGTTCTCTAAGATAGACCTGAGATTAGGCTATCATCAGGTGAGAATTAAAGAAGAAGACATATTTAAGACAGCTTTCAGAACTAGGTATGGACATTACGAATTTGTCGTAATGCCATTCAGGCTTACTAATGCCCCAGCCGTCTTTATGTGTCTAATGAATAACATAATGCATAAATACTTAGACAAGTTTGTTGTCGTATTCATTGATGACATCTTGATCTATTCTAAAAATGAAGAGGAACATAAAGAACATTTGCAGATAATTTTACAAGAACTGCGAGAGCAACAGCTCTTCACGAAGTTTAGTAAGTGTGATTTCTTCAAGGATGAAATCCAGTACTTAGGGCACGTGGTGACTAAGGAAGGGATTTCAGTTGATCCTGAAAAGATCAGGACAATTGAAGAATGGCCAATACCAAAAGATGTAATAGATGTTAGGTCTTTCATGGGAATCACCGGTTATTACCAGAGATTCATAGAAGGCTTTTCAAAAATAGCCAACCCAATCACTTCCTTGCAAAAGAAAGGCAAGAAATTCGATTGGAACATGAAATGTGAAGAAAGCTTTAAGAAACTAAAAAATTTATTAATAAATGCCCCTATTCTAAGAATAGCGGATCCCAATAAGGATTTCGTGCTATGTACCGATGCTTGTAATGACGATCTAGGTGGAGTGCTGACTCAGGATGGGCATGTCATTTCCTATGAGTCCAGGAAGCTAAAGATCCATGAAAAGAATTATGCCACTTATGATTTAGAGCTAGCTGTTGTTATTCATGCCTTAAAAATGTGGCGACACCACTTGATAGGCAGAAAGTTTACTTTAATGACTGATAATAAGGGTTTAAAATACCTTTTAGATCAGCCTAACTTAAATGCAAGGCAAGCCAGATGGCTAGCCTTCCTAAGTGAATACGATTTCGAAATTCAGCACATAAAAGGAAAAGAAAATAAAGTAGCTGATGCTTTGAGCAGAAATGCAAAATTGAATTTTGCAATAGCAATCAGTACTTATAATTCTGATTTAAATGAACAGCTAATTGAAGGGATAAAATTTGATGAAATTTATCAAAAATTACAAGCTACAGCTAAGGAAGAACCCACAGAAAGTTTAATTAAGGGTTATAGTTTAAATAAAGATGGATTTTTATTGTTTAAGGACAGACTGTATGTGCCAAATGTGTCTCAAATTAAATTACTGATTCTAGATGAAGTGCATAAAACCCCTTATTCAGGGCATCCATGCTACCAAAAGACTGTGACCATGTTAAGAAAAGATTATTTCTGGCCTAACATGAAATCTGAAGTAGCTGAGTATATAGATAGATGTTTGGACTGTCAACAAGTAAAGACAGAACATCAACATCCAGCTGGGTTGTTGCAACCCTTGCCTATTCCTAGCTGGAAGTGGGAAATAATCAGCTTATATTTCATTACTGGATTACCCAGAAATCAAAATCAGAATGATTCAATTATGGTGGTAGTGGATAAATTAAGTAAAGCAACAAATTTTATTCCTGTTAAAACCACTTACAAAGCTGCAAATATAGCAGACATTTTCTTAAAACAGATTTTTCGGTTAC
>LPNX010900212.1:142799-164435 GCA_001517045.1 Pseudotsuga menziesii | reverse complement strand
GTCCTGAGAAGTCGCTGTCTGAGCGCTCTCCAGGAGTTGGTAGGGAGGAACGGCCTCCCATTGCTGTTGTTGTCCACAGCTTAAACAGGTTCTGCCATTTATTTCTTTATGTTTACTGAATATGGATGGATGCATGTTCTATTTATTTATATGTTTGAGTAGTGAGTTAGTTTACAGTGAAGTTAGTATCTCAGAATGTCAGTATGTAAATCTGATAATAGTTACTGTGTTTTTCCACATTTGGTATCACCAAACCATACTCAAGCACAGTAGCTCGGTATTATGAAGTAATACTCTTCTGAACCGAGTTCCCTATTTAGTTATTTCCAATAACCACTAGTGTTTTACTATTTTATAAGTTACTACATCTTGTGTTTTCAAATACAAGCTACTGTACAGTATAGAAGGCAGAAGTTAGTTTTGAGTTCATAAGGTTTTACTATATAGTTTCTTTTCTTGTGTTCGAATGATTGTTACTTTAGAAATTAACTCAAAGCAAGAACAAGATACAAAACTATTATTATTTTGTATTCAAATTACAAATAAGTTAATACTAGTACTTACAGAACATTGGTGAGAGTAAGTAAATGTTAAGTTATTTTAATGTTCAAGCAAGTTAACTAGAACCGTGGTATTTTATTTAGTTCCTTTATTTATCTTTTCCTTTATTTTTCCAATTTATAACCTTACCTAAAATAACAACTATAACTGTTATAGATTAAAAATGCATGTTATTAGTTATATAGTTTATAAGATAAACTTTAAGCAATGTTAAATAACTCATTTAATCTATCCTCATAAGTAAATAATAATTTAACTCATAGAATAAAATTGATTTCAGAACCCTTTTAGTATATGCTAACTTGTACAGGAAATGTAATTAGCATAATGTTAATCTCTGTACGCTTTAAAAATAAACATAGGATGTACATGGAGAACTTAAAATTTTATTAAGGACAGGTTTATTGCTTTGCTCTAGTAAGTATCATAAGTGATAATAATAATACTATTATTTAATATTATCTAACATAGGAGCAGTCCTCTTTTAATAACTAAAGAAATATAAATATCTAAATTACAAATCCTGATGTTAATATGCTCGATTGTATAGATTAAAATAAACTCTTTATAAGAGTTTGTTAAATAATTTAAAAACAAAGATATAAGGTTCTTTATAGCTTAAAAACATGTTTATTATTTAACAAAATTTTCCTAATAAGTAACTCAAGATGCAACCCAGGTATATAACCTAATAGTTTTTTTTTTTCTTTATAAAAGAAGTACAGAACTTTAGACTGCTCGATTCGAGCTTATTAAATAATTAAATTACTCATAGATGTAAATAAAGTATGTATCATAACACATGATATCAAATAAAAGTAAAAATTTAATTCTATTCTAAACTGTGTAAATTAGGGATCAAACCCTAGAAACATAGGTTTGCAATTAAGCTGTAAATTATAAAATAAATCAACAATCCACTTACGGCCGTAAACAAGTAAACAATACAAGGCTGTCGCAAGCCTATAATACATCTAGTATTTACACAGTTTGTAAATTTAAAGTAAATACAGTAATAGAAATAAAACTGGGCAGTATTGTATTATTAATTTAAGAAGAGAAGCATAGAAAACACAGAGCTTCCGGTTCAGGGTAAAACCCTGACCAACTAAAAAAAAAAGGTATCGAAAATAGAGTTTATCTCTGTGGCACCTCGTGGCTGCCATTTTTCCTTACTTAAAAAAAATATTTACATCTTGTACATTATCCTTCTACGTATTTTGTTCATACAGAGAGTTATTAAAAAACTAGAACCCGCATTTTAGTTGCGGCGAAGCTTCTCTGCTAACTAAAGAGTAAAACTCTTTTAGACAACAAGTTGGTTCATTAAAACTGAACCAGGGTGACCCCAAGGGTTACACTTGTTAAGCCAAGACTTTTAACTGCCCTAAGAAACTGCAGGGAGGAACCGCCATGGATGAAACCGGGCTTACCGGGAAAAGCCATCAATCGGAAGCTGGTACCCTCCACGCCTCGAAGAGGAGTCGAATCCTGCAACAAAGGACTAGATAATGTTAAAACCTTATAAAAGGAAATGTTTGTTAATCTATTACATTAAATAAGAAGTGAAGGGAAGCCTGTATTACCTTAGAATGATGGAGCTACGGCCCTGAAGAAAAGTTGAATAACCACTGGCAAGAAGTAAAGTAAAACCCTCCTCGCCACAAAGAAAAGGAGCTTGACAGAGAAGAAGAACTTGGCTACAATGAAGGAGGATGCGCAGTATTATCTTAGGCAACGGCTTTTATATTAACAAGTTCCGGCAATAGCTGGTAAGGGACAAAACCCTAAGTAAAGTAAACACTATTCAATACTACAGGAATATTTTCAACACAACAGTCTTCCCTCAGCACGATCGAAGGGTCCACAAGAGAACTGAACCAGTATGGGAGGAGTTACCAGGCCGAGCTCACAGTGGAACAAACTGAAAACTCGCAGAATGGCCGAAGGGCCCTAAGGCAGCGAAAAGAGTGATGATTAGGGTTAAGACAGAACGTTTTTATAACGCCAGTGTAGGGTGGAGGTGAGTCCACGTAGCCTCCCAAATGATTTGCAAACAATGATAGGAACTATATAGTTCATGTCGAGATTTTGACAATGATTTCGAATCATCACGAAGACAATCATAAAGTTTGACTACCTTAGTTTCACCTGCATATAAACACAACCTTGTAAACATTAGTATAATGCGTATATTTCAATATATTATAACATGAAATCATTGTTGGTCTTATATCGCTAAGCTTTTGGAGAAAAGTAATAATTATAAAGAATTACAAGAAGGGGAAGCAATACTAATTACCCTAATACCATCTAGCTTTAACCTATTTATAAGGTACCCTTTCCTAGTCACGACAAAGTAAAGGAGATGATTTGATAAGTATTTTAAATCATGATAGTTTCTAGGGGGTGATCTTGATCAAGATGATGGTTTGTTTTATCCTCATAAACTTCCTTTATCTATAGTCTGGTTTCTCTTTCAATATTTCTTAGAGCTGTTTTTTATTATGTTTATTGAACTTTAGCAAACTCATACCAAGGTCGATAGAAGAATATTATAAGAACCTCTTAATAGTCTTGATTTCCTTGTGGTAATTAGGATACTTTTGATTATCATTCATGCACAAAGAATAACAAGGACTGATAAATAATTGAAAGACTAGTAGTTTATGTAAACTACTAACACCTTTCTTGATGATAGTTTAACCTAAAAGTTCATAGTAAGTTTGATTATGATAATCAAGGACAAATTCTGAAGGTGCACATAGAAATTTAATCAGTCATTGATCATGGAAATAAAGATAGTTTTCCATTACTCTAAACTCATAAAATTTATTAAGTGAAGACATATATCTAGCAGAAAATTAGAAATAAAGTATATATTGACTTTACCTAACTTCAATCTTTATAATTGATATTGCAATCAAACATTTCCTGAATTTTAACACTTGGCATGATGTGGCAACATCAGTTCAGTAAAATAGGATCAAACATTATAATCCAGATTTAAGTACTCTACTAGAGAATAAATAGTATGAATGCACTACAATAAACTCATTAATGAATCAGTATTCCATAGGGATACTTAATGTTGCTATTATAAAAAAAAAATAGCTATCTATTTCTCTGGTAATGCTAAACTTTATATCATTGAAATCTTTAAAAGAAGTATAGGAAAAGATTTACCTATAAAGGCTTGATAATACTGGCTAGCATACATTTATACTTTTACTGATTGAATTGGTACAACAAATTATTATTTAATACTTTAAAGATCTGTTAGCAACGGCCCGAACCTTACCTGTAAATCTATAAGAGAAAGAAAAACTGATGCATTAGCTGAAGTAGCTAAGTAAGCCCAGTCTGTCATAGCAATTCCCCCTTGCTGTTGCAAACAGAAAACAATCAGTGATTGACAAGAAACTCATCACATAAGTTAAACACAAGTAAAGATCATTCAGTTACAATTTTAATAGCATAAAACTAATCAAACAACTAATGAAGGCATTTAATGTGATTATATGCTATTTTTTTTTTAAAGTTTTAAATTTTTCGAAATTTTGGGGTTTGACAATATCCCTCTTTGGAAGAAGAGAGTCTGAAATCTTCTTGTTTTATTGATGTTGATCCTATTCCTTCATTTGAAATACATGTGCAACATGATATACATATACCCATATTTATTGAACCTGATTATTCCGGTCATCTTGTAGAGAATAAAGTTGATCTATTACCTCTACCATCACTGCTTGAACTTGCAAACAACTTGTTGAACCTCATTTTCAACTCACAGATTTTCAGTCTAGACTCAAACAGAAGATGTTTAAACCTCTTAGGCTTCCATCTCTCTTACATCCTTACCCTTCCTACTTTGTTGAATATCTTCCCCATTTTATTGGAAAAGACCATATCACAAAAGAGAAGCATTTAGGATATTTTCATAATTTCATTGATAATTTTGAAATCATACATGAGGATGTTGTCATGAGTTTATTTTTGAAATCCTTTACTGGAGATGCTGGGTTTTGGTTCCGAAATTTAAAAGATGATTCAATTGGATCATGGCAAGAGTTACATGATGTCTTTTTGAAGTATTGGGGTAAGAATAAATCTTATGATCAATTTCTTTCTGAATTTTATAGTTTGAAAAGGGAGAATGATGAGCCAATTACTAAATTTAATTGGAGGTTTCAAAGTTTTTATATCACTATGCCTTTAGAATTCAGACCTTTGGAAAAACTTGCTATGGTATATTATGTTATGGCTCAACATTCAGATCTTGTGTTTTTATGTTAGAAAAGAAATCATCATATTTAAGATAATTGTTTGAGGATGCAAAAGGAGTGGAGGAGAACATCTGAGCTTGCAAAATGCTTCGAGATCAGGCTCATGTTGAAGATATACAAGCTTATGAACAGGAAGAAGAATGTAGGTATCATTCATATTTAAGATAGTTTTCTTCATCATTTTTAGATTTTCATATGAACAAGGATATAAATGACGCTTTTGTTGATTCTTCTTATTAGTTTGCTAACTTTTTCGATGATAATATACTGTCAATGGATTATAGTAGAACTTTCCTACTTACTGCTATGAGATTATCATGTTGCGAAGAATAAGTTGTTGCTCTTCAACCTCTTAATATTGATATAAGAAATAAGCTGCCACTCTTGACTTATGGTCACTTTCATAATTTTATTTGTTCAAGTTTTGATCAAGGGTTTTATTTAAAGGTCGAGAAGTAGTTTGAGGAGCCCTTGATTTCAATTCTTGAGCCAAAGTTTAGAAACAACAGCAATGCAGAGTAAGAGAATGTTTCACTTTATGATGAATGTAATGAATACATTGAAGTTTTAAATCAGAAATTTCCTGATCCAGAGGCTTCTTGGATAGAGTTGTGCTTTTCAAAGGTTTCTAATGCTCCAAATTTTGGTATACTTCCTATTTCCATTCATAAGTATCAACTGCCTATAGAATCTTTATTGCATTTATCACATCTTTTGTGGGTTTTCTCAAATAGTAGCATGCATGGAATTATGATTCTCAGTCAAATGGTTTCTTGGATTTATTGGAAGTATGATTACACTTGATTGGGTTGTTTCCTCCAATTAGAAGTAGGAGTAAATAGCAGAATAAGATCGCTATGCATGCATATTCTTTTCAGTATGCTGGTTTGTAGCAGTATTTTATCATTTCAGAGGTATGTGTTCAGAGTTTGAGAAAGTTGCAAATATTTGGTAAATGACTCCATCACCCAATGAATAAGGCACAAGGTCTATAGGTCCTTGAAGCCTTACAACGAGGACTTCATCCTGCAGCAAGAGCCAGATGTTATAACTAGATCTTGTTCTTCATTTATCTGTTCTATTTGTCCTAATTTTCAACTGTTGGTTTAAAATTATTTTACATTTTATGTTGATTTTAAGAACTTTTGACAATCAGTAATTTTTGTTGGATTTAATGCTTTTAATGGTTGAATTATTTCATTAATTTAGTTTTAAGGTTTGTATTTTGGGCTTATTAGTTAACATGTATATCTTTAAGATTTCAAAAACTTATAATAAAAGTTTATTCCAAGTTTTCTTTATAATCTAACCCTCAATTTTGAGTCATTTGTCAAATATTTTCATGAGGAGATTCCTGTAGCAGCTCTGTTTTTCCTGTTTTTGTCATTATCATTGGGAGAATATTAAGAGATGATGAAAACTAATTTTGGAAAACCAAAAGAGGTTTTTGTCTAAAACATAAGCATTCACAAAAGCCTCTCTCAATTTTGCAACAAATGTTATATTTTGAGAGATTCGAATTCATCTTTGTGACCTATTTTCAGGGTTTTAATTATTTAATAATTTCCCGTTTTAGTCACAAATTTATAGCACATATTTCGATCAATTTAAGGGGAATTTTAAAAAACAAGAGAGGTTTTTGTTCATAACACATGCATTTAAAAACGCTTCTCTCATTGTTTGCACAGGTGTCCTGAATCGAGATATATGAAGGTGTCTTTGAGACCCAAATTTTAAGAAATTCGCCAAATTTTCCCAAATTCAATTTGTTATTTTTGGGTTAATTGTCTTTAAAGATTTTGATTTATCATGTAACTAATTGATGTAAATATTTCACATTTCTACCTAGAAGGTATTTATGGAACTAATTTACCTTTGTAGTGATAAAAGAAAGAGAAACATACAGTTTTGGGGTGGGATTTTTCACTCAAGGAGAGGCTTTTGGAGCTTTGATTTCTCAAGCTAGAATTTATAACTCCTATGTAAGTGGATGAATGTTACTGATTATATATAAACTGATAGGCCCTTTTACCTGACATGATTTTTCATTTCTAATCTGGTTGATTGCTTAGTCTACAATTTCATTTCCTGTTTAAAGGTTTATTCATGTAAATGCTTGTAGCCTAAGGGTGGAATTAGTATTTCATGTCTAATGTTTATGGCTTATTGGGATGTGTTTGATCCCTAGTTTATCCAACTTGCATGATCCAGTTCTATATTAGATTTTGGATGTTTATTTCCTCCTTGCTGATGAAGTTTTTAAAATGAAAACCCTAAAAACCAATTCTATTCTATTTCATTTTGAGATTGTGTTAGCTTGTTATTGTGGTATTCTAGGAACAATTTCTAGCACCAACATGAAGAATTCCCATGTGAAGAGGAATGGATCCATGCTAGAGTGTGCGTGTGGGAAAGGACTGATAGTCCTGCCACACACCAGTGCCCATTCAAAACGTTTTCCTGGGCCATAATTGTCCCAATTAACTTCAGAGAATTTAATTTGGTAGTTGACTAATTGATGGGTTCTCCTATTGACATGTATCTTTTTCCTAATGGCGGTAAAGGTTAAATAATTCCCCCTCGTTATCCTTAGGAAAATCATGCCCTTTTCATATGGTTGCATTGGCATTGCTGGTTGTGGGTATTTTTAATTAAAATGCATTTTTACATGATGCCAAAATTAATATGTGCCAGATAGCATGATATACCATCGACAACAATTTCAATCACTGAAACATAAAACAACCAAATCGATGGTGGGGATTTTTCCTTTAGCTCCATACCACGATTAATTACAATATATACACCATATACATTTTAATGCAAATAGGGTCAAAACTGGGGTGTTACATTTGGTATGGTTAATATTTATGAAAAAAGGGTGTAAATCTTCATATTCGAATCCATAAATCCAATGATAGTTTGTTAAGGTAAATGACATGAAAAAGCTATTCTTTGACTCACAAATTGTGAATATGATGGTTCAGAAAAAAATCATAATGAATATAAAACATTAAAAACATATAAATATCTCACTAAAAACATATAACATACGAGACAAGTTGCAACATATATAAGATATACAACTCCATTGAGATGGGAAATCAACACATGGAAACTAATCACAACAAAGCTTGAAAATGTGGGAATTTGCATATGTATTTCTACTGATTTCAAATTATAGAGAGTATTATCACCCTATAATTTTCCTATGGTTGTGGTAGTAAGTCA
Source organism: Pseudotsuga menziesii (assembly GCA_001517045.1). NCBI lineage: Eukaryota > Viridiplantae > Streptophyta > Pinopsida > Pinales > Pinaceae > Pseudotsuga > Pseudotsuga menziesii. The sequence goes on along the minus strand of LPNX010900212.1, from coordinate 156,357 downwards.
CAGGGGTAACCGTTTCAAACCTATCCTTAGACTGTATTCTATCCTATACAGTCAGAGAGGGATCTCTCTTGTCACAAGGTCATTCACATATACATTTGTATTTAAACAGGCAATCAAAAGCCTAGATTCTAATGGAAAACAAGTTTTTAGAGTTTAAAAGATTGTAGGACATACAAATAGAAAGAACCATTGGGAAATGGAGTCAAAACCTGAAACATTCAAGGACTTACAAAAAATAATAACCTGCAATAACCTTTATAGTCTGAGGAAAAATAGGTATCAATATTCAACAAAATACCTTGTGACAAATGGTAGGGGGAAAGGAGAAGAAGCCTAGTGAAGCAAGAGGCACCTATATATGGATGAATCTCTTGCAAACAGCTTTAGTAGAAGAAACAATGGAGGATCATAACTGAAATGGAGCATGGAAGATGATTTCCAAAGAATTTACCAGAAACACAGACAAATACATTATTTGATGCAAGGAGCGCTAAATAGACAATGAATTCCTCACATTAAACTAGAAACAAATTAGCTTAACTCTACAAACTTGGAAATGCAGTAAACAGGGGAAAAACCAATTGAACAATGAACACCATGATGAATCTCAGACATTCAAGCTATTCTTTTCATTAATGCTACCAAGGAAATTTACAGAGCTACAAAACCAAGCACACGGGCTTCAAAAATGAATGTTGAACCAACCCATTCTTCCTCTATAGAGGTTAGAGATCCAAATTCATTTTCCCTAATCAGGAATCAATATCATACACATAAAATCCTAACAACTTCTTATTTGGAAAATTCACCCTAATCACAAAACAAAAACAAGAAAACACACTAGGACGTGCGTGATGGACCAAAATGGGAAACCTGGACATTTGGACCTCAGGCCTGGTGGATGAAAATGACTAGTCAAATCATTTCGGACATGCTGCAACAATTTTCATTCGTCCTTGCACCTTCAATCAACAAAACAATCTCCAGCCATATATCCTACTCTTCCGCAAATCTTAACCCTTCAATGGTGTAATTCTTACCTGATTTCAAAGTATTCCTATTTGATAAACTCTGGGCTTAATCCCATTGCAAAATCAATTTAGGACTGTAGATCAAAATCCACCAAGATCTCTGTTGTTTAAAGGTGTGAGGTCTACAAGATTTTGCGGCCCATCATCTCGATAAATTCTTTGTTTTTTTTGGATGCAAAGTACATATTCATAGTTGATATGATTTAACATTTGAGCACCAGCGTTTAAATATGTACAATCACGCTCCATAAAGTGACCTTTGTACTCTTATTTTCAAGCGTGATATCCAATAGGGAGAAGACATGTCATTTAAGCATGTTTCTCATCATGCAGGAGCTTCCCAACTTTGAGTGTTCAAGTTCACCCAACAAAATCATTCTGGACAGTGGATTTGATTCTACCTTGGATCTGAGTCGTTGAAAACTATGGGATCTAACCAATTTTTCATATTGGGAAGTCTATTTAACTCGTGGTCATGTTCCTCTTTTTCGGACCGTCGATCTCAGACAAAGACCTTCCCAATCATTGATTCAAGGTAAATATGTGGGCTGTAGAAAATGGAAGGCGGGATTTCTCCTTTTCGTACCCAAAACTTCATATTTCCACTTTCCTCCCTTCCTCTCCTTTCTGGACCATTGATCTGTGCGGGATTTTGAATTTTCATGACCAAATTATTAAGTTTCTCTCTTTCTGATCTTCACCTCTCTGCTCTCTTCCGGACCGTTGATCTTTGGTGGAAACATTCTAAGCCATTGGATATGGTGGATCACAGAAGGCAAAAGTTTAACCTTTCACGGGAAAATTCTTATGTTTTCCTCTTTTCGATCTCCACCCTTCTGCACCTTTCTGCACCGTCGATCTTGCGATCGCGGAAAGAGAGATTCCAACCTTTTATGACCAAGCTATTATGTTTTTCCACCTTCTTATTTCCTTCGTTCTACTCCTTTTTGCACCATTGATCTATGCATAAGAGTTCTGAGCTATTGGATCTCGGATCACGAAAACCAAAAATCAGGGTTTGAAATTTTCATAACCGAAACTTTACCTTTTCTAATCTTGACTTTTTGCTAGACCGTTGATCCTATGAAGAAGTGTCCTAGACCATTGGATCCCGTATCATGGAAGGTAGAAATAAGGATTTGAACTTTTTGTGGCCGAAACTTTTCATTTCCCTCTTCCGAATTCTACCTTTTGTGTTTCCCTAGGAATTTGATCACTTTTGTGGGTTGGCTCTCCACCGTTGGTTCTCACCAAGACCCATCCTTGATCATATTTTTCATATCAGGGTCATTTCCAAGGTCGTGCCTTATTATTTTTAGCCATTTTGACCTTCAAGCTTAGGAATACTAGCCTTTGAAGCAACCTAAAACCCCTTTCTGTGTGCCTCCAGGTCATAATACATCGAATTTATTCAACCCTACCCATCATATTTCTATTGGCTTATCCTTCTGCAAAGGGATCCACATGGGTGTATCTGTAAAAATCCTCAAAATTTAGCACAGGTGCTAAGAACGACTCCAAATAGGAGATGATATTCTCTTTCTGAGGTAGAAAAAAACCACGTAGACCACGTGCCTAATCCATTGGGCTAGTCCCAAGCTTTCCTAAAATCCCTAACATGCTCTGAAAACAAAAATTGAACAGATATTGAAAACAAACTAAAAAATTGCTTAAAACAAATGCTCGACATGTTGAGCTTATTCACACCTACCTACCTTACTAACTAAGCATCAATTCCCAGTTAAGTACCTTCTGACTTCCAGTGAAGCCAGTCAAGAAAATGATCTAATGATTGGGCTTCTTCATTATGCTTTATCAGACCTGAAGAACTTAATGAAAACAAGTTATGATGAGAGATCTGATCTTTACTGTGAACACACAACCCACCATTCCCACTGCAAAGATTCTCCACATATCTAGCTACTGGATCATGACAACCTTAAAAAAATTCTATGGTGCACTTGCCATGACAAGGCTGCTCCATATACTCAGACATTGGATCATAAAATCCATCATAGTCTTCAAATCTTTTTGTCATTTTCTTGCCCCAATAAAGTTGCTCAAACTATAATTCCACATGCACACTCTCAAACTTCTCTTCAAAAGAATCTTGTAAGGAATTCTCATGACAACTTGTACATGAGATATCAACTATTTCATTGAAAATGCTAGAATTTAAAACTTGATTGTTTTCATGCATTTCACAGGGAATATCTTCAATGAAATCAAGTGAAATAAAATCTTCTTGCCATGAAGATTCTGAATTTGAAGAACATTAAGAGATATCCCATTTAGGAACCTCTTCTTCCAAGCAACCATCCCCATTTTCATCATATATAGGTGGGATGAAATCTTCTTCAAACCACCATAGACAGAGCTTGTAACAGGCTGATTGCATTCTTCATACAACAAATTGTAACACTCATCCTATACAATGTTAGGCTGATTATCTCCCTACTCATAAAAGGGAGGATTGGAATGCAAAGCAAATTATGCTTGCTCACCCTTCTCATTATCCACTCATACAAATTCCATGGCATTATCCATAACCTCAATTTTATGTGCTTGCTTAGAGGCCCTTAATTTTTGTCTCAGAAACTCCAATAAGGCATAACAAAATGGCAAATAGTTACTATCATCATGCTTATTGTAGTATTCATGAAAAGAAGGATTGGAATGTAGAGCAGACTTTATTTTCTCATCCTTCTCATCTTCCACCAGCAAAGAAGGCTTTGTATGTTCATGTAAATATTCAAGTGGAATTAGAGTTTGAAAAACACAAAGAGGTCCATCTTCAACCACTAACCCAAAATTTGATTTCTTTTTTAATTCAAACTGTGAAGGAGCTTTAGGACCTTCATGAGGGATGTCATTAAATAAAGTGGAAAATACTGGATCGTCGTATCTTGGCCGTTGATCTGTGAGGGATTTTTCTCGGTCGTCGATCTTGCAGATCGTGGAAAACATATATTGACTTTTCACTAACGAATTCTTAAGTTTCCTACTTTCCGGTCTCTGCCCATCTGCTCTCTTCTGGACCGTTGATCATTGGTAGAAACGTTATGAGCCATTGGATCTTATGGATTGCGGAAGGTGGAAGTTTAAAATTTCATGGGAAAATTCTTATGTTTTATGTTTTCCAATATCCACCCTTCTGCACCTTTCCACACTGTTGATCTACATTGAAGGTCTCCTAATCGTCGATCTTGCAGATCGCAAAAAGAGGAATTCTGAAGCGAATAAATATTCACTTACACAAATAATATTACCAAAAGACTTGGAATATTAAATAAGCCATAATAATATATAAATTGATGATAGAATAGATAAGATAATAGATTACAAAGCGAGCGCCATATATATATTAATCGTAAAGGCACTTTGGATACTATCCATGAAAGGATGTGTCATTTTAGAATTGTTTACTAATAACTATTTATTAATTATTAATTATTAATTATTAATATCAATATGTATTAATATCAATAATTAATATTGATATTTAATAGTTATTATTGATTATATAATAGTTATTTAGTGATTATTTATTATATATTTTTGTTCATTACTTTGCCTCCCCTTAGAATTGCTTTATCCTCAAAGCACAATTATGGAAGACTTTATCCCTTGTTCTAGCTCATAACGCTTTCTCATGACATTGTGTGTTGGTAGTTGCAACATTTGATGAAATAAGACGATACTTTCTTTTAAACATTGTGTGGAAATGTTGCGTCAGTTGTGAATTCATCCATCCGAGATATACCCTTAACGGAATTATTTGTGGATCGATTGTCAAGAGTTTTTTATTTTGTCTTTGCTCTTTGTAGGAATAATACTGGTAATTTTCCTTTTGATTTTTTCGTCTATCATAATGACTCTTGTTATTCAGGTCACGATAAGGAACTAGAATTTCCTATGAAGTGTTTACTAGAACTTCAACTTTTGTTGCTTCTAACAATTTTTGTAATTGTTTTCTAGAACCATTTTCTGTTGATGCTTGTAGCGATGTGACAATAAGATTGTTCTTTTGAAATTTGACGAGATTTGCATTTCTTTCCTTTTCTGATGTTTGAATTTGAGCCTTTGATGACTTCTCTGTTGTGTTAGTCATCATTTCTGCTTTAATTTGATGTTGGTTGTCTCGACTTCTGTGATTTGGGTGACGATAAGGTATTCGAGATGTTTATGGAACCCATGTAGAAAATTTAATTATTTGTGATTCTTGCGATTTACTAATTGATAATAAATCTAAGGATTTTTCTAACTTCTCATTTTTTAATTTTTTTATTTGTTCAGTTAGCCCTTGATTCAAAATTTTTAAGCGAGAATTTTCATCATTTTCTTGTAATAGTTTCTTATTGAAATCATTTTGGAGATCCACTTCCTTTTGGTGGAATTCCTCTTGGCTTTCCTCTTGCAATATGTTTTCCCTTTTTAATTTCTTAATCTGTGTGATCAAGTATTGACTATGATTCTTCAAACGAGTAATTTCTTCATCCTTACTAGTGACAATTTTTTCAACTTATTTCTACTTCTTTTGTTTTGACTTCCGATTACCCTACGAAATCATCTCTGATATATCCTGGAATTATTCAGATGTTGGAGGTTCTATTTCTAACTTCATTGTAATATCTTGAAATGTGATTCTCTTTTGCTTATAGGAAAAGGTCAAAAACTTCTTTTCAGCATTTAAGATGAAAGTCCCCGATGTTTTTATCCAGGGTAAACCCAAAATTATGTCATCGTCAAAGCTCCATAAGGAACTAATAATGAATTTCGATGTGATGATATAATCTCCAACACTTAGTTGTAAGCCACTTATTTCAGTTCATTTTTTGTTCAAAAGGTCTAGCTCTTCCCTTATATTTGACTTAGGAATCACTAAATGGTTAGCGAATTCAGTACTAATATAATTATTTCTTTCAGCATGTGCGATAGAAATGGTGATATCCTTCCCTGCAAGTGTCCCTTTAATTCTAAATAATATTGCAACATTTTTTTATAAGGTGATAGGAAAAATTTTCTTCTTTTCAATATTAAAATCAATATTCTTGAGTTTTCTTTGAAGTTTAATCAATATCTCCTTCTTTTTCTCCAATAGTTTGTAAAAATGTTAGTAGATTGGGTAGTTGGGAGGAATGAGTGTTAGCTTCCCCACCTAAGTTCAAATCTCACTTGCTTTTTAGTAGCAATTATTATGCACCGTTGTTTATCTTTTTTTTCCCTTAAGTTTTGTAAAATGTGAGGAGATTGGGTGGTTGGGAGGAATGAGTGTTACATTCCCCACCTAAGTTCAAATCTCACTTGCTCTTTACTAGTAATTATTTTGCACTTTTATATTCAAACTCAAACCCACTTTAAGAAACCAGGTGTGGTTTCACTTTTACCCTCTCTCTTTTTTTTCCTTTAACTTTTATCTTTTCTTTTTGTTAATTTTTTTTTTCCTTTTTTCTTCTTTTCTTTTACATTTTTCTTTTTCTTTTGGACAATGTCCAATATTTTAGGGAATCCCTAAAATAAGGCTATAAGTCAAAAATCAAATAAGTTTTGAGAATTAACGCCAAAGGCCCAGATCAGCCAAACAAGGCTCTGATACCACTTGAAGCAAATAATTATTTGCTTACACAAATAATTTTACCAAAAGACTTGGAATATTAAATAAGCCATAATAATATATAAATTGATGATAGAATAGATAAGATGATAGATTACAAAGTGAGTGCCATATATATATTAATCATAAAGGCACTTTGGATACTATCCATGAAAGGACACGTCATTTTAGAATTGTTTACTAATAACTATTTAATAATTATTAATTATTAATAACAATATGTATTAATATTAATAATTAATATTGATATTTAATAGTTATTATTAATTATATAATAGTTATTTAGTGATTATTTATTGTATATATTTTTGTTCATTACAAACTCCAACCTTTTACGACCAAGTTATTATATTTTTGTGCCTTTCGATTTCTACCCTTTTGCTCGTTTCCCCACCATTGATCTTCACGGAAGCATTATGAGCCATTGGATCCGGATCGCGGAAAGAAAAAATCGTTGTTTGAACATTTTTTAATGACCAAAACATTACCTTTTCCGATCCTAACTTTTTGTTGGATCGTTGATCCTACGCGAAAGCATCCTAGACCGTCGGATCCCGGATCATAGAAGGCATAAATCGCTATTTGAACTTTTTGTGGCTGAAACTTTGCATTTCCCTCTTCCAACTTATACCTCCTGCTTTTCCCTGGGCCGTTAATCTGTTTTATGGTTTGCATCTCCATCTTCTGTTGTCACTAAGACCCATCCTTGATTGTATTTTTCATATCAATCTCATTTCCAAGGTCATGCCTAAGGATTTTTATCCATTTTGACCTTCAAGCTTAGGAATAAGCCTCCCAAGAAACCTCAAACCCCTTTTTTCATGTCTCTAGGTCATAAGACATGGAAATTTTTTGACTCTACCCATCATATTTTTACTGGCTTATCCTTCTGCAGAGTGATTCACATGGCTGTATTTGTAAAAATCCTCAAAATTTAGCACAGGTGCTAACAGAGAGGATTAGAGACATATTACAGAGCCATAAATCGTTCACCTATGCTTGGGAATCAACTGGACTCAATGGGGTGCAACCAATATTCACACAAGTGCACCATAATAGAGAAATATGGAAATATTGAAGTGGAGATTGAGAAAATGGGAGAAGAGATAGAAATATTACATACCCATGTTAATGAAATCTTACATGGTATAACAAAAGTTTGAAAGGATAAAAAGTGCATGATACTGATTCAACCCCCCTCTACTCTTAGTATCACTTGGGGTCCATGTTGGTTGTGGATGATTATCTTCCTAATTCAAATATGTCATTGTTCAGGTGTGTTTATACCCTATTTTTACTGTAAATTCGTCCCAATAGGGGGTGCGGGGGTTCAAGGGAATCACTTCCAAAATATTTTTTGGGGATTTTTGTTGGCCAAAAGTTTGCAGGCCCATGGTATTGGGTAGTCGAATTTAGTATTACTTATTGAAACATTGCAAGGACCATAAGATCCTGCAAGAGAAATTGGATATTTCATAAGGAAAATACATGAGCTTCAAATATATTAAGCATATTGAATTAGCTTCTTCCATTCACTAATGTTCCAAAATTTTCAAATAGTTGAGGTGTGATGTCTGAATAAAAGAGAGTTCTTCCAATTTTTTTAAATAGATTAGGAGTGATGCTTGAATAAAAGAAAGTGATGTTTGATTTCATGATTGCAAACACATTATAATTTTCGATAAGTAAGATGAAATTATGATCTAAAATAACATAAAACACAATATATTTTCAGAAATTAAGAACTTATACTCCAAATGATATAATGGAAATGCAAAGTAGTTATATTTGTAGAATCTGTTTGACCATAAGCAACAAACACCCAATTCATATAAAATTTCTAGTCAATGCAAATATTATTGCATCCATTATAAGGTTCCCTAAAGTTGGCAGTGAACCAACACCTTTCTTTACTAGGAAGGAGAAGGATAATAATTTATTCACAAGGATGAAGGGAAAGGATGGCTTAGCGAGAGATAAGAGAGGCTTTGACATAGCCTACATTAATGATAAGGATGTTCGGTTTGTGACTAAGGTATATTTATCTAAATTATTGAGGAAGATGCGACCGAACCAATGTACTGGAGGAGTAACTACTACAGCAAAATAATGTGCTACATGGGTCTAATTGAATTGGGCCACATTTTTATTGAATTAATTGTTAGTAGATTCTCTTGACGCACAAGAAAAAGGTAACCACTTTACATATTCATGGTTATTGTTGATAATATCTTTTGTTGCATAGGCATAACTGTCATATTATCAAAGAAAATGAAGTAAACCTCCCATATCAAGGGGATAGATATCAGAACTTATGGTTCTTAGAGATGAAGCGGCAATATATAGAAAATAACATCCATTTCTTTATGCAAGATTAAGGAATTGAAAGCTGCGACAATATAGCATTATCGCAAAATTATTCGACTTTATGTGAGGCCCCATTATTAAAATCGTCAACTACGACAGGACCCCCAGAACCAATGGTCAGTCATGGAATTTCGAAAAAACAAGGAAAAAATAGACAACATTGTAGATGAATGGCTTAACGAATGGAAGAAGCCCGTCATAGATAATCGTTTTTCTACTGAGGTTGATCCGAGGAAGGAAGGTACATATGGGACCCAATAGGGTGGGCCCTAGTAAGAGGATAACCCCCATAGTTCTCATCATGATAGTGACCAAGAGTACAATGCTACCCCGACATATACCAAACTAGGTGAAAAGAGGAAGGTTGTGGAGCAACAAAGAAAGGCCCACAAGAAGCAAAAACATGTTATGGATACTAGACCTATCGGGTAAACGGGATTTGACTAAACTCTCTTAACTAAATGAATGGTTGATATAGAAGAGGAGACCATATAAAAATTCGATGAAGGGAACACTGAATTTTTCAGGGGTTTCAATGATCTACAACAGGTGTTATGAACGCTAGTAAAAGAGGTTCAAACTATGGTTAGCAAGCCCGATTTGACATCATCAAGGGATGCTGGCCCATCTAAAGAGTGAGAGTGATGTTCCTCTCTCGGAGAAGGCACTCAAAGTATGAGTAATCACAAAGGAATTGGATTTGGGCACTTCCAATCGAATTAGTATGATACAAGGTATACCTTATATTAATCTTAATATGGCTAATCTTCCCTTATTTATTGTGCATAATATATTGAATCAAGCAACAGAGGAGATAAAGTCTCAAGAGAATATGGTCTATGAGTGACTTAAGAAGATGAAGACAAAGGTGACTGAGATTGAGGTGGAATTTGGTGTTATTGCAAAAACAAAAAATATGCAACCGTACTAGTAGTGACTTGAGACTATTATAAAATCCACCTTTGGAGATGTGCCAAAAGTTAGTACTTCTTCGAAGATGATCACATAAGCTAAAGTAGCTAAGATGAGGGAAGTCATTGTTGAATTCCAACAGAAAATTAGGGAGCTAGAAGCAAAGATCGTTCCAAGTACACCCTCGAAAGTCATGGATAAATGACAGACACAAGTCCATTGGGATGTGACAACCATCAAGGATGCAAAGGAATATTCTGCCAATGTATATGAGGAGGTTTCTAAGGTCTAGGAAGCCTCAGTAGATGGTGTAGAGCTACAAGGAATCACAGATCAATTAAGTGCAATAGAACATAGTATGGAGGAGTTGAGGGGTCATTGAAGACTCTCTCACCTATCTAGTGAATAACTAAGGATGTTGATATGAATTCATTTCAACAGAAGGTGAGTAAGCTTATATAAAAACAACAAAAGAAGATGGATATGGTAGAATAATTACAAGTGAATGTAGAGCGAGCTGTTGCAGCTATTGGGCCAGTCCAAATCAAAGTGAAGCAAGTCATGGAATTTGCACATGTGAGGACTTCAAACATATTTCGACTGAAGTTGTTGAAGAGATGTCCAAATTGTGAGAATCAATCTAACTTTGTGTCGAGGAAGTCAATAAATTTATCCTGGATTTTCAGGAAAAACTTAACACACGATCTCTCTCGATGTAAAGTGGCTTGGGATGAGCCACATGTGAGTGTTGGGGGCATAGGATGGGGATTGGTTTTGAACATTTTGGAACTTGTTTTGTAAATTTTTGTTAAAGGCTATGACAGAAGGGTAGTCAACTCTGACAATTGAGGTAGAATGCATGGAAAAGTACCCGTTTTGAAAAATTCCAACCGAAAGGTTGGTTAGTTAGTTAGGATTTTTGTCCACTTATGTAATGAGAAGAGTAGTAGGACCACGATGTAAATCGAGCCATTAGAGCCTATAAATATGTAATGGGATGGGTTTTTACTGGTATTTAAGAGAAAGGAGAAAGTTGGTGTAATATTGTTTTTGGGCTAATGTTTGAGTTGAATCATAAGGTATGATCTGATTTTCAGATTCTGTGCACAGAAATAATGTAAATAATTATTGAGAATATGTCTATAATATCAGTACATAGAAAAGAAGCGTTTGAGTCACGACTCTTATGAATAAATGAGAGCTTTTGTTGTTTTCTTGTAGTTTGGGTTTCCATGTTAAAATCTTGGTGTTCTTTACGCAATCTATTTGTTATTTCATGTTTAGATGACTAATATGAATGGATAATTTATGTCAAATAATAATAAGATGCATTACTAGTCGATAACTGGGTGAGCATGGATGTATGTTTGTGTCGTGACGTATGATCTGTTAATGTATGGTATGTCAATGCAGTTCTAGTTGAGTTATGTGCTAGTATAAAATCCCCTTCACCACTATAGAAACATGTTTCTTGCAGCTCCCATATGTACTTCGGGTGAGGCTTGATCTTCTCTATAGGTGTTGCCGAGAGGTCTCAACCCCTCTCAGGTCAGTATCTAGGGTTTTGTTGGTATCATCCAGTATGAACCTAGGTTAGTGTGATTTTGTGCCAACAATGAACATAAATTAAGGATGAAATAAAGGTCATATGGGTTGGATATTAATCACCATTTCATATTATCATTCTTTATCAGAATATTATTACCATGTTGTGGGGCATTACATCATGAATTGTGCTTAGATTCCTCCCTTGATGCCACTAATGAAGGATTCTAAAGCATTTTGAATTTTGAATTTAGTATTAGTCAAAGAAATTTTTCTAAGGGCTTTGAATCTTATTATTTGACAATATTGAGCAATTCATATTGAGAAGTCATTGATTAATTTAATTTCACAAAGAACTATTGAAATCTAAGGAGGAAAAATGGACATTAAAAAGATTAATTTTATTAATAATATTATATCTTCTTGAAATCTAGATATCATGTGGGTTTTATTGCATATCACGTACCCATCTTCTACATGAAATTTAATAAAGAAATCTTTTATTTTAATAGAAGAATTACTGCCTACATAGAAATGGAGTTCCTAATTTTCAAGAGAACTTCCCTCATTGTTATGCTTTTTCTCAATACAAAAGACAAGAAATCAAGAAGATTAAATCTCCACAACAAGAGTGTCTCCACAACATTTGATTCTTTTGTAGGGAGGAGGTTTTTATTTTAAAATATGATTAGTAAGTTAAACACGAGTCAAATCTAAGTCTGATCAAATTTAGCTAAACCATCATAGATCCATCTAAAAAGGATTTACCAAGGAGCGAGAGGGATCAAATCTCTTAAGATGTAAACACTTTTTTAAAGTGGCAATGTGTAATCTAAGATCAAACCTCTCAAGGTGCAAACCCTTTTTTAGAGTGGAAATTTGAGTAATCTAGTTTTTTTTGTTTTAGTTTATCTAATTTAAATGTTGTTTTATATATATATAATTTTAAATAATTTAAATTTAAAATAAGCTGACAAGTTATTTTTAATAATATTTTATTCTCTTTTATAAAAAACACTTGCTAACTTTGGGATGAGCATGGAAGAAGTTACAGATCTCTATCCTACTAAGCTATAAAATGCATCTCTTCCATGCAATGGTATATCCTCATCTTTCAGGACAGTTAAAGTTAATTCTACTTATTGAAACATTACAATAATAGTATGCAAAGAGAAAGCACAGTTGAAGTTAATACTACTTATTGAAACATTACAATAATAGCATGCAAAGAGAAATTGGATATTCCGTAAGGAAAATACGCGAGCTTCAAATATACTGCTTCCATGAGCTAAGCTTCCAAATTTTTTAAATAGCTGAGGTGCGATGTCAGAATAAAAAAGAGTGATGTTTGATTTCATGATTACAAACATATTATAAGTTTCGTAAGTAAGATGAACTTATGATCAAAAATAACATAAAACAAAATATATTTTCAGAAATTTAAAAATATAAAAGTATGAGATAATGCAATTATCACACCATGAGATAATGCTAATGCGGAGTAGTTATTGGTCAGTCCTCCTCTTCTACAGAGTCAGAGTCAGACTCTAAGTCTGCATGATGATTATCAGGATAAGGGTAGAAGACATTGATGTCTCCATCATCTTCGTGGAATCTGTTTGACCATAAGCAACAAACACCGAATTCATTTGCTGTGAAAATCTCGTTCGTCCATTCATCATATGCAAGTGCTATAGTTGGAAAACCCATTACTTCCTTTCTGAAGTGAGAGCAATGTCTATTATCAATGCTCAGCTCTGTTAAGCATTTTCCTGTAACAATACTGGTCACCTTGATCTTCTCTGTTGTATCGCTTAACTCGCAAATAGAAATGATAACATTCTCTGATTTTGTAATGTGAGAACCGCAGGATAGGCTATTGTAAACGCGAACTCCTCTGTCACTACGACAGAGGAACTTTGAACTTTTACTTAAATAGTAGGGCATGCACGATGTACGGAAATCGATTCTCTTTATTAAAATTGAATTTTCAGAACTTATGTCGTATACTTCCAGGTTTCGCAGTTTTAGTTGGAGAACGAATTCTGCATCATCTTCTTCGCTATCCAGAGGGAGAATAAATTTTTTG
>LPNX010900212.1:112886-142179 GCA_001517045.1 Pseudotsuga menziesii | reverse complement strand
CTACAGCCAATGGATCGCGAAGATTTAACTGACAGATATATTCAAAGATAGTTATATTTGAAAACGGGCTTCTAGGTATTTATAAATATAGGTTAGGTATTCCTCTTGAATCATTTTATGGCCGACATTGTCAATCTTTTTAATGCCGCTTCATTTCATTACTCATGGATGGTTGGTTGGCTCCTATGATTTGATTTATCATTGTTATGTATTGATGGCTGGTTTCTATGATTTGATTTATTATTGTTATTGTTGAAAATTAGTCAAGGATGATTAGAAATGTAGACACTAACATCTTAAACATGACAAACTCTTCACAAAATGCCATTCTAGTGCGGATCCTCAACCAACACCATTTATCATGTTGAAATTATAATAATTTATCGTGTTGAAATTATAATAGTTAATAACTAGATTAAAATTATAATAATTTATCAGTTTGAAATTATAATAGTGAATAACTAGATTGAAATTATCATAATTTATGAGGTTGAAATTATAATAGTTAATAACTAGATTTACAAAGATTTGGTTGCAATAACTTAATTTTAGATTTTGGATTATCATGTTGAAATTATAATAGTTAATAATCAGATTGAAATTATAATAATTTATCAGGTTAGAATTATAATAGTTAATAACTATATTTACAAAGATTTGGTTGCAATAACTTGATTTTAGATTTTGGATTTATAAAGATTTGATTGCAATAACTTGGATTTGTTATATCTCTCCAAGTTAAATTACTCGATAATCCATATGTGCTTAACCTCATGTGACAAGTGAGGGATCCTTCCCTAGACCACAACTCCCAAATTATTTGGACAACAATCCATATTGAGTTACACTGTATTGATTCCTTCATGTAGTAAAAAAGAAATTTAACTCTTCACAACATAAGTTCTCTTGGTTTTGTTGTTATCATCAATTAAAACAACAATCTCTCTTTACATATCTATTGCTTATTGCCTAAAATTATATGTACATTATATTTTGTAAATAAAATTAAGTGGACAAAAATTTCAAAAAAGCAATTCCAGCTTTTAATTTGAGAGATATCTATATATAGTGGCAACTTAAATAAAGCTTCATTTCTTATTTCCAGCTCTAGATACACCACTTCTTGAATAGTGAGCTTATCTTTTGTAATGGTTCTGGTTGGATAAATTTTGAATTCCATATTTAGTTCACTTTCCTTTCTGTTGGTCGGATTGACCAACAACGATGTGACACACCCATTGGTGTGATGCATAGTTATTCTAATTATGGAATGGAAAGGTTTAGGGTTGAGAATCAATTTTTAATTTATAACTTGTTTGTAGTTCTCAATATCTTTCTTGGAATTTGTAGAGTTTTTTTTTGTTTTGTTTTTTCTTATCTTGGGATTGATATTTGAAGGTTGAGATATGCATAGACTAAGCCCTCAATAACTAACATTAAAGATTTGAGGATTGTTTTGGCTATAGTTGGAGGTGTTCCTATTGTTACATGAACTTGGTTGAGTGGGACTTTCTCTTGATTTAGCCTTGTAATTCAAGGCAAAGTTATGGTAGTATGGGTGTAGTAGGCACATGAAGGGCATGCCTTGGGTTGTGGCTGAGGCACGACACTCTCACATGACCTCAAGAGGCAAGATGAGCATGACTGGTGCTCAAGTTTAAGAAAATATTAGGTAGGTTGTAGCTATGTGACACCAAGTATCTATGAATATCCATGACCATTACTATCTCATGGCATGTATAGACCCTTCTATCTTTAATATTTAGGATATCCGAAAATTCATTCCCCAAGTTGGACAAATGTTTACTTATGTTTGAAAAAAAATTAATTTACAATTATTATCACATAAATAGCCATGTATTAAACCGCATTAATTACAAAAATTAACGAACTCATTATTATGAGTCATTCTTTTCCTTGTAATTAAAAAAAATTATTATCACATAACTAAAAATATATTTAAGAACTGTAACAACAATAAGATAATTACATTTACAATGACTTATTTTATTTGTCTTTATAATTAAAAAACCAATGAATAAAATAACTCAAAATTCCTAACTTAAACACCTCCCCAAATATAATAAAAGCATTTGAATCTCTTGGTTGCTCATTAACATTAACTCCAAATGATTACCTTTAACATAGCTAAAACTTATAAAAAATACTTTTTATATAAATAAAAATATTATTACTTCAAAATAAAACATTACCACTTTATATTTTTTAATTAATCATATTACACTATTAAGATTAAAGCAACCTTGCATAATGAATAGTGGGATACATGTGCATAAATATTATAATTAACCATCTTTTTGTTGGATTATGGAAACACCGTAATTCAATATAACTTAACACTTAATATATGTTATAGATCTTAATTTAGCCATATATATAATATTACACATATAAGTTTTATAAGTTTTAAGTGATAAACTTAAATGTAAATAAAACAAATGACATTAAAGTGGGTAATATATTCAAGACAAGTTCGTAGAAAAAGACCCTTTTAATCCAACATGGCAAACAAAGCCTTCAAAAGCTAGCGCTTTCAAGACAAGCTTGGAATAAGGTCATCATCAACTCCACGTGTAATGTAAATAATGTGTGCTTCTTAATGACTCAAATACTTCAAAATATAACAAATTTAAGCTTGGGTGGCATGAACACCAAATTACACCATTTACGAATACATCTAGCAAAACCATCGATACCAGTAAAAGACAGAAATATCAACACCTAGAATCTGTATTCATTGTTGTTAAAGGAAAACTCTTTAGAAAACCAACCAAAAAACTCCTTATAGCCAAAATTCCATGGATATTGGAGGATGCATTGCACATTTTGAATCTTCTCAACAAGCGATGCTTTGTATGAGACTCCATTGCTTATTGCAGGGTTTTAGAGACTTTCATCGAGGCGAGAGCATTGGGAGAAGGAAACAATATTGGAGGATGCATTGTACATTTTGAATCTTCTCAACAAGTGATGCTCTGTATGAGAGTCCATAACTTATTGGAGGATTTTAGAGACTTTCATTGAGGCGAGAGCATTGGCATAATGAAAACATAGCCATGGCCACATGATAGAAATTGGGTTCTAACCTGATGTTTATTTGGATGCCAAGCTTGTCATCATGTGTTCCAAGTTTGGTTGTATTGAGGATGCATGCCAAATGTTTGACATAATCCGTGCACATAATTTGGTTTCATAGACCACTACGATAGAAGGATATGTGCAACATGGTTATGGTGGAAATATTTAGGTACTCTTTTGCTTGATGATGGCAGAGGGAAAAAGGATGAAACCAAATCGATTTACTATTTTCAACATTTTACAGGCATGTGCGAGCTAGGATGGACTGAAACCGGGGAAACAGGTGCATCCTTGCTGCATTAAAACTGGATTTGATATGAATGTGTTTATGTTGTGGGTTTATTGATCTGTATGCCAAATGCGGGGATTTACAGAGTGCTCGACATATGTTATGGAATGCATGAACTAAATTCCGCTATCACGTCATGCAATGATAACCGGTTATGTGAAGCATATGTTTGCATAACATGAATTTAAATTATTTTAACAAATGCAACCAGTACGATTGAAACCATACCAAGGCACCTTTGTTAGTGTTCCAAATGCTTGCACTAGAATGACCTCATTGGAATATGGCAAGCAAATCCAAGCGTGTATTTTGAGAAGAGGATTTCAATCTAACGTTATTGTGGGAAATGCACTTGTTGACATGTATACTAAATGTGGGAATCTAGAGTATGCACACTAGTTTTTTGATGAAATGCATGAATGAGTTACAATTTCTCGAAGAACACTATGGTTGCATACTATGGTAGACTTGGGAGAGGCATGGAGGCGATTGAGATATTTCGAAAAACATAACAAGATGTTATGAAGCAAAATCCTATTACATTTAATGGGGTTCTTGTTGCTTGCATCCATGTAGGCCTAGTTGATGAAGGTTGTCATTACTTTGATTTTATGAGAGACCATTATTACATTACCTCACAAGCTGAGCATTATGCATGCATGATCTATCTACTTGGTCATGTTGGGTACCTTGATAAGGCACTTAATGTGATAAGAAATATGCCTTTTTAACTATATGATGTTTTGCTTGGTGCTTGCATAGTCTATTCTAACATTGGCATAGGAAAAATTGCAGCTAAACAAGTTTTTAAGTTTAAGCCTCAAGTGTTGTAAATTACATCGTACTGTCAAACATCTATGCTTTTGTAGGTAGCTGGGAAGATGTAGACAAGGTAATAAAAATGATAAAATATAAAAATGGTAAAAAATAATCCAGGGTACAGCTGGATTGAGGTCAATAATGGAAGGAATTCATTTATTATAGGAGACCGAACACACTCACAAACAAAGTTGATTCATGCAATTTTGGGTAGCTTGGCTCTGTAGTTGAAAGCAATGGGGTATGAACATTATGAGATTCATTTAATTCTCATATGTACTGCAGAAAGACAAGGACCATTATGAGGTCATTCCCCAACATGGTAAACTCATTTACAAGCAAAGTGGATAGTTGAATGACACTACCAAAGGGAATGTAGAGTCATGCCGGATATTTGTAATGAGTATGCCAAAAAGATATATGTTAGAAAGGTATTTCAACATCAACTAGATTAATCAACAATTCCATGATGGTGTTTTAGTTTTCAACATAAGGTATACTTTATATTTTTAATGGAATTTATAAATGTAGTCTTAACTTTTGAATCATACCTATAAGGATATATGTTTTCAATCATGTTGTTTTCTAACATGCTCAATTTTCTTGTTGTGGATGCATAAAGAGAGGGGACGTTCCAACATTCTAGCTTCTTGGCGAGAGGGGTTACATCTGCAGCTAGAAAACTTATTGTACATGATGGAGATTTGAAGGTAATCTATCAAATCCTTTGAAGAGATTTAACATTTTTTGGAAAGATACATACCGGGTTTTGTTCAGTGCATTGATAAAACTTATTTGAGTATTTATTCATTTATATTTTTTTACACACTCAATTAGGGCATGTTACATCTGTAAATGATTATCCATTTGTATAGAATTTCTGATGGGATTTTACTTGCACTAACACTATGATCAAGGTTTGGAATTTGTGCCTAGAGGTTTCCACAGTTAGTCACGTTGTAGAAAATTTATGCATTTAAATTGTTTTGAATTTTAAAAATTCTTAATGTTTCTAATGGACACTCCATGGTCCACCCATCATCAAGGGATTCATATTCATATATTTTAATCATTTCTTATTTCCTCCTATTAAATACAAATTCTAATCATATTTTATCATTTTCTTCAAAATGGTTAACCTACTAGTTTCCTATTTGTTTCCTCCATAGGCTCACTTGAGAGTTGATTCTATCTATCAATGCTTTATTTGAATCCCTGATGATGGGTGGAGTGTCCCATATTGTTCTATTTTGAGGTGCTTTTTGATCACATATTGTTCTGTTTTGAGGTATTTGTTGACCATATGCACCATCTAGTGAAGAAAAGTGCACTACTTGGACTTATTATTGGATTTCCATACTCAAATTTAGCTAATAAAAAGGAGAAGTCTACACGAAACATATTTTTGGTATGATGTTTGTCCTTGTCAACTCAAAAAGAGAGAGATGGAGTTGGGAATAATTTTAGCCAAGGAAACTCCTCTTTATTTAAGCATAGAGGGTGCACTAGTTTGGGAGCATCGTTTCCACTCAGACTCATCTTTATCCATTCAAAAGACTCAATTGTTGATAGTCTTGTTTTGGAATGCTTTAACTTTATTTCATAAGCAAAAGGAGGGGGAAGTTGTTGATGGAAAGAACTGAGTTTCTTTCTATAAATGATTTATATTCATGTTATCTCAGGTAGGATGCACCACCTAGGTTATGATTAGGATGATTTTATCCTCTTTTATTCATTTCTAATCAACACTTGATAGTTATGAGGAGGGCATATTTTTAGGTTTCCCACTTTAGGTTCCTCTACTTAAGGAGATCACTACTATGCGTGATTATTTATCATATTGCCTATACAAATAAGTAGTTGATGGGTGCATTTTGAGGTTTTTGTATTTATGCTTGGATCTGGATTTAATCAACTCAAGGGAGGTGCTATTATGAGTGGTATTATTAATATGTTTTATCTCATAAAATCAGAGTGAAAGGAACATAGATTGCTTGAGAAAGGGAGAATCAAGTTCAGTCAGTTATATCTATCAAAGCTTTATCTGATGGTTGGGCAGTTTTGACATTTGGGCATTTTTTATATTTAGATAGCCTGATTTTGACTCTTGCTAGTGCTTGTGGAGGCTACTGTTGCAACCTTCTTTTTTTGGGTATAAAATCCATCCATGCACATATTTTTATTATTATAAATATTCAGTTTAAGTTGTTATTTAAACAAAAATTAAATAGCCTATAATTAAGAAATGGTAATATGTCTGAAAAATACCCATCATTTAGGGATTGAAATCCTTTGTCATATGTATGGAAAATTCTCTATTTATGCACACATCAATGATCATACCTATTTATTTGCAACAAACAATGATTATAGACAATATCTCCAGTTCCAAAATCTGAATGAAGAGAAGCGAAACATTCAACTTTAGGTGCATCTCCTGTCACAAACTACCTGTCTCTTTTAAGTAAATTGCTTGAGATTTAATTTTAAGTATTAAAATCAAGAATTATTTTCAAGGTGATCAAAGGTGGAAGAAGGTGTAAAGTTTTCATCTTTGATCTTTTTAGGATCCACGCCCAACATGTTCAAGCAGTCCACATAAGTTATAACTCTTAATGCTTGAGTTGACATTCATCCAACACTTAAAGAATATTTTGGTTTGTTGTGAACATCGAATGGAGCAACACATAGATTGCTTTGAGTGCCACTTTGAATAAGGGGATCAGGTTTTTCTTCATTTCTAGCCTTGTAAGCAGATCTCTCTCAAGGATAAGTGCCACCGAAATATAGCACCCAAGTTCTATGGGCCCTATCAGATCCTCAAACAAATTGGACAAGTCATCAGATTGCCTGTCCCAACCTATTCCAAGAGTCACTTGATATTTCATGTGTCTTATTTGAGGAAAGGAGTTGGGATAAATTGTTGAGTTTGGATCATACTCCTGGAACTTGATGATGAGGGTTCTATTTGATAATAGACCACATAATTCCTTGACAAAAGAAAGCATCATCTGTGCTAACACATTATCAAGGAAGTCCTGATACAGTGGAAGGATATGCATCCCAGAGATGCCTCCTGGGGAACTAGCCATAATTCTGCATCACTTTCCACTTCTCCATCCTTGAATACTATTACCCCCCATTTTGCATGGGTGTCCATGTGAATTTTTTTAGCAAAGGGTGACATGTTCTGATTGTTGTAACATCCCTGACCCTCCGACCGGCGAAGAGGATGCTACCGTACCATTAACTATCCAGGAAACTATCCCCATGAACATGTACATACATAAAAACTGAAATGATTTGAAGTAAAACATGCATAGATGCATAATTATTCAGCATACAGGGGAAACAAAACATACATTAAGGAATTCAACATGTTCATCATAATTCATTAAACATCAAATATGATTGCAGAGATTGAACACAAGAATACTTATTTTATGAAGAACTTGTCCCGCAACCAACTACGTTGCTGCAATGTTACACCCAACCATAGGCCATTATGCTCCTTAATCTCTCAGAAACACTACCATCCCCGAGCTAGGCATGATTCCCCAAGGAATAAGGAACTAAGCAGGATCACACATAGCCAAAGGTACACAAATCATCCAAGCCAACACAGTTGGGTTTATCATGCCATCAGGGAGCTAGGAAAAGCTGAATGCTAAGATGGTGGGCTCATTGAAGAGCTAAGGACACCTACACTAGAACTAGCCTGGATTATAGGACACCCACACACACCCAACACAAGGAATCAGTACCTTCTCTGCTACACAGTCCCTCGGGCCCTGACTTCCCTTCCAGTGCTATTCAGGGGTTGTGTAGAGGAAAGCTATCCCTCTAGCTCTATCTATGTGGCTCCCAAACACACAAGGTTTATCAAGCATACTAATCCTTCATTCCCACTCCAACACAGTCCAAATACCAACCACACCAAAGCAACAAGAAATACACAGCCCGAAATTGGAAGAGGAGATCAGACTCTCAACATGGATAGGGGAACGTATACACAGAACCACAAATCTGGTATGGAAAATGCACAAACATAACTGAGAATTGGAAAACGGATACTGAACCAGTCACTGCATGCACACATGAAAATTGAGTGACTGCGTGAAGGGAAATCCCAAACCTGCACGTAAGGAGAGAAGTTGATCGTCCCTGCGTGAGGATGGGAAAGATTACAAGAATGGGCCCATCTCGTCTCTTCCTACCCACGTGAGGGTGAACGAGTCTACTGGTGGAGTGTGTGTGTGGGAAAGGACTGACAATCCTGCCACACACCACTTCCCAACAATAACTGCCCAACTAAAATCATAGGTTTTAATGTGGTAGTTGACTAATTGAGACAAGGGAAAGGTGAGTAAGACAAAAAGGTGGGTGACAACTAAAAGGGTTTATCAATTGACACATGGATTTTCCCCAATGGATCCCAACGATTAAATAATTTCCCTCCCTATCCTTAGGAAAATCATTCCCTTTTCATTATGGTTGCATTGACATAGCTGGTTGGGGTTTATTTTAATTAAAATGCATATTTACATGATGCCAAAACTATAATGTGTTGGATATCATAATATACCATTGACAATGATTTTAATCACCGAAACACTAAATGCTAAATCAATGGTGGGGATTTTTCCTTTAGCTCCACACCACGATTAATTACAATATATACATCATATACATTTAATGCAAACGGGGTCAAAACGGGGGTGTTACATTCCCCTCCCCCTTCAATTACACTATCCTCAGTGCTTTACAAAATTGAACAAAATGCTACACTAGTATCGCCTCAGTGTTCCACAAAATTGAACAAAAATGGATGTGCCAATCACATGGCATCCTCTAGTTCCCACGTAGCCTCTTCATGACTGTAGTGCTCCCATTGCACCTTTACCTTTCCTATGGCTCAGTTCTGGAGCATTGTGACCTTCCTGTCGAGGATGTGCATTGGCTCGATTTGGTACTCTCCCTCGGGTTCCACCTGAATCACATCCCAATTTATCACATGGTTAGGATCATGTACATATTTCTTAAGCAAAGAAACATGAAAAAAATTATGAGCTCTAGTGCTAGCAGGCAATGCAAGTCTATATGCAACTGGACCTATTCTTTCAAGCACTTCAAACGGCCCACAATATCTTGGTGACAGCTTGGCACAACTTCCTAGCTTCAAAGAACTCTTCTTTTCCATCACTCTGAGGTAAACATGATCCCCAACACTGAACTCCCTGTTCACCCTATGCTTATCTGCATAGCTTTTCTGTCTGTCCTATGCTGCTTTCAGATTCTGCCTGATCTTTACAACCTCTTGCTCCATCTCCTTGAGAAATTTTGGACCAAGAACAAACCTGTTTACTGGATTATCCCAAGTGAATCGTGGCCTACACCTTCTTCCATACAAATCTTCATAAGAACTCATACCAAAGGATGCCTATTGTCCATTGTTATAAGAAAACTCTACCAAGTGTAAGTAATATTCCCGCTTGGTTGGTTTGTACATCACGTACATGTGAAGCATATCTTCAAGCACTTGATTAACTCTCTCTGTCTGCCCATCTGTCTGAGGATAGTATGCAGTGATGAAGTTCAACTTTGTACCCAAATTCGCAAACAACCCTTTCCAAAAATTGGAAGTAAACTTGGCATCTCTGTCAAAGACTATTGCCTTAGGCAATCCATGCAATTTTAAAATCGCCTTCATGAATATCTTTGCAATGTCATCAGTCTTATGCGTAGAATTCACCGATATAAAATGCACTGCCTTTGTCAACTTGTCCACCATAACCATGATGGAATCATGTTGTCTCCAAGTCATCGACAATCATGTAATAAAATCTATCGAAATAACTTCCCATTTCCATTCTGGAACTGGAAAATGCTGCAACAAACCTGTTGGGTGTTGATGCTCAACCTTTACCTATTAACATTTCATACACCTTGAAATGTATTCAGCCATGTCCATTTTCATTCTTGGACAAAAGTACTATTTTATGGTGGTAGCAATTGTCTTTTGGTATCCTGGGTGACCAGAATATGGTGCTTGATGGATTTCATCCATAACAACTCTCCTCAACTCTGCTACATTTGGAATATAAATTCTTCCTTTATAAGTAAGAAGTCCATCTTCTTCCAATTTATATCCCATAACAACTCTCCTCACACTTGCTCAGCTTTGGATACAGCTGATGCTCCCTGAGCAATGACAATGTCAATCTCAAATGCTCTTCATGCTCTTCCTCATTCTTAGAATAAATAAGAATGTCATCAAGGAAAACAAAAACAAACTTGTCCAAATACCTGCTAAAGACACTATTCATAAGGCACATAAATGTAGCAGGTGCATTTGTAAGACCAAATGGTACCACTACAAACTCATAATGTCCATACCTTGTTCTGAATGATGTCTTATGAATGTATTCATCCTTTATTCTCACCTAATGGTAACCAGACCTCAAGTCAATCTTGGAAAACACCTTTGCTCCTCTCATTTCATCAAAGAGGTCATCAATCCTAGGCAATGGGTATTTATTCTTCACAGTAACTTTGTTCAGTTGTCTGTAATCAAAACACAACCTAAGTGTACCATCCTTATTCTTTACAAAAAAAAAAATGGTGCTCCCCAAGGAGACACCCTCAGCCTGATATACTTCTTTTCCAACAACTCTTGTAGTTGCATCTTTAGTTCTAGCATCTCTGGTGTACTCATCCTATAGGGTGTCTTGGAGAAGGGTGCTGCTCTTGGCACAAGTTCAATTATGAAATCAATGTCTCTCTTTGGAGGAAGCCTTGGAATCTCATTAGGAAACACATCCTTGAATTCCTGTAACACCTGATAGTCCTCCAGCCTAGGATTTTCATCCTCTGTTGCCTCAAAAATATGAGATGCATACAACTGGAAACCTTTCCTATAGAACTTCTTCAACTGCATTGCTGAAACCTGCCTTACTGAAATCACCTTTGGAATACCTTTTACCACTACTAAGTTCCCTTCTTCATCCATGCATTCGAAAGTCTTATTGTAACAGTCAAGCTTTACCTTGTGAGCTTCTAACCAATACATTCCAATGAGAACATCATAGGAACCAAGTGGTAGAACATTCTGATCTACACAAGTGACCAATCCATTCATGACCAATGGACATTTCTCTACCACTTCACTAACCTTTCTCTTAGTTCCAGTGGCTAGCTTGTTAGGAACCCATGTCAATCATTCTCTTTACTATGTTAGTATATTGTTGTTGGATGCATATGCTTTGTAAGTCGTCCCATAGTAATTGTTGATCCATAGCTTGTGTTATTGTTGTGAGGCGCATATGCTTTGTAAGCCGCCTGTAGTATTTGTTGATCCATAGTTTATATTGGCCCATGGTTTTGACCCATAGTATTGGCGCCCCTAGTTTATATTGGCCCATGGTTTTGACCCATAGTATTGGTGCCTATTTTTAGTATATAAGTGTGTGTTGAGGCCAAGGAAGGCACCGTGAATTTATTTTGTATTAAGCTTGCTTAAAGGAGGTTGCCCCCTCGAAGTGGCTTACGATTAATATAAAAGTGATTTTGAGTTCTGCTGCTATATCGTGTGTTTTGATTACTTGTTTGCTACAGGGTCCTCACATCTGGTATTAGAGCACTTTCCTTGGCACAAGTGGGATTTTCTTTTTTTTTCCAAAAAAAGAAAAAAAAGAAAAAAGAAAGAGGGCAAAATTGGGCGGCGACTTTCAGATCAATTTCTGAAAGTTTCTGCACAAAATCACAAGAAACAGATTGCATATATGAATTTCTCTTTCAAAAATATGCAGTTTCAAAAAAAAAACCATCTCATTTGGAGTTCTAAAAGTGGAGATATCGCGGATTTAAAATCAGTAATTTTTCAGAATTTCGGTGACGGCCGCGGAAATTACGGCGAGAAAATCTTTTGACCGAGTGCCCAAATTTCTATTCTGATTTCATGGGTAGAAGCAAAGTGGTTGTTCTTGTTCCATAAACATGCTATAATAGCGATTCTGAGCAATATAGATTAGGTTTTTGAACATTGGGTGGAATTTTTGCCCAAATTTTTTTTTGTTGCAGGTTCGGATCTGGGAATAATCCCTATCCGCTTAACTGTGGGAAGTACTTGGGCATAAGCCCTAAAAATCATTGTGAGGAGTACCACAGGAACCCAGAAGTAGCTGGCCCATTGAGAGTACCTGCCAGCGAAAAGGGCAACGACCCCTACCTGATTGACTAGTTCCCACCCGTGAGGTAAACCAAGAGCTGTCGTTTGTGGTCAAGCGGTTATCAGTTTTACCTAAGTCGTGGAGTGAGGGTTATTGACCCAATACGCAAGCCATCAGACAGCATTGGTGGCCGAGTGAATCCCTTGAACCGATAGGAAGCCGCACATACCTGGGGTCCATATCTATTTTCAGTTGCACAATTGCAGATTTCCTCTGTCCAGAACTGTTGCCGGTCACTTCCGTGCCGTTGCAGATCCCTTCCTGAAAAATCTCCTGCTTATGGTTGTCACCCACACAAGAGAAAAAATCATGGAGGAAGCACTTGCAGCCATCCAAGCCAAACTCCAGGAACTGGATGAAAAATTTCTCGGTCTCCATCTTGAGCATTCAGCTATGAACTCCAGATGACATTCCGAGTCTTCATCAACCAATGGGTTCTCTTCTTCCAGCAATTTTCGCGGTCCGAAGCTAGATTTTCCTCGCTTCAATGGTATTGATCCGACTGGATGTATCTATCATGTAGAACAATATTTCAGCCTTCATAATACTTTTGATGTCCACCAAGTTCCACTTGCCTCCTTTCATTTGGAACAGGAAGCTCTTCAATGGTATCGTTGGTACATCAAGGCTCATGAAGAGCCAAAATGGCCTACTTTTTGCCAGCTCCTTTTGCACCGATTTGGTCCGAGTGCTTTTGATGACTTCACAGGAGCTCTCACTAAACTTCGCCAAACTGGCACTATGAAAGAGTATCAAACTGAATTTGAGAAACTAGCTAATCACACGGAAGGATTACCTGATGACTTCTACCGGAGTTGTTTTATTAGTGGTCTAAAGGATGCAATTCACTCTGAGGTCAAAATGTTTAGTCCCAACACAACGATGGAAGCCCTGGGGTTGGCTAAGTTGGCAAAATATAAGATGGCAGCCCAACAGCGCTCCAAATCCTCTTTTGTTCCCTTCCGAAATATGGGTTCTCAATGACCTCCCATTCCGCCAGCTCCTCGCTCACCTCCAATCAAGCATTTGTCTGAAACAGAGATGCAGGCACACAGAGAAAAAGGGATTTGTTATAATTGTGATGAGAAATTCAGTTGGGGACATCGATGTGTTCAACAAAAGATCTATCTCTTGGATGTGGATTCTCCACTTGCCTCTGAAATTTGTGAAGAATTTTTCGATGTAATGGATGCTCCGGTTGACACTCAGGAGCCGCCTACTGACCCTCCATCTCAGGACGACCAGCCCGAGATATCCCTCCATGCTTTAGCTGGAGTCACTGCCCCCCAAACAATGCGGGTACGCGGTTACTTCAAGAAGCCTCCTCTTACAATACTCATTGATTCTGGCAGCACTCATAATTTCATTGACCCTCGGATCGCCAAACAAGTTGATTGTTTTATCCATCCTTGCTCCAACTTTGAAGTCATGGTTGCCAATGGGGGCACCTTACCTTGCAAAGGGAAGTGTCGTAATGTGCGTATCTCTATGGGAGATTATAACCTCCGCTCTGACATGTTTTCCTTGACCTTAGGCGGATGTGATGTGGTTTTGGACGCTCAATGGCTGCTCACACTTGGCCCCATATTATGGGATTTTGCTGATCTTTGGATGCAGTTCTCCCCCAATGGACACAAGCACACATTGAAAGGCTTACAACCAGGGTATCTCAGCCTCATTAGTTCACATCGCATGGAAAAACTCCATAATAAGAGTTCCCATGGTGTCATCACTCAGCTCCATTCCATTCAAATGCAACCATCAGCAGCCCCCACTACTCCTTTGGATCTCCAACAAATTATGGATCGATATACCGGTGTTTTTGCTGAACCAGTGGGACTTCCACCTTCACGACCAGAGGACCATCGTATTCAGCTCCTTCTTAGCAGCATTCCTCCCAACATCAGGCCCTATCGCTACCCATTTCACCAAAAAAAAGAGATTGAACTCCTCGTTAGGGACTTACTGAAGCAAGGTATTATTCGCCCAAGCACAAGTTCCTTTTCTTCACCAGTTCTTCTTGTCTGCAAAAAAGATGGGTCATGGCACCTCTGCATTGAATTCCGAGCACTTAATCACCTCACCATCAAGGATAAGTTTCCAATTCCTGTTGTTGATGAGCTTCTTGATGAGCTTCATGGTGCTCAATTTTTCTCCAAGTTGGATCTTCACTCTAGTATCATCAAATTCGGGTTCATGTGGATGATATCCCTAAAATAGCTTTCCGTACACATGATGGCCACTATGAGTTTTTGGTCATGCCCTTTGGTCTCACTAATGCTCCTTCCACATTCCAGGCCTTGATGAATCAAATCTTCCGACCCTATTTGTGGAAATTCATTCTGGTATTTTTTGATGATATCCTCATCTATAGTAAAACATGGGCTGAACATCTCCAGCATCTGGCTCTTGTAATGCAATTTTTCTCTGACCATCATCTCCATTCCAAAAAGTCTAAATGTGTTTTTGGCCAAAAGGAAGTTGAGTATCTCGGGCACATTATCTCAGCACAAGGGGTTCGTGTGGATCTTGCCAAAATTGCTGCTATGAACAATTGGACACCTCCTAAGACACTCAAGAGCCTTCGTGGTTTTTTGGGGTTGACTGGCTACTACCGCAAGTTTGTCAAGGATTATGGGAAGCTTGCAGCTCCATTAACTGCTCTGTTGAAAAAGGATGCTTTTACATGGACACATGTTACTAAGTGTGCATTTGACAAGCTGAGACAAGCTATGTGTACTACACCTGTTCTAGCTATGCCCGATTTTTCCAAGCCCTTCACTATTGAGAGTGATGCTTGCGGCAATGGACTTGGTGCTGTTCTCCTTCAAGATGAACACCCCATTGCGTTCACCAGCAAAGCCCTTTCCGGAAAGAATTTAGCTACCTCTACATATGAGAAGGAAATGATGGCTATTTTGCATGCAGTACAAAAGTGGCGACCCTACCTCTTAGGGAATCATTTCTGCATCAAGCCTGATCACCAGAGTCTGAAATATTTCCTAGAACATCGTGTATCCTCCTCAGCACAACAGAAATGGGTTAGCAAACTCATGGGTTATGACTATGAGATCAATTATAAGAAGGGTAAGGACAATATTGTGGCGGATGCCCTTTCTCGCACATTTGATGACCAAGGTTCTCTTTCCGCTATTTCTATGCCTATTCTAAATTGGTTGCAATCAGTTCAACAGGGTTATGTCAATTACTCTTCATTATCTCACATCATCCAACGCTTGGACAACAACCCTTCTGCTGTCCCACATTACTCTTGGGATAGTGCTTCACTGAGATACAAGGGTCGTTTGGTGCTTCCCCAGAACACAGCTCTTCAACAAGCTATCTTCTATGAACTCCATGCTTCTCCGTCAGTGAGGCACTCTGGTTTTCTCAAAACATATGAACGGGCACGGCGCAACTTCTTTTGGCAGGGCATGAAAAGGAAAATTCAACAGATGGTGGCTAAATGTGATACCTGCCAGCGCAATAAGGGTGAAACAACACCCCTTCCGGGATTGCTCGAGCCCTTTCCCATACCTACCCGGATATGGACCGATATTTCTATGGATTTCATTGAAGGGATCCCTAAATCTGGAGGGAAGACTGTGATTTTGGTTGTGGTTGATCGCCTCTCCAAATATAGTCATTTTTGTGCTCTCAGCCATCCCTATATAGCCTCTTCCATTGCTCAAATTTTTCTAGACCAGATATTTCGTCTTCATGGAATGCCTTCTTCCATTGTCCCGGATCGTGATGCGACTTTCACCAGTCATTTTTGGATAGAACTCTTTCACCACACTGGCACCAAACTAAAGATGAGTTTCGGTTATCACCCCCAAACGGATGGTCAAACTGAAATTATTAATAAATGCTTGGAAACTTATCTTCGTTGCTTCTCCTCTGAGCAACAACATCAGTGGGAAAAGTGGCTCCCTCTCGCTGAATGGTGGTACAATACCTCTTACCACACTGCCTCTAAAATGACTCCATATGAAGCAGTTTATGGTCAAGCACCGCTAGTTATTCTTCCTTACACCCCCAGCAGTTCTCTAGTTCAGGCAGTTGACGCGGTCCTTCGAAACCACGATGAGGTTCTTCGCATTTTGCATGAAAACCTTCACATGGCAAGAAATCGCATCAAGCAACAAGCTGATCAGCACCGTTCTGAGTGCACTTTTGAAGCTGGTGATATGGTTTTTCTTCATCTCCAGCCTTACAAGCAATCCTCACTAAAACTCACAGGGCATCATAAGCTCGCTCCAAAGTTCTATGGGCCATATAGGATTCTTCAGAAGATTGGGTATGTTGCTTATAAATTGGAACTTCTGCCTTCTTCTCGCATTCATCCAGTATTTCATGTCTCTTGTATGAAGAAAGTTCTTGGCACCAACATCCAAGGCCAAACTATTTTACCAGAACTGGATAATGAAGGATCCATCTTTTTGGAGCTGAAGGCTGTCCTCAATAAGCGCACTCGTCAGCTTCGCTCTCGCTCTATCATAGAGGTCTTAATTCAATGGCATGGAATGCAGCCCAAGGATGCTACGTGGGAACCACTCCTTCAGATTCAGCGACAATTTCCACATCTAAAGCTTTGAGGACAAAGCTTTTTCTAAGGGGGAGGGGATGTTTGGAACCCATGTCAATCCTTCTCTTTACTATGTTAGTATATTGTTGTTGGATGCATATGCTTTGTAAGTCGTCCCATAGTAATTGTTGATCCATAGTTTATATTGGCCCATGGTTTTGACCCATAGTATTGGAGCCCATAGTTTATATTGGCCCATGGTTTTGACCCATGGTATTGGCGCCTATTTTTAGTATATAAGTGTGTGTTGAGGCCAAGGAAGGAACCGTGAAGTTAATTTGTATTGATCTTGCTCAAAGGAGGTTGCCCCCTCGAAGTGGCTTGCGATTAATATAAAAGTGATTTTGAGTTCTACTGCTATATCGCGTGTTTTGATTACTTGTTTGCTGCAAGGTCCTCACATAGCTGAACTAACCAAGATTTTCTATGCTTTACTTTCTTAAAAGCACAAATCTCCACTACTCTAGGAGTAATGTAACTATGACTAGAACCCGGGTCAATCAAAATAGAAACAGATTGCTCAACAATCTTACCTGCAACTTCAACCACAGTTCACTAGAGATCTGCTTGGAAGTCCTCCATAAATCCTAGGGACGACCCTTGCTACTTGACCCACTATTTCTACTTCTTCAATGTTGTAAGCTGGACTTGCACTCTCATTCTTGAGTGGACAACTTCTGTGCATGTGGGGTCCTCCACATTTCCAACATTGGAGTGGTCCTCTATTATGTTTTGGATCTTTAGGCTTTTCTCCTATCACTCCAACTGGCTTACTCATAGCTTGGGATGGATGCTTCTACTGATTCCTAAAGTTAGAAGGTTTGAAACCTTTCTTTCTTTGGTCAAAATTCTCATTCTTCTTGTCCTTCCATGCCTTATGGTAATTAGGTTTACCTTTTCTTTGCTCATAGCAATATTTAGCCTTCCTTATTGCTTCTTCAAGAGATCTAGGTTCATAAAAATCAATTCTGTCTTTGTAAGACTGAGGCAATCCACTCAAAAAACACTGGATCTTCACCTTCTCATCTTTGATATACCTGACATACCTCAACAAATCCAAGAACTTATTTGCATACTCTTTCATGGTCTGTTGTCCCAATCTCAGCTCATGGAACTGCTTAATCTTGTCATCATAATACTTGTTAGAGAGGTATTTCTACTTGAAATACTTCTTGAACTGTTTCCACTTAAGTCTTTAGTTTCTTGAAGTATTCCCACCAAATGGATGCTCTTCCATTCAGATTGAATATGGAAACCCTTGCCTTCATGTTTCCCAAATAATACTAAACTTGGAAGTACTTCTTTATCCCAAAAATCCAAGCTTCAGCCTCTTGTCCAGTCTTTACCTCAACGTGAAATGTAGGAGGTTTATCCTTCTTAAATTCATCCCTAGAGCGATCCCTATGGTGCTTCTTTCTCTTTTACTTATGAGAACAAGAGATTGAATCCCCACTAGATTCTTCTGAGTTAGATGATATACTAGAAGTCCTTCTTCTTCTCCTAGTACTGCTCTTACTACTTTGTGGCTTTATTGTACCCTGTCCAGAGTCTATCTTTCTTTGCAATTCTGTTAAACTCTGCAACATAGCAGCATTCAACTGATGCTTCTCTTCCTGGGATTTAATCAAGATTCTCATGGTGGCTGCAATATTTGGGAGTGTCTCTTGGAATATCCTTTCATTATACTCTATGTAATCATTTCCAACTCAGACATTTGCTCCCATGGCATATCACGCATGCTTGTAGGAATCCTGAGCATCATATCCGTCATGGGTTCTCATGGTTGAACCACACTTACTTTACCAAACCGAACTACCTGGAAAACTACCCTTCAAGGTGTCTACAATTCTGCAAACGTGTTAATAACACAACTGTTAGCTGCATAACATTTATACAAATCAGAATTACCTACCTTCTCTTGGAAAAATCATAAAATGACAACTTTTCACAAAACGCAGAATTTTCTTCCTCAAAAAACGACTGTCTCAGGGGGACGACGAGGGTCATGGGGGGATTTTTTTTGTAAATATTTGATTTTTACACAATCTTGCACATAATATAACTGCCATTTTTCTCCTTTTCAGCCTTGTAAATCCACTGAAAAACTATTGAAATCTGCTAAAAAATCCCACTGAAAACTCAATTTTGTTTTGTCATAATGGATCCCTTCCCAGCTAGCCGTCCAATGTATCAGATCAATAGTTGAAAATGCTTTCGATACCTTGGTGGAACAATCTTCATTTGTATTCTGATGCAGATTGGATCATTCTTCCTCTGCCTTTCGATGCAAATGGGCTGACCAATCCTCTATTTTCTTCCGACGATTCAGATCGATCTTCCTCTAGATTCCAATACTTTGGTTGCTCGATCATCTATCCTTTTTCTATGCTTTGGCCTCCTTTAGGAGATCCTTTTTGACACCTTGAATCCAATTCATTGAACGTCTTCCAATATGCCTTTAAGAGCTTCTCCCGAGAAACATCGAAAAACTTTTTCCGATATTTCTTGAACTTAGAAAAAAATTTGAATTTTTTTTTCTTCTTACCTTCCTCTTTCTTTCGACACCACATCGACTGCTTGATCATCTATCCTTTTTTGATGCTTCACTCTCCTTTAGGTGAGCCTATCCAAGACCTTCAGATCCTCCTAGTCAAGAGCTTCAGCTCCTCCTAGCCGAGCTTCGGCTCTGCTTCAACAAACACCTTCCGACGATTTTGACACTTAGAAAAATTTTCCCTCTATGTTTTCTGTCTCGGCTGTGTCTCGACTCACCCTATCCGAGACCATCGACTTCTCCCAGCCGAGACTTCTAAAATAAAAAATTTTGAACTTTTAGAAATTTTCCAAAATTTCATCTGCTGGTTCTTTATCGGGTGGACTTCCGCCTAGGTTATACAGTGTATCGAATGGGCTTCTGGGTAAGTCATCCGACGTATCGAATGGGTTTTAGCCTAAGCCATCTGATAATTTTCATACTTAGAAAAATTTTCTGAAATTTTCCTGTCATTTTCTCTTATTTTCTCATTTTTCCCCTGTTGGGCAGAGGGTAACTTTCCTCTGTCACTGATTCTTCATGGCCCATTGAAGTCCATGCTGCAACATGTGATTTGATACCACACTGTAATGTCCTCGACCCTTTAATCGATGAAGAGGACACAACCATACAATTAAGTATCCAGGAAACTATCACCATGAACATGTATATACGTAAAAACTGAAATGCTTTGAAGTAAAACATGCAGAGATGCATAATTATTCAACATACAGCAGAAGCAAAACATACATTCAAGCATTCAACATATTCATCATAATTCATTAAACATCAAATATTATTGCAGAGATTCAACACAAGAATACTTATCTTATGAAGAACTTGTCTCGCAACCAACTAAGTCACTGCAACGTTCCACGCAACCATAGGCTAGTGAGCTCCTTAATCTTTCAGCACCACTGCCACCCCTGAGCAGGGCATGATTCCCCAAGGAATAAGGAACTAAGCAGGCCCACACATAGCCAAAGGTACACAAATCAGCCAAGCCAACACATTTGGGTTTATTAGGCCATTAGGGAGCTCAGAAAATATTAATGCTAAGATGGTGGGATCATTGAAGAGCTAAGGACACCTACACCAGAACTAGCATGACTTTTGGGATACCCACACACACCCAACACAAGGAATGATTCCCTTCTCCGCAACACAGTCCCTCAGGCCCTGGCTTCCCTTTGAGAGTTATTCATGGGATGTGGAGAAGAAATATATCCCTCTAGATTTGTCTATGAGGCTCCTGAACACACGAGGTTTATCAAGAATACCAAGCCTTCATTCCCACTCCAATACAGTCCAAATACCAATCATTGCATACACATAGAAAAATCGAGCAATTCATGGCTCTAGGGGAAGAAAAACAAGCACCACAGAGAAAACTTGAGGTGACAATTTGGGTAATACATAGCTCTGACTGGGAAATTCAATTGCTGAGTCGTTCTTGGCCCTATCATGGCCAAAACCACTCAACAAGAACCCGCAACAACCCAAATTTCATGGGGAACTAGCAGCAATCAATTTCTTAGCTGCATGAGGAAAGAAAAACAACTCGTGTGGAGGTGAATTCACGTACCCAGACCCACAACATGAAGAGAAATACACACACAACAAAATCATGAGGGTAAAGCCACTCTCCCAGTTCTCTGGGTGAGGAAAAAATGCCAAAACCTATGCGTGAAAAGAAGAACATCCATCTCTGTGTGAGAATGGGAAAAAATGGAAGTGTTATAACTAAATCTTGTTCTTAATTTATCTGTTCTTTTTGTCCTAATTTTCAACTATTCATTTAAAACGATTTTACATTTTATGTTGATTTTAAGAACTTTTGACAATCAGTAATTTTTGTTAGATTTAATGCTTTTAATGGTTGAATTATTTCATTAATTTATTTTTAAGGTTTATCTTTTGGGATTATTAGTTAATATGTATATCTTGTTATCAAGAATTCTCAACCATTGCTGACATTGCTTGCTCCTCTGTAATGCAAAACACAACAATAGAAAAAAAAGACACATCAACATATCCTTCCCTTGAATAGTCAAATTAATTAACATAACACATCCTATACCTCAACCATAGATCTGTTTATCTTCTCTCTAGAAAGTCCTTGAGATGATTCAATACCTACAAGAAAGATCACAAGACAAACAAAAAGATGAGAGCATCATGATAATCAACTATCCATATTGGTGATCAAGGAGTCCAATAAAATTTAATCACAAACACAATAATCAAATATAGGAAAGCAGAATGTTTTTATATTAATATATGGATGAGAATAAGTACAACCAAAATCCTTGATGTTGATAGTTTATGTCTCAACAAGAATGTCTACAAACTCCTATGAAGACCTATCTATCTACAAGCTACCTCTACTTTGCCTCTATTCAGACTACAAACTAGCAGCATAAAGATGCTTTTTTTGGCCTCCCTCACTCTCTTCATGGAGGCTTCATTTATAGGCCAAGAACCCATAGGATGACTTGACAAAAGGATAGAATGAGATCCCTATAGGTGAGGGGGGTGAATGCAATCTCTCCCAGACATGAAGGAACTAATTCTATGAAGGATTTCGTATGTAATCTTCTAGAAACTTCTTTTTTCCCTTTCAAATGACCATCGATGCTTTTAGCTAAACTGGACAGAGCGTTGATCTGGGATTTTTTCCACTACAAAGGGAAAACAGTGCCTTTTTCTCAACTAAAGGAAGTGTCAATGACACTGTGTGGGAAATGAAAAAGAGCGTCGTCCCTTCTAGGTCAGGGAAAAAAATGGCAAAGATGATCCAGATCAGGGTTTTTGGGAGGTTGAGAGGCAACAAGAAAGTCATCTAAAGGATGAATAGGCAATGTGATATTTTGATGTGCAACAAAATTCCCCCCAAAGTATGAAGCTAGAACGAAGTGATAGGTGAAATAATTTGCAAGTTTTCTG
The DNA here is from genome assembly GCA_001517045.1 of Pseudotsuga menziesii. Lineage (NCBI taxonomy): Eukaryota > Viridiplantae > Streptophyta > Pinopsida > Pinales > Pinaceae > Pseudotsuga > Pseudotsuga menziesii. Next base: position 119,677 of record LPNX010900212.1, on the reverse strand, counting down.
TCTGATACAAAGGCAAAGAGAGATAGACTTATAGAGGATTAGTAACTGAATTTATTCAATTCAATCATAGTTGCAGAACAATACACTGCAGATCTCTGATGATGACTATGTCATGGCTACCAATAATACACTGTAGATCCATGATTGACTACTATAAGAGATATGTTATAGCTACGAGATATACAAAGTAGATTTATGCGTCTCAATTCCAGATATAGAAGACAGCCACCAAACATACAATGTGGATCCATGTCATGACTATAAATGATCTCCAAACACAACCTGAGCATAGGCGATGATGATGAGAAATACTAATCACTCAGGGTATTCATCCTGATCTATGGACGATATGAATCTAACCATGTGATTACAATGTCTTGAAGTCAAACATGGTAGAAACCACTTGATTACCAGTCATTGATGTCAACTGTTAACAAGTGTGAGGGAAATCACCATTGATGTCAATGATTTCCAAGGTATCTTAGTACATATCATCGAATGTGAATAAAGGACTTCAAGTCGAACATCCAATGAGATCTTTCAATCAAGAGCCAATGATGTAAACTCATGTTGAAAGCGAGATAACCTGCCATTGAGGCATGTAGGCCCAAGGTAATGTCTAGGTTTATAGTTTTGATCCCTAGATAATGATCTGAAGTCGATAGGAATAGACTCCATCATAGGAGGTCCATAATGATTCCCACATCAGTGACATGAAACAGAGAATAAAAGTTGATTTGGAATGATAGGATTGACTCAAACATGATTGAATTTTTAAGGACAAGTGAAGTTACTGAAGAATTGTGTTTCTGAGAGAGGTAACCTTTGAACAATTGGGCGGCACAACACATGACTTGGAAGTATTGACTTACGAGAATATAACCAGCTTTAATGCAAGGAATATGACAAAGAATTCTTTGAATTGACTCAAAGGAGTCAGGTGACTCACAAGAATGAATCGACTCGAAGACAAATTGAAAACCCAAACTGTTCAAATATGCAAATGTAGACAAGTGCCATGTTCAAAGGTGGATTGTAGAGTACTGCCATATAACCATTCCCCTTTCCTTTAATTTCCCCACCTCGAAAGGTCAGTGCCTCTTTCTGTTTTTACAAGTCCAAAGAGGGTAACAAACACTCGTTGAAGCTCATCAGGTGATGAGTCCATTCTCATATTTTTCATGAACTTGAGAAAGGAGGGGTTGTTCCTGAAATAGGGTCTTACATCATGTGTTTTATGAGTCTGATGCAATAAAACTCATATGCCATTTCATGTATAGAGAGTCTAAAATGACCAAGAAGACTCCAAAAAAGGTCCTTTTTTGTAAATAAGACCAGTCGGTCTGAAAAAGAGATAACCTACCCCTAATTAGTCAATCGTTCTTATTCTTTTACAAGCGTGAACATAACAAGTTCACATGGAAATATTTTTTTGTTTTGATGAGACTGAAAAGAGCTTAAATATAACTCCCGGACCAGGTTCCTTTTTCATAATCCATTTTTTATGAGTTTGAGAAAGCGAAAAAGTATACTTGACACCTTTCTACTGGATTTTTAATGAGCATGTAAAAATTTTAAACGATGCTCAATACTTTTTCCATTTAGCTCTAAGCTCGAAAAAGACAAAAATAGCTTGAAAACGTAACCATGACCCTTCATTTACCTGAAAAACTCAAAAAATGCTATCAGAAATCATTTTCTCAAAACTATGTAAAGTAAAAATAAAAACCCACTTTTGACAAAATAATAAGGATTCCAAAATAAAATAAATTATAATATAACTTTGAAAATCTCAAAAAATTCTATAAATAGAAGTGTAGGTAATTTTATTTTACCATTTGTTCTTTTACCATTGGGTAAGTTTCGGAAGGTAGCTTTGATAGCAAGAGTTCCTCCGGCGATTTGGCGAGGCCATTCCATTTCTTTGGAGCTTCTCAATCCATAGAAGAGGTAAACACTTGATCTTCTCCTCTTTTCATTTTCAATAGTTTTCAATTTCTTCTTTTGGATGGTTAAATTGAAAGTTCCCTAAATGTTTTTAAATGGCTCAAAATGCAAAGCATAGGGTAGATTTCTCTTTGCAAAGGAAAAAAAGAGCATTTCCTACCTCCACAGAAGTTTTAAACTAGAATAAGAGGCAAAAAAATTTGTTTTGGGGGGTTTTTAGCCGTCGTATGCGTCCCCGACGGTGCTTTGTCTTGTTGGGATAGGAGCGTTGACGACGCTCGTTCCACATCAGACAGGCACCTGACACCTCTTGCAGCAAAGGAAATATTGCTGTGGTGCTCTTTGCACAAAATCCAGCATCGCCGCCCAAGAACGAAAGGGAAAAAAACAAACCATAAATCACCTTCAAATTCCATTTTTCATAATTTTTTCCTTGCTATGCAATTAGTGATACCATTTTCTTTTCTTCCTTATAGTCATGATGCTGTATCTAATTTAAAAATAGGTATGTTTTTTATATTTGTATCGTTTAAGCTAGCATTATCTTAGGATCTTTAATTGAGAGAATAACAAGCACAACAATCAAATTTAAGAGACAATGAACACAAATATTTTCCTCAGGGAAACCATAAAGGAGAAAACCCCGCAACTTCCTCAGAGATAGAATCAACACCAAAAGCAAAACCCTAAAACAATAAGATGATCTCCCAACAGTAGTGGTCTCTCTCTCTCTTGTCCCAAAAACTTATTCTCTCTCAATTATGTGCTATAGCTGAGTGTGAGTGAATGTGTCATAAATAGAGAGGCTCACTCTCTATTTATACTTATTCCTGACTTGAAAATAACTCACTAGGTTCGACTTCTCTAGGAGAGTCTAATAACCCTAGCTCCCCAGAACTGCGAGGAATTTAACCCTTGATCAATAGGAGGGTTACCCACAATGACTTGACATGACTTGTTTACATTATTGAATCTCCTGATAGGAGCATTGGGGCATGACATGAATCAAATACATTACAAACACTTCCCATAATAATCATCGAGGTACAATACATAAGATATACAGGTGAATACATTCCGAAGTTACAAATACATCAACACTCCCTCTTAACTAGGAAGGTATTCTCTTGACACAATTTATCAGCATGGGTCTTCTTCTTTGTATCATCTGGATCATCATTGCATTCTCATCATATTCATATTCAAGTCATCTTCATCTTCAATTCATATTCATCTTCAAGTCATCTTCATCTTCATATTGATATGGATCATCACTCGATCTAGGTCATCACTGCTAGATAATCATCACTGGATCTGGATCATCACTGGGTCATCATCACAAGTGCTATCTCTTAATTCTTCTCATCACATGAATTTCTACAAAGCCATCCCTTTTTCATGTTGGATGCACATCTACATAGCCAGTCCTTTTTCATACTGGATGTATCATCATAGAGCCAACCCCTTTTCATGCTAGGTGTGGCACCAACACAAAGCCAGTCCTTTTCCATACTGGATGTGTCATCACAGAGCTAGTCCTTTTTCATACTAGATGTGGCATCTACACAGAGCTAGTCCTTTTTCATACTAGATGTGGCATCTACACAGAGCTAGTCATTTTTCATACTAGATGTGTCATCACATAGCCGGCCCTTTTTCATGCTGGATGTGGGATCTACACAAAGCTAGTCCTTTTTCATACTAGAGATGTCATCACAGATCCAACCCTTTTTCATGCTAGATGTGGGATCTACACAGAGCTAGTCCTTTTTCATAATAGATGTGTCATCACAGAGCCAACTCTTTTTCATGCCAGATGTGAGATCTACATAGAGCTAGTCCTTTTTCATACTAGATGTGTCATCACAGAGGCAGTCCTTTTTCATGCTGGATGTGGCATCATCACATACATCTGACAATGGAAGGAACCAATCCTCTCACCATTTCATAGCTCTTACATATAACCATGGAAGGAACCAATCCTCTCACCATGTCAAAAAGGCACAGCACTTACATCTGACCATGGAAGGAACCAATCCTCTCACCATGTTAGAAGGACACAACACTTACATTTGACCATGGAAGGAACCAATCCTCTCACCATTTCAGAAGGGAACAACACTTACATTTGACCATGGAAGGAACCAATCCTCTCACCATGTTAGAAGGGCTCATGGACTCATCACTTCCTCTTGGAAGGAACCTCAATCTGGAGGACACCAAGCTTCTCCCTGAAGTATTCAAACTTCACTCTGGCTAATGGCTTGGTCAATACATTAGATATCTATTCATCTGTGGCAACATACTAGAGCTTCACTACTCCTCTCTACACCATATCCCTGATATAGTGATATTTGATCTCGATATGCTTCAACTTGTCATAGAACACTGGGTTCTCAGACAACTTCACACAACTCTGGTTGTCACAATATATACAAGTAGCATCCAAATGGAGATCAAATAAATCATATAGTAGCTTCCTTAGCCATACTGCCTCACAACTGGCTAAACAAGCTACGACATACTCTGCTTCAACTGTACTCAGTGCCATGCAAGACTGTTTCCTGCTAAACCAAGAGATCACACCTAATCCCATGCTGAAGCAGCACCCTGAAGTTCTCTTCCTATCGATGGAACTTCCTGCCGAATCTGAATCAACATAACCTTCCAGGTTAATCTTCTGATCAGCCTTATACTTGAACCCATAATCAACTATACCCTTTAGGTACCTCAAAATATGCTTTGTAGCATTCAAGTGAACATGTGTTAGATCTGTCAGGAACTGGCTCAAGGTGTTCACAACAAAGAAAATATATGGTCTCGTATTCGTCAGGTACATCAAGGACCCAATCATTTGATGATACATCGTGGCATCAATAGACTCGAATGAAGCATCACTCAATAGCTTCAGGTTCGATGCCATAGGTGTGGTCATGGCCTTGCAGTCCATCATCCTGAATCTCTTCAGGATCTCTATTGCATACTTCCCTTGTCCAAGGGAGATTCCATCCACATTCTGCCACACCTCCATGACTAGAAAATAGTGCATCATACCCAAGTCTTTCATTTCAAACTCAACAACAAGCTTCCTCTTTGTATCAGCTATTAACCCATCCATACCTGTTACAAATAGATCATCTACATACAGCAGGAGTATCATTGGGTTCCCTTCTTCAACCTTGTAGTAAAGGCTGGAATTTGCTTTATTCTTGGTAAATCCCAAATTGGATAGGAAGCTATCAATTATTCCATACCATGTCCTGGGTGCCTATTTCAAACTGTACAGGGATTTGTTTAATTTACACACATGATTCTCTCTATCATGTGTCTCAAATCTGAGTGGTTGTTCCACATATACTTCCTCTTCTACTACACCATTCAAAAAATTTGTCTTGACATCCATCTAGTGTACTTTTCACTTCATTACTACAACTAAAGCAAGAATTGATTTGATGGAAGTATATCTGGCTACACGATCAAAGGCTTCTTCATAATCTATTCCTTCCTTCTAGGAGAAACCATGAGCCACAAATCTTGCTATATATTTCTCTATGCTACCATCTGCAACATGCTTGATCTTATAGATCCATTTGGAAGTCACAACAAAATTCCCCTCAGGTCTTGGAACAACATCCCAAACATCATTCTTCATGATCGATTGATACTCTTCGATCATAGCATCCTTCCATTGTTTCTTTTCTGTTACTTCTTCATAGTTGGAAGGTTCTTTATCAATGAAATCACATAATAAGGTTGCATAACTGGAACAGGACCTAGTTCTTTTCCTTTCTCTGTGTGTTTCTTTTCGAGCCTTATATCCTTTTGCACATTGGATAGCTTCTCATACCCAAGCATGTTTCCTATTATGAGGATTATTTTCTTGAGTTGGATCTACAGGTTCTTTAGCTTCTTCTAATTCTCGATCTTCTTCTTGAATTTCTTCATTCATGGTTGTGTCATGAATTCTAGGTACTTCTGTTTCTTCAGGTTCTTCAACAAGTCTCTTTCTCGATTTGTTGTAAGCTGAGTCTTCATCAAATGTTACATCCCTGCTGATGTTGATCTTCTTGAATCCCACTTGAATCCTAGGAAGTATATTCTGTAAGCCTTTGAGATTTCAGAGTATCCCACAAATATACCCTTCCTTCCTGAAGGATCTAACTTTGTCCTCTTTTCTTTTGGAATGTGTATGTACACTAGACAGCCGAATATTTTGAGATGGTTGACTTCTGGTTTCTTGTCGGAAAATACTTCTTCAAGTGTCTTGTTCTCGAGTACTCTGTGTGGAGTATGGTTCTATACATACACCCCTATTTTGGAAGCTTCTACCCATAGATGCATGGTAAGATCTTGATCATGAAGCATGGCCCTTGCAGCTTCCATGATCATTCTATTCTTCCTTTCTGCAACCCCATTCTATTGTGGATTATATGGAGTGGTTATCTCCCTTTTATTCCCTGAATCTTTGCATAACTATTTGAATTCATTTGATGTGAATTCTCCACCATTATCTGATTGAAAAGTATTGATCTTCTTTTCTATGTGGTTCTTGATCAAGGATTTCAATTCCTTGAAATTTTTGAATACTTCATCTTTGTTCTTCATAAAGTATATCCATGTTTTCCTAGAAAAATAATCAATAAAAGAAACATAATATACAAACCCGCTTAGAGAGCTGGATGACATTGGACCGCATACATCAGAGTGGAGGATCTCCAAGAATCCTTTTGCCTTGCTCTCACTACTTGGAAATGTTTTCTTCGTATTCTTTCCTTTCGCACATCCTTTTGCATACACCTTCATGTTTTGTCTGCATTTCTGGAAGACCTTCAACATCTTTGCAT
>LPNX010900212.1:86361-112844 GCA_001517045.1 Pseudotsuga menziesii | reverse complement strand
CCTGTAATGCACATGTGCAAGCCTTCTATGCCAAAGTTCATTTGGTTCTACTGAGTCATGAACCAAATCTTGTTCTGGTTGGCCCTTCAATTTGTATAGACCTTGTTCTTATTCCCCAATCGCTACTGCATCATCAATATTATTTCCCTTTGGAAATCTACAAAAGCAACCCTCATTCCTTTTGCATCCAATGCAGATATGGAGAGGAGGTTCTTCTTTAGTCCTAGTACAAACAATACATACTTCATCTTCATAGACTTCCCAGAGTCTAGCTTTGTTGTGCCCCTGCTCAACAGCCTTTTAAAATCATTATTTTATCAAACAAAATCCTATTTTGTTTGATGAAATGTTTAACTTTTAAAAGGGGACAAACTCAGCTACTGAAAGGAGGATTTTTCCTTGGCTACTGATTTATTGAAATTAACATTTTTTATCAACCTTCCAAGTTACATTGGATCGAGGAAATCGATGCCACTGAGTTACTGGTCTGGATGAATTTTGACTAGGAAGATTGATTTGTGAGTTTTCTTGGTTTTTATGCTTGCTGTTGTATATCCTGGTTTTGCATACTCCCTTAGCTGTTAGACATTGTTTTAGTCGATTTCATTGCTTAAAAATATTATTGAGGTTGTGATGCCATGGTTTTCATGCCAAGTAGGGCGCTGGTGATGAAATTCTGATTCTTGTGACTATGTTTAAGCTCGGACGCATGATTTGCATTGTCATATCCTAAATTTCATTAACCATGGGTTACATTGATATTGACTTGCATTTGACAATATGTAAATAGTCCAGTTTCAAACTATATGGTTTATAATCGTTCGCCACCTTTGATGAATGGGTCGAACATACGGTTGAGAACGCATATATTATGGTTTATCAGGAATGATCTATGGCACGAGCCACTAATCGCAAATTCAGAGTGCTATTATGACATTCATTTATACCCTGTCCTCCACGTACCAAGCCCTTGTCGTGGCTGTTTTCCACTGAAGCACCTGTTATTACGTACACTGTAAGCTCTCCTGTCATTTAATTCATGGTAGATTGTGATAACATCAGTCTTTTAGGGTTTCAACCGTCATTTGCGTTTATCACTCTGAGTAGTGATGGCTCCGAGCATGCCAAACCCGCAGGGGTTTCGCTTGCATTCGCATATGGCATGCCCTGTGCATTATTTAGCGCTGCTCAGCCTCAATTCCAAGTTCTTACGACTTGGATCTCTGTCTTCTGTCCAATGGTGGCTTGCATTCTGTGCATGGTTTCGCATTTACAAACAATCAGTGATGGCCCCTGTTGTGAGAGTCGAACCCTATGAGTTAACCCTGTTGAATTCGAATCCTGGGCTTTTGCAGAAAGTTAAAGATGTCAGGTGGCTGCCATTCTTTGAGAGGTTTTGTGATTCTAATCCAGAAGTCACCAGAGTATTCACATTGTCCCTGGTAAACTACCAAGCTGAAGTTGGGGACTTGTGCTTTCGAGTTGATGAGAGGTCGATTGCAAATGCAACAGGTCTGCCTCTGTCCAGACAAAAGTGGTTCAAGTATCAGAGGATGGAGATTACGAAATGGAGAAGTCTATTGAAGAACCCGACGCAAGAGGTCTCCTTTCGAGCAGGGGTTGCACGTAAGTATTTCTTGAAAGATTGGCGCCCTGTGCTCGATTTAATTCATCGTTATTTAACTTGTGAAGGTAGGTTATCTTCGGCCTATGTGTACCAACTTCGTTTGATTGCTGCTTTCATAGGATTTCCCATCAATCTCCCTTACTATCTTCTTCACAGTTTGTTTAAAATGTCAAACGCCATAAAGAAGGGACCAAAACATGTAAGCCACAGTCTGTTTCATCACGGGCTAGTCCGTATGTTAATTGAGAGTGAATTAATAAAGTCTGGTCGCTCATGGGAGCAATTCATAGAGGCAAATGGTTTTTCAGAGTTTTGTCATTGTATGTTTGACAGTCCCGATGACTGTAGCCAACATAGAGTTTCAGGTTCGGCTGCTCTGAGCAAATCTACATCAAACCCTAGCTTTAAGAGTGCCGAACCCTCTCAAGCACCTGTGGATGATTCTAAGAATAATTCTCACGCCTCTCTACAGTCTAGGTCTGTGAAGAAAATCTCAACCCTATCACCCATTACTCCATCAATCAGAAGCGACAAAGCTGGAAACCGTCGAGGGAATTTACCCAAGACAAAGCTGGGTAGAAGGCTAACCAGAAGCATGTTGAAAGTCAAGATGGCACAGAACCCCGGGAATGTTAAGCTTCCGGTCGAAATGGTAGTAATTGATGATGAGGAAAACGTCACTCCTCCACTTGTTAATAATGATGTGAGTCATCATGATAATATTGTTAATCTAGCTGGTCAGAGTCACCCTGTGACTGATGAAGATATCTTTGAAAACCCTTCTCTGTCTGTAGAGGTTCAGCCTGTTGAGCCTAGCGTTGATGTCACTGTCAATCGTGGTAGTCCTCCATCGGTGGATAAGACAGTTCAAGAGGTTCAAGTCGATTGTATGGCTGATTCTGTGGAAAATGAAAAGTCTGTTAAAACGACCTCGGCCGTTCCTCGTGGTATTGGGGAAACTATTCACCCTCTGTTCGTTACTTGTCTGTTAGACAAGGTTCGTCGAATGGAAGACAAGGTTAATGAAATCGTTGCGAGTCAGGAGTTATTAAGAACTGATAATTTCAAATTGAAGGCAAAGGTTGATTTGAGTGATCAACATCTTTTACGACTCAAGAATCATAAAAACAAACTGATAAGGAGGGTTCTTAAGTTGCAGGACGAGAATGAAAAGAGTGAGGAAAAGTTACGCGAGCTCAATGCTCAGATCGCTCTTATGCAATTTAAGGCTCCATCTCTGAGTCAATCCAGTGGAGTTAATATACAGGTTTTTAATGCTCCGGTCAATCTGTAGTGTGTCGATGGCATGTTATTTTGATATCAGGTTTTATGTTTTGATGATCGATTTCAGGTATTTCATTATTTTGGATTTGTCTGTTAATGATTTTATTTATTTTTATTTTAATTATGTTTTAATTATTTTTCTTGTGTGTTGTATCGCAGATAGCATTATGAATATCTCTTTCCCCGATTTTGAAGATTTCAGTTGTATGGATGATCCCTTGATATCTGGTGATAAATCGATTTTGAAGGAATTGTTTTATAGGTGCTGTTATCTCGTTTATCTCCTCGATCCCATGTGATGGATGGAATAGCTATGCATTTGTTGAAAAAACGACATGTTTCACTTGTCGTTTTTCTCCATGTAATATTAGTTAGGGATCGCAATCTGGATTACTTGCTCTTAGAGGGTTTATTTTGGGAAAATCAAAATGTATATTAAGGGCTGATAGTGAACATAATAGGGGTCGATACTCTGGGGAGGGATAACAAAACTGCTGGTTCGTTCTACCTGCGTTTCTAGACAATGATCTGTCAGTAGCTGTAGCGTTTGAACTGGTGATGTTGTACACACATTTACAGTTTTAAAACTTTATATGTGACTTATAGTATCTTTCAATTTTGCTATTTCACTCTCCTGTATTATGAATGTTTGTTATAATTTCCTTGATGAATTGTGCAAATATTATGTATCTCGTATTGGTTGTTCCTATTTCTGACTGTGTTGATGCGTCACGAGTTGTAGTTAATAATTGATATTGTCATTACATAGTATGTAACGATGCTTGTATGATTTGCAATATTTAAATGTTTTTAAATGTCGTAAATGTTTACATACAGTATCTTTATCAATATCAGTCAGTGATAGGTTAAATTAATTATTGCTCCTGATCAGGATAGGTATTAGATTAGAATTATATTTTATTTATTTTCTGCTCTCTGTACTGCCTGAAGAATCTTGTTAAGTCAGATCTTTTCATTAATTACATTCAGATTATCCTTTTGTAATTACTGTACATGTGTTTATAATTTTAATATGATTCAGTAGGATACTGATCTTGGCTAGGTTATGTTTTATTCACGTAATTAGGCTTAACTATTTTATTTTTGACACATTGATTTCTTGTAATATATAACTTAGATTAATCTTTGTAATTATAAACATAGGGCTAACACTGTTTATCAGTAGAATTAATTGTAACCATTAGTCTTCTAGGATCCCAGGCCAACAGAGCCTTTAAATATGTTGGGAGCAACTATTCCAAACAGCTTGGAGCCTGCTCTAAGGATCCCGGACTGGGTCATTTTCCCCCGTTGCGGGCTTAGTCGAATACGCCCGTCAACAATGGCGCTAGAAGGAGGGCCAGCGTAAGCCAATGGCTGATGACAATAACCCATTAAACAAAGTTAATCAGCCTACTACCCCTCAAATACAATCAAGTACTCAAACACGCACTCGTGGTTCATCGCAAGTGAATCAAACCCCAGTGAGCGATTATGTTCGAAATCTGATCTCTCAATTCAACTCTCCCATTCCTGAACAAATCGACCAGTACAAACAAGCCATAAACGAATCCCGTAGAATATTAACAAGGGCTTATTCGAATCTCACTGGGCGTTATCCCACTGAATTACCTCCCCCACAGATTACTAGACCCCGCACTCATCATCCTGAACCCATCTTGGAAGAACAAGAGCAATATTTAACACACATTAATCAGCCTCCGTCTTCTTCAGGACCACCTGTTTCAGGAGGATCTGGTCGACCACCGTCCCCGCCTCATCCGTCTAGTAATACTCAAAGGCAACCTTCACCGCCTCCTACACCTAGAAACATGGCAGGGGTAAACGCCAATCCTAATGCTAATATGCCATGGATGGATCAGGATGCAGTTACTGTCCCAGGTGATCAGCATCCTCTGCCTAAACATCCTAAGAAGCTCTTGCGTAAATTCAATCCTGAGTCTAACGAACCAGCTGAAGACCACGTCAAAAAGTTTATGCTAGCCGTCCGACTCTTGGACGTAGAACATGAGGATGTAGTATGCCGGATTTTCCCATATACGTTCGAGGGAAAAGCATCAACCTGGTACTTTTCACTTACAGCTGGTTCCATTACCAGCTGGAATGAATTTGACGTTGCGTTTATGAATAAATTTGGAGATGACAAGACTCCAGCTATCCTAGTGTCGGAACTCTCCAGAATCTACATTGAGCCTAAAGAGAAGGTTAAGGACTTTAACCAGCATTTTCTGACTTTACGAAATAGGATCCCCACTACTTCAAGACCAACCGAGGATGTGACCATTGAATTTTATACTTCAGCCTTGCCCAGAAAGATAGCTGTGTTCGTAAGACAAAAGGCTAAACTCACACTCGTTGAAAACTTTGAAGAAGCCATCAAAGTTGAAAAAGATATGACTGCTACAAAAGCAAATCCTGTGACAGATACCGACGCTGCATCTTCTTCTCGTAAGAAGATTGACAGTTCAGCCAAAGCTATCCCAAGCTCTGATAAAAGGGGTCAAGATGCCTTAGATCTTGACAGTCTTCAAAGAGTTATAAAGAAACTGTCTAATGAAATTATCGATTTGAAAAGGGGCACTTCTGATAACACCACAAACAAGGAGCCACCAAAATAGTTAATCAGAAGACCTTTTCAAAACCCAGCTGCTAAACCAAATTCACCCTCTGAAGCTAATAACATTGAGGAAATTAACAGTTTTCTCAAAGCAATAGTTTCAGATCTGGAAACAACCACTGAAACTGAAACTCAGTCTTCAGGACAGAGTTCTCAAGATAAACAAGATACCAACGATAACAATGATAATAAACCACCCAGTGTCATCAGTCATTTCTGGGACACCTCAGAATTAACTGATGATGAAGAGGTGGCTGTTGTCAATGTGAATCAGCATCAGCATAATACCAGAAGTAAAAAAAACCAGCCTTCAACTGAACCTGTTACAACTGTTCCGGATAATAGTTCAGCTGTTAAAGACAAAGATCAGCCTGAAATTAGTAAATCTGCACCCTCCCTTGAGTTAGAATATGATTTGATTGAATATTTAAAAAAGAGCAGGGCTAATATTTCTCTATATGAACTTATAAAAATACCTATGATTCGTGAGAAAATGGTGCAAGGGGTTCCCCCAAGTAAAATTGGTAGGACTCCCTCAAATCAGAATAGTCCTGTTAGTAATAAAGATAATTCACAAAAATCTTCAGTCAACGCATCATCAATAGGTAAAAGGTCTGATTCTTCAACTCCACCCTTTTTACTTTCGTTTGAAATATTTAACTGCAAGGTACATAACTGTATGATTGACTCAGGGGCATCAAAAAATGTAATGCCTTACTCGGTGTGTAAAAGGCTTAATGCTATCCCTCAGCCTTGTGATACCAGTATTGTACAGCTGGATCACTCAAACGTGAAGGTAATAGGTAAACTGAAGGAAGTGCTGATAAGGTTAGCTGCCAATCCCCAAGTCCATTTTGTTATCGATATTATTGTTGCTGATATACCAGAAGCATATGGCCTTTTTCTTAGCAAGGATTGGTCACAAAAGCTAGACGGATATTTCGCAACAGACTGGTCACACTTGTGGATACCTCATAAGGGTCATCTGAATAAAATCAGAATCGATAGAGAACGGTATATGAAGCATACCGTCACTGAAATTGATGACTCAAATGAACCAGTTTTGTTTACCGATACCATAATGGGTAACTATATGGCTGACTCATTTTTTGGTAACTTTGAAGCTGAAATTTCTGATATTCCAGATTCAAATCAGCAGTCTGAAATTTGTCATTTTACACTACCTCCACCTGAAATTTCAGTCTCTGAAACACCGCATTTAGATCTTAATAACGGGTTCTGGTCTCTCTATTTTGACGGTTCTAAGTCAAAAGAAGGAGCTGGTGCAGGGTGCTTGCTGATAGATCCTTATGGGAAGAGATACTTTATCGCTTGCAGGTTAGAATTCGAATGTACCAACAATGTGGCTGAATACGAAGCTCTGATTCAAGGTCTCAAAAAGGCAATCGACTTAGGTGTAAAAGCACTGTTAGTATTAGGAGATTCAGAAATCGTTGTGAGACAGGTACGTGGTACCATACACTGCATTGCTGGTCACCTAAAAAACTATCAGGCTGAGGTATGGAATTTACTTTTGGCATTTGAAGCATTTAACATAAATTCCATTCCTCGCTATCTGAATCAAGAAGCTGACCTTTTGGCTAACGTCGCTTCTAGATTAATTCCTTCCGAAAAAATGCTTACTGATGCTTTCTTGGTTGAATTGCTTTTCAGGCCTTCTGTCCCATACAATATAACGAATTGGAGAGTTTTTAATGATGATGAACAGCTGATCAATTTCTTGACCTTAAAAGACACTTTTAAGGATGCTATCGTAGATGAAATGACTCACGATGAGGACCTATATAACTTTGCAGTAATCCCTAAGCCTTGCTCAATTCAAGAAACTCTCAATCAGGTTAGTGTTTTTCCCAGGTCAGTGATTACTTGAAAAATTTTATGACTTAAAGGACAAATTCAAAGCTGCAAGAAATTGTAAAAATGGTAGCTCCATCATGCAATCTGACATTGTCAATCTAGGAACTGAGCAAAACTCTCAATGCGTAAACCTAGGCAGTATGTGTACTGTTCAGGAGAAAACAGCCTTCATCAAACTCTTTAAAGAATTTAAAGACGTATACGCATGGACCTATGATGACTTGAAAACATTCGACCCCAATATCATGCAACATGTCATTCCTATGAAACCGGAGGCTAAACCGTTTCAACAAAAACTGAGAAAAATGCACCCCAACTTAGAACCAGCTGTCAAAAAGGAGATAAATAAACTCCTTGCTGCTAGGATAATTTTCCCTGTTCGGCACGCCCAATGGGTGGCAAATCTTGTACCCGTGAGGAAGAAAAACGGTGACATCAGATTGTGTGTCGATTTCCGAAACCTGAATAAGGTTTCGGATAAGGACAATTACCCGGTTCCCACGATGGAGAAAATCCTGCAACAGGTCTCTGGATCTGAGATGTTTTCACTACTAGATGGTTTTTCTAGATACAACCAAGTGTTGGTATCCAAAACGGACCAGTTGAAAACAACTTTTAGGACACCTTGGGGAACCTATTCCTATAGGAAGATGCCTTTTGGTCTCATAAATGCTGGTGCAACATTCCAGAGAGCAATGGATATCGCTTTCAGAGGTCTGATTGGTAAGTTTGTTGTGATTTATCTTGATGATATTACTGTCTTTTCTAAAAATCGAACTGATCATATAACTCATCTTAGGCGAGTTTTTGAGCATTGCAGGAAGTACGGGATTTCATTAAATCCTAAGAAATCTATCTTTTCAGTTACTGAAGGTAAGTTACTGAGTTTTGTTGTGTCTAAACAAGGCATTAATATTGACCCAGAACGTACTCATGCTATATCTCAGATTTCAATGCCTCACTCGAAAAAATCTATGCAGTCCTTTCTTGGAAAAATAAATTTTGTTTCCAGATTCATTCCTGGATATACAGAAATTGTTAGACCATTACAAAAAATGATTAGAAAAGATGCTGAGTTTAAATGGAACGCTGATGAAAAGCAATCTTTTCGCGACATTTTAAAAGCTATCGCTGAGGCCCCCACCCTCACTAGCCCAGATTTTTCCAAACCATTCATTTTATATACTTTCACTTCTGATTTGTCTTATACTGCTGTTCTTACACAGAAAAACCAGGAAAATAACGAGGCCCCTATCGCTTTTACGATTTCTGGTCTCAACGGTGCAGAACTTAATTACCCAGAAGTGGACAAGCAAGCTTTTGCTGTTTTCAAAGCTGTTAAACATTTCAGGCCTTACTTGTTGAAGTCCCACACTAAGGTTGTTGTACCATATTCTGCAGTAAGAAATCTTTTGGTGCAAAAGGATCTTGGTGAAAAACGAGCACATTGGGTCACCGCAGTTCAGGAATACGACCTTGAAATAAAACCATTAAAGATTATCAGAGGACAAGGTCTCTGTAAGCTAGCAGCTGGCTCTGTAGACAGTGCTGAACTAGATCTGCATTTCTTCAGCAACCCTTCCTTATTTGAAAGGGAAGTTTTTCTGAACTCTACTCCTGATTCTTGGTATGAGGATATTAAGTTCTTCTTAGTACATGGGACTGCTCCTGAACATTTAGACCCACGTCATAAGAGGGCTTTAAGATTTAAATCTGCACCTTATCAGCTCATTGACAATATCTTGTTCAGAAAGAATTTTGAAGGAGTATTCCTTCGTTGTCTAGAAAAAGATGAGGCTGATAACGTGTTATCTCAATTGCATGCAGGTCCAGCGGGAGGACATTTCAGCGGTGAAACTACTGCTCATAAGATACTGAAAGCTGGGTACTACTGGCCCACATTATTCAAAGATGCATATGCTTTCGCTAGGAAGTGCCAGGACTGTCAAAAGACAGGAAGAAGACTGAAAAAGGCAGCATTACCCCTCCAGCCAGTTATTATTGAAGTCCCATTTCAGCAATGGGGTCTGGATATTGTTGGCCCAATTACTCCAGACTCTTCACAGCACCATAAATATATCCTCAAAGCTACAGACTACTTCACTCGATGGGTTGAAGCCATCCCATTACGAATAGTCAATTCAGATCAGGTGATAGCTTTCCTTGATTCCTTTATCATTACCAGATTCGGCATGCCTGAGTCTTTAATATTTGATAATGCTACTTACTTTTCTTCTGTTAAATTGACTGAGTATGCATTAGAAAAAGGGATAAAATTAAAGTATTCTGCTAACTATTACCCTCAAGGTAATGGGCTGGCAGAATCATCCAATAAAAATCTGATCAAGATTCTCAAACGTACTGTGGCTAACCATCACAGAGATTGGCATACTGTCCTGTCAAACGCTTTATGGGCTGACAGGGTAACCCCTAAAGCTGCTACAGAAAACTCTCCATTTTTCCTAGTGTATGGCAAGGAAGCCATTTTGCCTCCTCACTTGTTCTTGCCTTCTTTACAACTTGCCCAATCAGTACAGGAAGTACCATGCTCAGCTATGGAGCATCGAATTAACACCTTGCAGAAGTTGGAAGAGGACAGGGAAATGGCTAGGAAGAAGTTTGAAAAACATCAGCAGACTGTGAAGCGTTGCTTTGACCTCAGAAAATCAGTCAGTCGAGATTTGGAAGTAGGTGATTTAGTTTTGAGATGGGATAAGGAACACGAAGATAAGGGAAAACATACAAAGTTTCAGCGTTTGTGGCTAGGACCATTCATTATTACAGAAAAGCTTGGTCCCAGCACTTTCAGGCTGCAAACATTGGAAGGTGTGATTGATGACCTTCTAGTAAATGGTCACCTAATCAAAAGATACTTCTGTTGATCCTCCTCAAGGGATCACCGTGTATATATCACTGGTGTGGTGTGTTTCTTTGAATGATTTTATTCGCTTTAGGTATGTGTGTCTTTTCTTTTTATTTTGTTTTTGTTTTTGTTTTTCTGATACGAACCTGATACATTTATCAACCCCAAAGCCGATGACTGAATTCAATGTCTGAAATTTATCTGAAAATCATGCACAAAGGCATTATTTTTTTTTGGAAACTGCCATTCTGTTTTGCTTCTCACACAGAAAAGGGAATTATCGTTGTTCTAAACATTACCAGCAACTTCTAAAACACGTAAATATTAATTACTTATATCAGCTTCTGCAAAAGTTTGTCTAAAGAGATTAGGGCAGTGTTTGGTAAAGTCATTCATTAAATCTCTTACGCCATACCCTTCTCGTAAAGAAGAACAGGCTTGCCTCCCTATCTGCTAAGATAATCTCATTTGAGATTAATTTTAGTTACATTCTGAACAAAGATGGACTTGAACATGTGAAAATTGTCTGAAGGACAGAAGGTCTCGTGATGAGCCGGTCTGTTCAGGATCATAAGTTTACATCCAGTAGCATTGTCATCTCCGGTTACCAAGCCTGGGCAATGACCCTCAGACATAAAACTCTGAGGGGTGAAAGGTCTCATCACGAGCCAGTTCATTTTACTGTTATGTAGGCTAGTGACTGACATGATTACTACTGGGTTATCAAGCCTGCATCATGGCCTTCATGACCATTAAAAATATATATATAAAAAAGAAAACAGAAAATAATGGTAACGGTTCATCTTGTCCAGAATTGTAAATTCTTCACTAGTAGAAGGGATACTGGTAGTCTGTGGGTTTAAAGTAACCCTGTCGAGGCTACGGACGCCTACTGGCAGCAGGGCTATGCTTGTGGTATTGTGATTTTATCTTTTAAAGACTGAACTTTTCATTGTTCTACTCTTTGAGGACTGATTTTTGTTAGAAATCTGATGTTTGTCAAATAAATAACTGAGACACTAATCCGCTGGTAATGTCTGGAACTATGAAATTTGTGAATCTGGTTAAGAGGTTAAAGTAGTGTTATTTATGCCATGGCTCATGTTAAGGTTTTAATTCCTTTGCTTGCATGATTTCAGGTAAATGGACAGAGATAACTGTTTCGTCCAGCAAGTCGCCATCTGTTGTGCCCCTGCTCAACAGCCTTTTAAAATCATTATTTTATCAAACAAAATCCTATTTTGTTTGATGAAATGTTTAACTTTTAAAAGGGGACAAACTCAGCTACTGAAAGGAGGATTTTTCCTTGGCTACTGATTTATTGAAATTAACATTTTTGATCAACCTTGCAAGTTACATTGGATCGAGGAAATCGATGCCTTTGAGTTACTGGTCTAGATGAACTTTGACTAGGAAGATTGATTTGTGAGTTTTCTTGGTTTTTATGCTTGTTGTTGTCTATCCTGGTTTTGCATACTCCCTTAGCTGTTAGACATTGTTTTAGTCGATTTCATTGATTAAAAATATTATTGAGGTTGTGATGCCATGGTTTTCATGCCAAGTAGGGCACTGGTGATGAAAGTCTGATTCTTGTGACTATGTTTAAGCTCGGACGCATGATTTGCATTGTCATATTCTAAAGTTCATTAACCATGGGTTACATTGATATTGACTTGCATTTGACAATATGTAAATAGTCCAGTTTCAAACTATATGGTTTATAATCGTTCGCCACCTTTGATGAATGGGTCGAACATACGGTTGAGAACGCATATATTATGGTTTATCGGGAATGATCTATGGCACGAGCCACTAATCGCAAATTCAGAGTGCTATTATGACATTCATTTATACCCTGTCCTCCACGTACCAAGCCCTTGTCGTGGCTGTTTGCCACTGAAGCACCTGTTATTACGTACACTGTAAGCTCTCCTGTCATTTAATTAATGGTAGATTGTGATAACATCAGTCTTTCAGGGTTTCAACCGTCATTTGCGTTTATCACTCCGAGTAGTGATGGCTCCGAGCATGCCGAACCCGTAGAGGGTTTCGCTTGCATTCGCATATGGCATGCCCTGTGCATTATTTAGCGCTGCTCAGCCTCTATTCCAAGTTCTTACGACCTAGCTCTCTGTCTTCTGTCCAGTGGTGGCTTGCATTCTGTGCATGGTTTCGCATTTACAAACAATCAGCGATGGCCCCTGTTGTGAGAGTCGAACCCTATGAGTTAACCCTGTTGAATTCGAATCCTGGGATTTTGCAGAAAGTTAAAGATGTCGGGTGGCTGCCATTCTTTGAGAGGTTTTCTGATTCTAATCCAGAAGTCCCCAGAGTATTCGCATTGTCCCTGGTAAACTACCAATCTGAAGTTGGGGACTTGTGCTTTCGAGTTGATGAGAGGTCGATTTCAAATGCAACAGGTCTGCCTCTGTCCGGACAAAAGTGGTTCAAGTATCAGAGGATGGAGATTATGGAATGGAGAAGTCTGTTGAAGAACCCGACGCAAGAGGTCTCCTTTCGAGCAGGGGTTGCACGTAAGTATTTCTTGAAATATTGGCACCCTGTGCTCGATTTAATTCATCGTTATTTAACTTGTGAAGGTAGGTTATCTTCGGCCTATGTGTACCACCTTCGTTTGATGGCTGCTTTCATAGGATTTCCCATCAATCTCCCTTACTATCTTCTTCACAGTTTGTTTAAAATGTCAAACGCCATAAAGAAGGGACCAAAACATGTAAGCCACAGTCTGTTTCATCACGGGCTAGTCCGTATGTTAATTGAGAGTGAATTAATGAAGTCTGGTCCCTCATGGGAGCAATTCATAGAGGCAAATGGTTTTTCAGGGTTTTGTCATTGTATGTTTGATAGTCCCGATGACTGTAGCCAACATAGAGTTTCAGGTTCGGCTTCTCTGAGCAAATCTACATCAAACCCTAGCTTTAAGAGTGCCGAACCCTCTCAAGCACCTGTGGATGATTCGAAGAATAATTCTCATGCCTCTCTACAGTCTAGGTCTGTGAAGAAAATCTCAACCCTATCACCCGTTACTCCATCAATTAGAAGCGACAAAGCTGGAAACCGTCGAGGGAATTTACCCAAGACAAAGCTGGGTAGAAGGCTAACCAGAAGCATGTTGAAAGCCAAGATGGAACAGAACCCTGGGAATGTTAAGCTTCCGGTCGAAATGGTAGTAATTGATGATGAGGAAAACGTCACTCCTCCACTTGTTAATAATGATGTGAGTCATCGTGATAATATTGTTAATCTAGCTGGTCAGAGTCACCCTGTGACTGATGAAGATATCTTTGAAAACCCTTCTCTATCTGTAGAGGTTCAGCCTGTTGAGCCTGGCGTTGATGTCACTGTCAATCGTGGTAGTCCTCCATCGGGGGATAAGAAAGTTCAAGAGGTTCAAGTCGATTGTATGGCTGATGCTGTGGAAAATGAAAAGTCTGTTAAAACGACCTCGACCGTTCCTCGTGGTATTGGGGAAACTATTCACCCTCTGTTCGTTACTTGTCTGTTAGACAAGGTTCATCGAATGGAAGACAAGGTTAATGAAATCATTGCGAGTCGGGAGTTATTAAGAACTGATAATGTCAAATTGAAGGCAAAGGTTGATTTGAGTGATCAACATATTTTACGACTCAAGAATCATAAAAACAAACTGATAAGGAGGGTTCTTAAGTTGCAGGATGAGAATGAAAAGAGTGAGGAAAAGTTACGCGAGCTCAATGCTCAGATCGCTCTTATGCAATTTAAGGCTCCATCTCCAAGTCAATCCAGTGGAGTTAATATACAGGTTTTTAATGCTCCGGTCAATCTGTAGTGTGTCGATGGCATGTTATTTTGATATCAGGTTTTATGTTTTGATGATCGATTTCAGGTATTTCATTATTTTGGATTTGTCTGTTAATGATTTTATTTATTTTTATTTTAATTATTTTTTAATTATTTTTCTTGTGTGTTGTATCGTAGATAGCATTATGAATATCTCTTTCCCCGATTTTGAGGATTTCAGTTGTATGGATGATCCCTTGATATCTAGTGATAAATCGATTTTGAAGGAATTGTTTTACAGGTGCTGTTATCTCGTTTATCTCCTCGATCCCATGTGATGGATGGAATAGCTATGTGTTTGTTGAAAAAACGACATGTTTCACTTGTCGTTTTTCTCCATGTGATATTAGTTAGGGATCACAATCTGGATTACTTGCTCTTAGAGGGTTTATTTTGGGAAAATCAAAATGTATATTAAGGGCTGATAGTGAACATAATAGGGGTCGATACTCTGGGGAGGGATAACAAAACTGCTGGTTCGTTCTACCTGCGTTTCTAGACAGTGATCTGTCAGTAGCTGTAGCGTTTGAACTGGTGATGTTGTACACACATTTACAGTTTTAAAACTTTATATGTGACTTATAGTATCTTTCAGTTTTGCTATTTCACTCTCCTGTATTATGAATGTTTGTTATAATTTCCTTGATGAATTGTGCAAATATTATGTATCTGGTATTGGCTGTTCCTATTTCTGACTGTGTTTATACGTCACGAGTTGTAGTTGATAATTGATATTGTCATTACATAGTATGTAACGATGCTTGTATGATTTGCAATATTTAAATGTTTTTAAATGTCGTAAATGTTTACATACAGTATCTTTATCAATATCAGTTAGTGATAGGTTAAATTAATTATTGCTCCTGATCAGGATAGGTATTAGATTAGAATTATATTTTATTTATTTTCTGCTCTCTGTACTGCCTGAAGAATCTTGTTAAGTCAGATATTTTCATTAATTACATTCAGATTATCCTTTTGTAATTACTGTACATGTGTTTATAATTGTAATATGATTCAGTAGGATACTGATCTTGGCTAGGTTATGTTTTATTCACGTAATTAGGCTTAACTGTTTTATTTTTGACACATTGATTTCTTGTAATATATAACTTAGATTAATATTTGTAATTATAAACATAGGGCTAACACTGTTTATCAGTAGCATTAATTGTAACCATTAGTCTTCTAGGATCCCAGCCCAACAGAGCCTTTAAATCTGTTGGGAGCGACTATTCCAAACAGCTTGGAGCCTGCTCTAAGGATCCCGGACTAGGTCGTTTTCCCCCTGGGCTTAGTCGAATACGCCCGTCAACAAGCTTATAGGAGGATTCACCACTACCTTTTATTGGATACTGGTAGTCATCCCCAAGTTTCACCTTGTGAGGTGACTCATGTTCAGATAGTTTCACAAAGGATTCTTTGAATTCTGCCATATGTTTGGAAGCACCACTGTCTATAATCCAATCATTGCTTCCATGTGAGATATTTCCCATGAGAGCGAAAATCAACACATATTCTTCATCACTTGAAGAATCATCACTTTCTTGTCTGATTATCTTTGTGGAAGGTTCATCATCCTATACAGCATGAGCATGATTTCTTCTCTTGTTTCCCCTTTTCTTGTGAGAGTTCCCTTTGTTTTTAGGAAAATATTTGGATATGTGTCCTTTCTCATCACATGTGTAACATCTAATAGTATACAGATCTCTTCTAGACTGTGAATGCTTACCTTTGGAGTGATGATGGTCCCTCCTGGTTTTCTTGGTGTGGATTGTGAGAGCTTGATCTTCATTTCCCATCTTTTCTTCTCGAGCTACTATTCGAGATTCTTCTTGTGATTATTATTCCCATATTCTGCTGAAATTCACTAGCTTCTTTCTGGCACAGATCCCTTGAGTGAAAGAGTCCCATGCCCTAGGAAGACCATTCAGGGTGGTCATCACAATTTTTGCATTCTCTACATCTTCATCTACTTCTTCCAGTTGTTCCTTGATCTGAGAGACCTATGTAAAGTAAGACTAGATGGTCTCCCCACTCTGGATATTTACATTCTTCAGTTGGTTTCTCAGAGTCATCTTCCAGTTTATGGTCTTTCCTTCAAACAGTTTGGTTAGGGCATCAAACATAGCTTTAGGTGTCTTTAGGGAGGACACCTATGGTATGAGGTGATCCTTGATTGAATCAGCAATGATCCTCTTAGCCATGACCAATTTCTTCTTGTGTAACGCATTAGCCTCATCTCCCTTTGGAACTGGAACCTCCTCATTGATGTGGGAGTCCAACTCATTTTCTTCCAGGACCAGGGAGATCCTATATTTCCAAGGTCAGAATTTATAAGCTCCCTCAATCTTTTCATCAAGATTGGTATGATGAGACATCTTAACTGAGAACCTTAAATGGAAATACACAATATTTAGATCTTACCAGGTTAAGATGTTAGATCTGGATCTGGAGCTGAATTTCTACAGAGCTGGTTCAGGAGCAGATTAGGGTTAGAATTTCTCAGAGTTCTGTCCAACCAAAGGCTTTGATCTTGATCTCTAAAATTTTATTTTGGGGAGGAGATCAATACAGGCCTGGGCTCAATAAAAAATTCCACTTCTGTGGAAAGCCCTAATTTTCGACAGTAGTGTTGTGTCAAAAACTGAAAATACTCAGAATCAGATTTTGCTTCGACAAAAAGATGCACCCTGGAGAGGAGAGTCATCCCAACCTTCTTTTGCTGAAAATCTGTTGAGAGAGATCCAAAAAGTAGGAACCCGTATTTTATGTAGCTGCATAGTGTCCTCTTCTCAGGTTAGCTCCGATATCATGTTAGATTTTTATCATTTAAGCTAGCATTATCTTAGGATCTTTAACTGAGATAATAACAAGCACAACAATCAAACATAAGAGACAATGAACACAAAGTTTTTCCTCGGGGAAAACATAAAGGAGAAAACCCCGCAACTTCCTCAGAGATAGAATCATCACTAAAAGCAAAACCCCAAAATAGTAAGATGATCTCCCTATTAATCTTGCATAGTGATCTAGGGACTAAACATCAGTCTCATTAAAGATTAATCAACAAATAACTCATGAAATGGTGTAAATGGGATACGGAATGAGTAGTCGCTTTGTATATTCACACAAAGAATGAGAAATTACATTACAATGTCATGCTACAAGCATGAATGAGAAGAAATTCGAATTCCTAAGGAGGTCATTCAAATTGAATGAGTGAGTCTAGCTTAACTTAATGTAAGCCACAGTCAACACTCAAGTTAACCACTGATCAAAACCCTAATTGACTCCACTGAGCCCTAACTAAAGTCGGAGTGCAATAAATGACTGAGTCTCAACTGAAAGAGATCAGACACATGTCATAGCAATCCAACCATCAAGTTCTAGCACTTCAATGACTCTAATGAACCCCGATGAGGTTAACTGAAGTGGAACCGAACATCAGAAGTGGTTGGAGGCACCCCTTTTCACTCCAACTCATTAAATAATAATTAAATAATCCATTTAATGAAGGGAGGTTCCTTAACTTCCTTGTTTAACTGATTGTAACCACTAGTTAGCAATTAGGTGCATTAATATCACTCAGATCACCCTCAGAGTGCTCCAGTTAGCCTCCCTGAATGTAGGAGAAGGCTAAGTTAGCCTCCTTGACTAAAGGTAGGCATGGATGTGATCTAGCAGATGACATTTAATGCTCCACTGATGCTAATTAATCCCATAATACTTAGGATAGTGGTGTAACTCAGCCAAATTGACCAAATTGAGTGTGTAAGGTGGTAAATGTCTCCAACACCCCCCCTTAAGCTATACTCAGGAAGAGTTAGAAAACATAAATGCATAAAAATGCTAGGGCACCGAAAACTAAGGCCATAGGTCACCCTGTATAATGCTGAAACTGAAACAATGCTAAAAAACAAACTAAGTGAGGAAAAGAGGGAAAACCAAGTGGGAAACCCCCCCCCTCAAGATGAACACTGAAAGTAGTCTGAATCACCCTGATGAACTCACCCCTAATAGTGAACGGAGGTAAGTGAACTTCTTTTCTGAAAATATATTGGTGAAGATGTCTGCAATCTGCTCATTAGTCGGGAAGTATTGCAGAATGATGGTCCTGTCATGCACTAGGTCCCTGAGATAGTGCATGTGGATCTCTACGTGCTTGGTCCTTTGCCTAGTAAATGGATCTATGGAAATATAAATAGCACTTTTATTGTCACAAAAAAGGATAGTGGAAAAATTACTACTAAGATCAAACTCTGAAAGAATGCCTTGCAACCAAAGTGCTTGGATGCAAGCATTCACCGCTCCTTGATACTCGGCCTCTGCTTAAGATAGTGATATGGAAGCCTTATTTTTGTTAGACCAGAAAATGGGGCCACCACCAAACATGAATACATATCAGGAAGTACAATTCCTATCAATAGAATCACCTGCCCAATCGGAATCTGTCTATCCAACTAGCTCTAGCTTGGAGTCTGCAGCATAGTGAATGCCGTAGGTCCTGGTTCCCTGAATATACTGGAGGATCCTGTTGGCCACCTTCCAGTGAATATCATGAGGCTGCTACATATATCTTGATACAGCATTCATGGCATAACAGATATCAGGCCAAGAATGTGTCAAGTACAACAAGCTACCAATCAACTATCGATAGATAGTGCAGTCCATGGGAGGTGTGCTTTTTCCTTCTTCAAGGCTGATCCCTGAAAGGAAAGGGAATGGTGCAAGCCTACAATAAGCCATGTTAAACTTGAATAATAGGTCTGAAATGTATTTTTACTAAGTGACCATAATCCCATCATAGTTTTTCTCAATTTTGAGCCCCAAAAATTGTTTTAGGAGCCCCAAATCACTCATTTGAAAAACATTGTGGAGAGCAGTTTTGATGGCTAAAATGGAGGAAACTGTGCTACCTGTGATCAGTAAGTCATCAAAATATAAAACAATAATAATAATATGACCATCAGACTGATATAAGTATACATTTTGATCTGATCTACACCTTTGGAAGTTTTGCAAGAGAAGGAAGGCATCCATCTTGGAATCCCGCTCTCTTGGGGCCTGTTTTAACCCGTATAGTGACTTATTTAGCTTGCAAACCAAAGGTGGATCAGTGATGTATCCCTCAGGATGATTCATGTATATCTTCTCATGAATATATCCATGCATAAAGGCTGGATTAACATCCATATGATGCACTTCCCAGTGCTTAGATGCTGAAATTGCCAAAACAAGGTAGATGGAGTCTATTTTTGCAACCGGTGCAAAGGTCTCATGGTATTCCACAACTTGGACCTGAGAGAAACCTTTTCCCACAATACTTTCCCACTTTCATTAAACCATTTCCCTTCCCATAGGAAGATAAACTACCTCCCAAGTAGTGTTTTTCTGAAGAGAATCGATCTCTTCATCCATGGCAACTTGCCATCTCAGATCCTTATGAGCATGGTAGTAGGATTTTATGTTTGAAATAACAATTAAATAGCAATTTTTGGACAAAAAATTATTATGACAAGAGAGCGCAATACCTGCTCTTTGGAAATCAGACCGAGCTCTCCTTGGATCATCCAGATTTCCAATGTTATCTCCTGCGTAGGGGAGTGTTTGTCGGGCCCATGTGGGAAGATGATTTTGCACTTTAGGTTCTGATTTAGTATCTGATGATTTCTGCACACTGATATAAGAATTTATAGGATCCAAATCAGGGTCATCACCCCCAATTTCATCATTCAAATATTCAATAGAATAGGAAGGAAATTCAACAGTTTTCTCCTTCACTAGTTCCACGTCCTGAAGAGGCTCATCAAACTTGACACTTCTCTTGATGATGATATGTTTAGTTTTTATATCTAGAAGATTGAAACCTTTAGATTCATTAGGATACCCAATAAATATACACTCTATTATTTGTGGTTGCAAATCCCTTCTTTTATCAAGCGGAATCCAGGCCCATGTAGTGGACCGAAACACCCGCAGGTTCGACACATCCGGCTTCTATCCGAAGTATGATTTGCAAGGGGCATTCCATTTCATGGATGAGTGTAGAAACCTGTTATAAATTTATTCTTCAGCATGCATGGCCTCAACCCAAAAATTTGCAGCAAGCTTCTTGGATTCCAGCATACAAGTGGTCATCTCCTTGAGAGACCGATTCTTCTTTTCTGCTACTCCGTTATGCTAAGGAGTGTAGGGAATTGAATGTTGGACCAGAATACCACTTTGGGAGCATATGTGCAGAAACTAATTACTGACATTATCCCCTCCATTATCAAATATCAAGATCTTTATCTTAATCCCAGAGGCATTCTCTATCAAGGCCTTCAATTCAAAAATTGTTTCACATACTTCAGACTTCTTTTTGAGAAAGAAGACCCATGTGTACCTTGAAAAATAATCAATAAAAGTAAGAATATAACTTGATCCATTCATGTATGTGATAGGAATTGGACTGCTGATATTAGAATGTATCAGCCCCAATATGCATGTAGCTCAGTTTTCCTTCCCCCGATCAAACTTGTGCTCAGGGTGTTTTCCAATCACACAACCCTTGCAATTTCCAGTGGTTGCCTTGATGACTGGGAGGCCTTCAACCATGGAGTTTTTCTATAATTGCTGCAAATATTTGAAATTTATATGGCCAAACCTTTCATGCCATAGCCTACTAACCTCATTTCCATGAGTTAGCAGAGCGGTGGGCTTTGCATCAGGCACAAAGTGGGAGAACTCATAGGCTCTTGCATGATGGTTTGCAAGACCTTTAGCAATGAGTTTCTCGGATGCAAGATCCATTATATCAACATCATTTGGGATGAAATAAACTCTCTTAGTAACTCTAGTATGTGTCATCTGATAGACACTAAGGAGATTTGATGCCAAAGATGGTACTTACAACACATTTGAAAAAAAACCATTTTCAAGATCAACAGTACCTTGTCCTTTTGAAATGATGGTGGAGTCATCTCCCATGTGGATGGGGATGGATTTTCTGGTCTCCAAGGATGAAAAGGAGTCTCTTTCATCCATCATGTTTTTCAAATCTCCAAAATTAATCAAGAGTGCTTTGGACTTTGAAGTGCTTTCCATGAGGGCATGACCTTTTTCATGCTGTGGTTCTCGATCTTGCTGATCTCTCCTCCGAAAGCTTTCTCGATCTTGCTGATCTCTCCTCCGAAAGCTTTCTAGAAGATTAATGTGATTTATCTCAAGGAGAGAGGTAACTTCATCAATCTTATTCTTCATGTAGGCATGTTCAAGGTGGAAGCCCTTCCCATATTATGAACACTTGACTTTTTCCTTGCCATGGTTCCCTTTTCCCTTGTTCTTCCTTGAGCTAGAAGACTCATCATGCTCCTGGTTTTCAACTCTAGGCTTAGGAGCATCAAATTTAGTTTTTTTGTTCTTCTACTACATACCTTTAATCTTCAGATATTTGGGCCCTGAGACATGGAGGAATTGATCACAGGAAGATCTCATGATCCCCATCTGGACAAGCTTGTCATGTTCACTTTTTAGGGACTCAATGAAGGCATTGAGTGTAGGAATATTCCATCCATGGGTTGTGAGCTTCCCTGCACGGAATTTAGAAACAAAAAACTGAATAATCAGCCCCAAGTTTGGAGAGTATGGTGAGGATGAGCTTATCATCCACCTTCTCCACTTTGCATTGCTTCAAGAGTAAAACAGTGTGCTTGAACCTTGTGAAAAATTCATTCAGAGTCTCGAAATTGGAGGGCTAGAGAGACATCAATTTATTTTCAAGCTGGTAAAATCTTAATTCATCTTTCTTTCCATATAGAGTTTCCAATTTGTCCCATATTTATTTTGGATTCTTCAATCCCGCAAGATGGAAGAGAAGATCCCAGGAAATAGAGAGGCACAAGAAACCGAATGCTTCATCCTTCTTGTTCAAAAATCTTGATTTTTCTATGGCAGAACTAGGCTCATCTTCAGTGTCCATGGTGACTCTATAGAGTCCTTTGGAGTGTAGTTGAATCTTCATGTAACCTTTCCATGAGTGGAAATTTTATGGAGTCAAAAGATCTACTGAGGAGGCCATCTGGATTTGCAGGAGCGAATGCTTCACCTGTAGAAAACCTGAAAATCACATAAAAAACGGCAATGCAAGGTTGGACAGGCTACACATTTTAGGATTTCATCACACCCATCATAGTCAATCAAGCAAGCTTGATCAACAAGTTCTTTACTTGGGGTATTAAGTTGTAAGCCTTGGCTTCTGGTGCAGTGCTGGATTTTTGAGCTATTGCTCAATTTTCATGTAGAAATCTATCAAAAAGCTTCTTTTTGAGAGATAGAGCTTCATCCTGCTGTGAGCTCTGATACCATATTAATCTTCCACAGTGATCTAGGGACTAAACATCAGTCTCGTCAAACATTAATCAACAAATAACTCATGAAATGGTGTAAATGGGCTACGGAATGAGTAGTCGCTTTGTATATTCACACAAAGAATGAGAAATTACATTACAATGTCATGCTACAAGCATGAATGAGAAGCAATTCAAATTCCTAAGGAGTTCATTCGAATTGAATGAGTGAGTCTATCTTAACTGAATGTAAGCCACAGTCAACACTCAAGTTAACCACTGATCAAAACCCTAATTGACTCCACTGAGCCATAACTAAAGTTAGAGTGCAATAAATGACTGAGTCTCAACTAAAAGAGATCGGACACATGTCATAGCAAGCCAACCATCAAGTGTTATTGCTTCAATGACTCCAATGAACCCCGATGAGGTTAACTCAAGTGGAACTAAACATTAGAAGTGGTTGGAGGTGCCCCTATTGACTCCAGTTCATTAAATAGTCATTAAATAATCAATTTAATGAAAGGAGGCACCTTCACTTTCCTATTTAACTGATTGTAACCATCATTTAGCAATTAGGTGCATTAATATCACTCAAATCACCCCCGGAGTGCTTCAGTTAGCCTCCTCGAATGTAGGAGAAGGCTAAGTTAGCCTCCTTGACTGAAGGTAGGTGTGGATGTGATCTAGCTAATGAAATTTAATGCTCAACTAATGTTAATTAAGCCAATAATACTTAGGATAGTGGTGTAACTAGGCCAAATTAAACAAATTGACTGTGTAAGGTGGTAAATGTCTCCAACACTCCCGACATGAGTAGTCTCTCTCTCTCTTGTCCCAACAACTTATTCTCTCTTAGTTATGTGCTACAACTGAGTGTGGGTGGATGTGTGATAAATAGAGAGGCTCACTCTCTATTTATACTAGTTCCTGACTTGACAATAACTCACTAGGGCTGAATTCTCTAAGACAGTCTAATAACCCTAGGGCCACACAAATGCGGGGAATTTAACCCTTGATCAATAGGAGGGTTACCCACAATGAATTGGAATGACTTGTTTACATTATTGAATCTCCCGATAGGAACATCAAGGCATGACATGACTCAAATAAATTACAGACACCTCCCAGAATAAACATCGGGGTACAATACATAAGATATATAGGTGAATGCATTTCGAAGTTACAAATACATCAACATTTTGTAGGTGCACCATGGTGCTATGGAAAAAGAGGGAGCACAAAGTCCCAGAAAACCAATCCGCAAATTATCCAGCTACTGTTGATGCTTTGCGGAACTATGGGCTTCTCAAGAATTTCTGGATTCCATGGATGAAAGCACATGTCCTCGATCTCTATACGCAGAATGTGGACTCCTACCACAAAATGCTCCTAATCAGGGTCCCACATGTCAATAATGTACTCTAGTAGACGAAGTCGCCAGTTTTGTTATCAGGAATTCTCAACCAGTGTTGACACTGCTTGTTCCTTTGTAATGCAAAACACAACTACAAAACAAAAAGACACAACAACATATCCTTACCTTAAATAGTTAAATTAATTAACATAACACATCATACACCTCAACCCTAGATCTGTTTATCTTCTCTCTGAAAATTCCTTGAGATGATTCGATATATTTAAGACAGATCACAAGACAAATGAAAAGATGAGAGCATCATGATAATCAACTATCCATATTGGTGATCAAGGAGTCCAATAATATTTAATCACAAACACAATAATCAAATATAGGGAAGGGAAATGTTTTTGTATTAATATATGGATGAGAATAAGTACAACCAAAATCATTGATGTTGACAGCTTCTGTCTCAACAAGAATGTCTACAAACTCCTATGAAGACCTCTCCATCTACTAGCTACCTCTACTTTGCCTCTATTCAGACTTCAAACTAGAAGCATAAGGATGCCTTTCCTGGCCTCCCTCACTCTCTTCATGGAGGCTTCATTTATAGGAAAATAACCCATAGGATGACTTGAAAAAGGATAGAATTAAATCCCTATAGGTGAGGGAGGTGAATTCCACAAAGGATTCCATAAGGAATCTTCTAGAAACTTCTTTTTTTCCCTTTCAACTAACCATCGACGCTTTTAGCTAAGCTGGATAGAGCATCGATTTGGGATTTTTTCCACTACAAAGGGATAGGAGCACCTTTTTTTCAACTGGAGGAAGCGTTGATGATGCTCTGTGGGAAATGCAAAAGAGCTCCGTCCCTTCTAAGTCAGGGTAAAAAATGACCAAGATGATCCAGATCAAGCTTTTTGGGAGGTTGACAGGCAACAAGAAAGTCATCTAAAGGCTAATTAGGAAATGTGAGATTTTCACATGAAACATATCTTTAAGATTTCAAAAAATTATAATAAAAGTTTATTACAAGTTTTCTTTAGAATCTAACCCTCATTTTTGAGTCCTTTGTCAAATATTTTCATGAGGAGATTCCTGTAGCAGTTCTATTTTTCCTATTTTTGTCATTATCATTGGGAGCATATTACGAGGTGATGGAAATGAATTATGGAAAAAAAAGAGGTTTTTGTCTAAAATGGACTCATTCACAAAAACCTCTCTTATGTTTTCAACATATGTTATCGTTTGAGAGATTCGAATTCATATTTGTGGCCTATTTTCAGGGTTTTAATTATTTAATAATTTTCTATTTTAGTCACAAATTTCCAGCACGTATTCCAATCAATCGAAGGGTAATTTTTAAAAACCAAGAGAGTTTTTTGTTCATAACAAACTCATTCAAAAAAACCTCTCTCATTGTTTGCACAGGTGTCCCAGATCAAGAGGTATGAATGTGTTTTTGAGACCCAAATTTTCAGAAATTCGCCAAATTTCCCCAAATCTGATTTGTTATTTTTGGGTTAATTGCCTTTAAATATTTTGAGTTATCATGTAACTAATTGATGTAACTATTTCAAATTTCTACCTAGAAGGTAGTTATGGAACTACTTTACCTTTGTAATGATAAAAGAAAGAGAATCATACAGTTTTGGGGTGGGATTTTTTGCTCAAGGAGAGGCTTTGGGAGCTTTGATTTCTCAAGCTAGCATTTATAACTCTTATGTAAGTGGATGACTGTTACTGATTATATATAAACTAGTAAGCCCTTTTACTTGTCATGCTTTTTCATTTCTGATCTGGTTGATTGCTCAGTCTACAATTTCATTTCTTGTTTAAATGTTTATTCATGTAAATGCTTGTAGCTTGTGGGTGGAATTAGTATTTCATGTGTAATGTTTATGACTTATTGGGATTTGTTTGAACCCAAGTTTATCCAACTTGGATGATTCAGTTCTGTATTAGCTTCTGGATGTTTATTTCCTCCTTGCTAATGAAGTTTTTAAAACCAAAACCATAAACCAAAACCCTAAAAACCAATTTTAATCTATTTCATTTTGAGATTGTGTTAGCTTGTTCTTGTGGTAGTCTAGGAACAATTTCTAGCACTAACATCTTTGGCATCACTATGAGGGACAAAGCGGAAGTATATATTCCAAGGGATATCATTATTCATCTGATTTTGAGAGGTGAACAAAGTCAGAAAATATTTTAGACTACAATTTTCACCGGCGACTCCACGATTAAATATTCCACTACAAGGAGAATTTTGTTGACAGAAAAATGAAGAAGACAAATGGAAAGACTGGGTATCAGCTTGTTACTTTCCTCCATGAGGTTTTGTTCTTATTCATCAATTATTTCCTATCTTTCCCATTGCATGTCAAAAGAATTTTTTTTTTTTTTGTCTATTCCGATGATGATAAACCTTCAGGTACATATCCCTCTTTGGAAGAAGAAAGTATGCATTCTTCTTGTTTTATTGATGTTGACCCTATTCCTTATTTGAAATACATGTGCAACATGATATACATATACCCATATCTCTTGAACCTGATTATTTTGGTCATGTTGTAGAGAATAAAGTTGATCTATTACCTTCTACCATCACTACTGAAACTTGCGAACAACTTGTTGAACCTCATTTTCAACTTACATAT
>LPNX010900212.1:65161-76323 GCA_001517045.1 Pseudotsuga menziesii | reverse complement strand
CACCCCTAGGATGCTCTCATAGTCCTCACTCCCAGTGATACCTATATTCAAACATTGAATAGATTCACATGTTTAGTTTATTCTCAATGGTTTTTATCTCTTAAAAAATAGCTTAAAACATCATAATCAAATCATACACATGTATATTCATAAGCAATAAATGGAAAAATAATCCAATACTTATCTGTATTGTGCATTTCCTCGTTGGTCCATAGTATCCTGCTTCTCTTTGCAAGCCTTGGGATCGCCTATGGACTTGGATGTTAGGCTAGCACGCACGCTGCTTTACAACATCCTTATATATATATATATATATATATATATATATAAGGCACAGTCAAGCCAACCTTCAGTTGGGTTTATCATACCGTCAACAAATCGCATGTACTTATCTCAACAATACACTTATATCATCAACCAATCATCATCCAAGCCAACACAGTTGGGTTTATCAGGCCATCAACAATAATGCATGCACTTATATCAACAATAAACGACCATTTCCAGGTTTCATTTCCACTAGTGAGCTCTAATTCCAATACCCCCTATCACACAAGAGACCACTCCCTTCTATGAGTTGACAATCCCTTAGGAATTTCTCCTTCTATGTGCTCTTTAGTAAAAGGTAGGATGAGCTCAAGCCATTGTCCATTTAGTGTACAATACCATACTACATCTGTTTAGCCCGACAACACAAGCAATAAGCATATTCGTTAGCGTTATTGCTATAAAACTGTAATCATATTTCACATAATTCACTATCAAGTATTGAGATACCAAGAGTGCGTCCACTCCTTAGGGTGTAATCAATATGGAAAACCCCTTCCATGATCCGACATCGAAAAATTGTGCACCCTTTTCCGGTGTGTGTCATGTAGGCCCGATTCATACTCAAGCAATCAGTCATCATGGAAATAAAATCAAAACATGTTCTGCATATGGAATTTTAATAATTTGACAAGCATATTCTAAGCTAGGGTCACAGAACACTTATCCATTTGCCGATGCAGTATTCCTTCGTTAAGGAGGAATGGGGATCCCTTCTTTGAGTTGACAGTCCCTCAGTTTTCCATCCCAATTCCTCTTTACATTTTGTATCCACACATGTCTTACCAACATAACCTATACCATCTCACTCATGTTGCTTACCAAGCATGCAGTGTAGATGAGACATTCCCAGAATGTCCAATGGAGTTTCACCCAAAACCCATTTTCAAGATAAGGGAAAACCTTCCCATGAAGTTTGGCTCCTGCAAGCCATCACACATGATCTTCCTGCAGTGTGTACCCCTGGCACATTCATCAAATATCCAAACGGTCAATCATTATCCGATAATACAATCCAAATCTGATTGTTCCATAACCAAGCAATGACATTAGTAATTAAATTCAATGATAATTTGCAAC
This sequence comes from Pseudotsuga menziesii, assembly GCA_001517045.1. Taxonomy (NCBI): domain Eukaryota; kingdom Viridiplantae; phylum Streptophyta; class Pinopsida; order Pinales; family Pinaceae; genus Pseudotsuga; species Pseudotsuga menziesii. The sequence continues at coordinate 74,916 of LPNX010900212.1, read as the reverse complement.
TCTGTTTACTACATAAATTGATTAGCTTGGCAATGAGGTGATCCTCAATTGTGGGTCTCTTGTAAGCAGCACCACTATTCCCATTATAATTTTATGCTTACTAGCATAACATGAATACCCACTTACAAAGCGTCCTCCTGACACAATCTTATGCAAGCCAATAGTGATTAGTAGTTGTCAGCAATTTCTTAAATCTGAAACTCACAATGTAAATTTAACAACCCATTATGAATACAAACTATTTTCATATCCATGAGACTCTTCTCATGAGTTTTGGCTCTTTCACATGGTAGATTCCAGCTTTTGTCATGATCTTACTCTCATTGCCATGCTCCAAACAATCTACCTGAAACCTAAAATTCAATCAGCCAAACACTTGGTAAGGCTGAATGCATATAACCTTTTCATTACTGCAACCATCATTGAAGAATTTTTAGAATTTATAAAATTCAAATACCTCTAGTTGTTAATCACATCAATATTACCAAAACCCATTTACTTCACGAAATCATTATCATACTTTAAATTATTGGGTACATTCACATCATTTATGCAATTAAATTAAATGTTTAGACACTCCTTACTTCACAAGCGTATCATTTGTACCACCTTGCTCTTTATCACGTCCCCATCCCTTCGACCGGTGAAGAGGACGCGACGAACACCACATACAGTCGGGCAAACAACCCCATGAACATGGACAGGAAAATCAATGCTGAAATTGAAATTACTTAAAAGAATGCATACGAAGATGCATGATCCATCATACAAAGATGCATAAACATATCAGAGTGCATAATCACTCAACAATTCAGCGGAAGCAAACCACATATACATTTCTAGCATTCCACATGTTCATTATAACTCATGAGACAGTAGATTAATTGCAGAGATGCGATCAATCAGGATTACTTATCTTTTTTATGAAGAATTCACCCACAACCAGCTACGTCACTGCAACGTTCCACCCAACCATAGGCCAGTGTGCTCATCAATCTCTCAGCACATTGCCACTCCCGAGCTGGGCATGATTCCTCCAAGGATAAGGGTCATTGCAGGCTCATACATAGCCAAGGGACACAATCAGCCAAACCAACACTGCTGGGTTTACCAGGCCATCCACAAACCGGCCAAGCCATCACAGTCCGAAGATCAACCACTGCATACTTGCAGCAAAAAAATCCCTTCATAGCCCTGTGAAGAAAGGAAAGACAACTGGTGACAGTCCCAAATGAAAGGTGAGACACAACTCAAGCCTACAAGGCAACTCAGAGTTGTTCTTGGCCCTATCGTGGCCAAAACAATTCAGCAGCAACCCAAAACAGGGTATATCAACAGCCTAAACTCACAATAAGTGATGGAAACGTTACACAGTCCACACAAAAAAGGAGAATCCAAGCTCCAAACAATCTAACAGCAGCCCCAAGGCATAACAGCAACACAGCTCACGACATAGGAAAAATAACAGCCCCAAAAACGTATCAGCATACATTACCAATAGCGTGGGGAAAACAGCACCATGTTCTGGACAACTACGTAAGCGAAAAAACATCCTAGACCACGCTGAGGAAGACATTACTGTCTCCCAGCCTATGCATGAGCAACAACAACGCAGAACCCACAACACTGCCGGTGGGGAAAAATACACAGTGGCCCAAAATGTAATTGGACACCACGGCCAACAACAACATGGGGGGGATATGACATTCCCACAATGTAACCAGTGGCACGGCCCACCACATGGGAAAACAAATCCAACGGCCTTTGCGTGAGGGAACTCGCACCAAACCACAAAACACAGAGGAAAACAGACCTGGATCCACTCCGTGGAAGAATGTGACTGACCACCGAAAAGCAGCTTCTCTCCTGGCTGCGTGAGATCCAGCAGAACCGCTGCCTGTGCGTGAGGAAAACAGACCCGACCTCTGTGTGAGGATGAACAGAAAAATGTGAGGAGGCAATGGACCATGGGGAGAACGGATGTCGAGAGAATGAACCGACCGAGAAAGAGTGGAGTGAATGGAAGGTCATGGAAGAATGTTTCTTCTGCCCCCACCCAAGAGAAGAGGAAGTCTGTTGGTGGAGTGGGTATGTGGCAAGGATGGACAGTCCTGCCACAACCACCTCCACAAAAACAATAAAGAGGTTGACAAGGGAAGGTGGAAAATCAACAAGGTGGTAACACATGGATTTTTCCCCCATAGGCCAAGGTTTGACATCCCCCACCCCTTATCCTTTGGAATCATGCCCTTTTCATTCAACGTTGCATGGCCGTAGCTGGTTGTGGTTTATTTTATTTGATGTGCGTATTTACATGATGCCAACAATAATGTGTTGGATAGCACAACATACCATTGGCAACTATCCCCATTGCTGAAACATACCCAACCAAATCAATGGTGGGGCTTTTGCCTTTAGCTCCTCGCCATGATTAATTACATTATATACATCATGCAAACGGGGTCAAAAATGGGGTGTTACACTCTTCCATAAAGCATTTCTAGCAGTGAATTGATCATGACTACCCTCCTCATGCACTTACTATCCTACATTCATAACATCTCTTGAAATGGTTCCAGAATTGTCATCAATTCATCATTTCAGCCATTAGTTATTCATAATATCACATGCACTATCTCAATGCATTCATGCAATGCATCACAACATTTGCACCCATACTTACATAATCAGTTATTCAAACCCTTCATATGCATCCATTCAATCCATAACTACAAGATTTATAAAATGTTTTAATGCATATCCACTCAATGCTACCTTGCATTGATTCAGGAATACTATGCATTCAACATACCATGCATGGCCTAACCATGACTACTTGATATAGGATGCATGACTACAATCAAGATCATCAGTGCTTACTTTCCTTGGGATATTAAGCTCATAACAACATAATACAGGCATGACACATTTCTATACGAATGCAGCATAAAATTCAAATACCCACATGGTATGAGACCTCTTGCTTTTACCACTCCATGCAATTGTCATAATTAAACTCTTACCTTCATGGGTCCTACTTACACCCTTAACATTACCAGTTTGGTTGGTCTCTTGCAGGAGATTGCAGAAGTTGCTCAACAACTTTTGATTCTGGACTTGTTGCCTTATCCCTTTCTCCATAGGGTTGCTAGTCACATTCGTCAACATCAGCAACATATTCAGCCATGTCCATGTTGTCGTTGGTTTTTCCACTAATGCCAACATCAATGCAATAATTATCATTAGTGGCTCATTATAAACATGTAATATCTTATGCATGCAAGGCATATCCTCATACATTTCATGTATAAAACTTGTAATCATAACTAGCAAGACACGGTTTAAGGAAATTTCCCTTTTCAAGTCCCTCATCCTTGCATGGAACTCCTCTTCCACACAACAGTAGGTTTGACTTCATGGTCTTGCTACCTCTAGGCATGCAATTCCTGAATTGTTCATGTTGATAGCAACACATTTCTTCATCAAGAAATCACTAGTACTTTGCAACACTACATTTAAACTCTAGTGATTTTCCTTTGTTCCCTGCTGGATAAGCTTTCCAATGCCTATCCACATGCTTCATTCTGACCTTGGGTGTGAAAACCACCCCACTTATAAAATGATGATATTCATAAAATTTAGGCAAAACACTCAACTGTATTTTGGTCTGAATTGCTAACTTCATCCACTTAGGATTTTCTTCCTTTTCATCCCTGAAACTGCTGAAAAATATACTGAAAAATAGTTAAAAATCACGGAGAAATCCCTCTGGAAAATACCAAAATTTCTTTTTCCCAATCAGATCTCCTTCCAACTAACATTCTGACGTTTCAGCAGTCAGAACGACTAATTTCCTCCATTGCTCATCGGCGTCCATACAACTAACCCTTCCCGTGGTATCAATGGTCTGTTCATATATTCTTCCGGACTCTATCGACGATGTGAAAGGCTATCCCTCAGTGGTCAATCAGCTAACATTTTTCATTGTTTCAGGTCTGTGGTTATCTAAGCTTCCGATCTACATCGATGATGCCAAAAATAATATGTGTTGGTGATCGAAACATTACCTACTACGGTATCGACGGTTGGAGCGACTAACTACTCATTCGTCGGGTGGTTAGTTCCATAGCCATCCGCAACGACGGCAATCCATCAACTAAGGTTTTCTGTAGTATCGGATCCTCGGCTATCTTAGCTTCTGGTCTTTATCATTTTTATCGACGATGAAACCAACTTAGGCACTGCATTGGTGGTCAGGTGCTCTATGCATCGGGTGTCTAGTCCTCTAGAATTCTGGAACGATGGCCAACAAACCTTCTATGTCTTCCGTGGCCACAAGCCTATCGGTAGTCGAAACTTCTAGTCACTGCAGCATCGACAGTTGAGACTTCTACCTATCGAAAGGTTAGTCCTCTAGACTTCTGCAATGGTGGATGTTCATTCAACTATCTTCCACCGATTGGTGCTCTAGATCACTAATTTCTCCCAACTCATCAGTGGACTCATCCACTAACATGCACAGATCGTCGATATTCTCAACACTTAGAAAAATTCTCGACAAAAATTTTCTTTTTCTCCTTCCTGCGACACTCTGTCGGCTATTTCATCATCTATTTTCTGCCAACACTGCGGCTACTCCCTTAGCTAGTCATCGACGATAAAGTCAACTAATTGTCCCCAATCGTCGATGGTCTTATCGGAGCCTCATCAGACTCAGTTAGGTCGGCATTTCAATGGTCTTTAGCTGATCTCTGCCGAAACTGTGGCTCCCACATCCACTAAGTTTTGCCGAGGTCCGACGATTCTCGTACTTAGAAAATTTTGCAAAATTTCTTCCTTAACCATCTTTCTGTCACTTCATCGGCTCAACTGTCTTCTATTCTTTGCGGTCATTTTAGCGCCTTTACTATTTATTTTTCGACATTGCGGCTACGCCATCAACTAGGTATCGGCAATCCAAGTTACTACGTTCCCTGTCGTTGCAGCGACCAGACGACAATACATCTTCGATACGTTGGTGATCTGATCCTTTATGGGTAGTCCCTTAGGCGACTGCAACGGCGGTTCATCCATGTTGAACCTTTTTCCGATCGATGATCTGATCCACTAATAACTTTCAATTGGTGATCTGAAGCACAGCTTAATCAGCATCGGCTCTTCCTTCCACTAATGATCACCGATCCACTTCACTAGCCTCGGTAGCTTCATCTTCTATTCGTCAACGATCTAGTCCTCTAGTTATCAGCGATTCCAACAACTAAACTTTTTCGATCGCCGATGAACTCATGCCTTAGAAAAATTTTGGAAAATTTTGGAAATTTTTCCACTGCGTCGGCTATCGGCGCAACTATCCTCTGCGGCATCGACAGTCGGGGAATCTATTCGTCGTAAGCATAGTCCACTAGCTAGCCGCAACAATGGATGCAAAGTCAATTAATTTGTCCGACATAGTTCATCAGTGACCGAAACAACTAATTTCTTTCGACGTTAGCTGCCACATCGATGGTTCTATCATCTAAATTTCGTCGATGATTTCCATACTTAGAGAAATTTTCAAAATTTCCACTCCATCATCACTATCGACGGTTCAACCCACTATCATATTGTCTCTTATGTCGACGTTTCGATGATCCAAACAGCTAGGTTTTTCCAATCCAAACAATAAAACTTTGTCGATCCAAACAACAAAACTTCCCCGCTCTGAACAACTAGCTGTCATCGGTCAATCTACTAACCTTCGCTGACGTGCCATCGGTGATCTCTTCAACGTAGTGGTGCCAATGGTTAGTGTCAGGTAATATTTCCACAAAAGGGGTTGACATATCGGTGGCGTTTAGCCCTTAGAGTAAATTTCAACTCAAAATGGGCCTCCTAAAATGAAATAATAAAATAATAGTTAAAATAATCAAATAATATTTATTAATTTTGGAGGAAGAAAAGAAAAAAACTACTTTTTTGTTTGTATTTTTGACATATCTCCCCATGTTTTTACTCAAATTTCGATCGTGAGAGCTCATTGGATGTGGAATTAAATTCTGCATCCAACTAGTACCCACTCTGCATACTTTTGACGGACCCCACTACCCCCAAAAAAAAGAAATACCTGAAAAAATGAAATGATGACATCATCATTTTGTTTTTTCAGGTATTTCTTTTTTTTGGGGTAGCGAGGTCCATCAAAAGTATTCCGAGTGGGTACTCATTGGATGCGAAATTTAATTCCACATCCAACGAGCTCTCCCGATCGAAATTTGAGTAAAAGCACGGGGAGATATGTCAAAAATACAAACAAAAAAGGTAGTTTTTTTATGATACCTATCCCCATATTTATATTAAAAAAGTGTTTAAGACCTATACGGTATTTCAAATTTAAAGAAATTTCATTGGCTAACAAATGATGACATGGAATTTGAATAAAATTTAAAAGGCCCATTTTGAGTTGAAATTTCCTCTAATGTGATCCCCTCCGCAACTGCAGCTTCGACTTCCGTTGTTCTTCACCGACAACCGATGAACACATAGATCCTTTTGCAATTTTCTTCCGACTGCCTTCCGTCGAGTGAGCTTCAGAATACATGTTATGCTGCGTCAGAGGACCTTCCAACTAAGTGATCCGCTACATTAGAATAAATTCCCACTAAGTTTTCCAATGAGCCGACAATTCTGACACTTAGCAAAATTTTGTGAATTTTCCTATCATTCACCCATTTTCTCCTAGTTTCTTCTGGGCAGTAGGAAACCTGCCTCTACTAACTGACCTTTCATGGCTCATTTAGGCCCATGCTACAACTTTAGCTCTGATAGCATACATTAACATCCCCGACCCTCTGACCGACGAAGAGGACACTACCAAACAATCAAAAACCTCTGCGAAACTAGCCCCATGAACACAAACAGGCATAAAGTATTGAAATATAAAGAGTAAAACATAAAACATACTAAGATGCATAATCCTTCATATACATAGCAGAATCAAACATACATTCATTCAAGCATACCACATGTTCATCATATTCATTAATTAGTAAACATAAATGTAGAGATGGAATAGTCAAGAACACTCATCTTAAACAGAATTCGTCCCGCAACCAACTACGTCGCTACAACGTTCCACCCAACCATAGGTGAGCATGCTTATCAATCTCTCAGCAACACTGCCACATCCAAGATGGGCATGATTCCTCAAGGAATAAGGGTCAAAGCAGGATTACACATAGCCAAGGTACACAAATCAACCAAACCCACTCAGTAGGATTTATCAGGCCGTCAAGGAGCTAAGAAAGGCTAAATGCTAAGCTGGTGGCCTCATTGAAGAGCTAAGGACACATACACCAGAGTTAACCTGACTTCTAAGGCATCCACACACCCAACACAAAGAATCGGTCCTTTCTCTGCTTCATAGTCCCTTAGGCCCTGACTTCCCTTTCCTATACTCCTCAAGGGTTGTGGAGAAGAAAGCTAGTAGTCTAACTCTATCTGAGTGGCTCCAAACACCAGTTTTATCAAGCATACCTAGCCTCTAATCATACTCTCAATAGTTTGAAGACCAACCATTGCATACCATAGTAAAACAACCAGTCCACAGCTTTGTGAGGAGATAAATACAACAAGGTGACAACCCCAAATGATAAGGTGAACACAGCTCAAGTCAATCAAGATGACTCGAAGTTGTTCTTAGCCCTAGCGTGGCCACAACAACGCAACAACAACCCAAAAAGGTACTTGCATACATAGCAACACAAAAACCATGGGAAGACAATAGCCACACTTTTACTACTGCAACAACGGGAGAAACACAAACTCACAGCAAATCCCACATGGAGATGAAAAGGTCTGATTCTCATCCTGGATAGGGGAAACAAATACATAGACCCCCAAAATGTAAGGGCAGACACAGTCAACCAATGTGGGGAAACAATAGCCCGTTCTCAACAATGAAGCCATGGTACACCTACATAGTCGACAATGGAGGAGTAAACAGACCCTCAACCATTCCTGAGAAGAACATACACACCGGCCACAACCATAGGAGCAATACCTGCCCCGGCCTGAACGCTAATGTCCAAATCAGTACACCCTTGCTCTTTATGTGAGAAACCGTGATGGAGAACCCAAATGATGTGTGGGGAAGCAGAATCTCTCAGCGTGAAGATTACCCAAACAACTCATGGTGGAAGGAAAACTAGCACCCTTCTATGTGAGAGTGAGCTAGACCCAAAACCTCCGAAGAAGTGAGATTGTGGAAGAGTGGGATGAGTGTTTTCTTCTGCCCCATGTGATGTGAAGAGGAAGATTCCACTGGTGGAGTGGGTAAGTGGGAAAGGACTGACAGTCCTTCCACAGCCACCACTACTCAGCAATACCTGCTCCCAGACAGTAGAAATTAAATGGGTGGTCGATACATGGCAAACCCCCAATGACCCCCATGGGTTGGACAACCCCCCGCCTTAACCTTAGGAATCATGCCCTTTCATTTAACATTGCACCGTCATAGCTAGCTGTAGGTTTATTTTAATTGATGTGCATATTTACATGATGCTAAAACTATAATGTGCCAGATGGCATGATATACCATCGGCAATGATCCCTATTTCCGAAACATACACAACTAAATCGATGGTGGGAATTTTGCCTTTAGCTTCTCACCACAATTAATTACAATATATACATCATGTACCTTTTAATGTAACTAGGGCCAAAACTAGGGACATCACACCATCCACTGCAACTCACACACAGTTCTCTTGACCTCTATCCTAGAGCCACCTTGGTTTGCGTGCCTCTGCCACACGGAATCGTGAGCCTCTTCCACGATCTATCCTGTGCATGTATTGGTATGTTTGAGAGCCATCTGATCCATCCATACTACGTGGATGACCTTTGGACCACTGTCCACCGTCTCTACATGGGGCACCGCCTGTGTCACAACAATCGGTTGACCATACCCAAGTTTTGTTTAAGCTCTTTTTTTACTCCTAAAAACAATGAAAAGATGGTTGAGCGTAGCTGTTTCCTTTCCCACTCGCTAAAGTATAGGAAAGGTTGTCTACATCGTCTCATTTACCTTCTTTTGCAGACCATGTAGACCATCAAATGAAAAGGACCACCTTGGCATATTCAAGCCAAGACGGTTCCCCTTTGCATATGTTTATGCTTTCTCGGGCAGAGGGGCCGCACTTTACGAAAAATATCACAATGGGTTGTCATTAAGCTCTTTTCTAGCCTTCTCATTAAGAAAATATTGCCAAGAAAACTTGGTTTCATTCATGCTCATAAAAGTATATGAATGACCGTCCAGTCAGTATAGGTTTAACCTTTTTCAACCTGATTGGACTAGCAACGGTAAAGAAGTCTCTCATCCCCTACAGGATGGGAGAGCCCTCCTATGTATACTTTTATCCTTTTTAAGGCACAGGAGACTACCAATGAAAAAGAGCCCTCACTGGAGTCTTCTTCATGCTTTTAGACTCTCTAAAATTTAAAGCACCATCAAGCATTTACCTTCTCGTGCTCGCCAAAAATCCACGAGATCGTACCAGAATGGTGTCTCTAGACATCACCTCACAGAAAATAGTTTGGCAGCATTCCCACTTTGGGTCCCCTTTGTTCAGATTACTCTGCAATGTGTCTTCCTTGGATCCCATCAATATCAAAAGTATCCACCTCCCCCAAGTATTTCCCATCTACAGTGACATTCTCAGTATTACAGCTATGATCCCATTCCCATGAGTTAGTTTCATTTGCTTCCTGGTCTG
>LPNX010900212.1:39191-64921 GCA_001517045.1 Pseudotsuga menziesii | reverse complement strand
CCCCCCCCCCCTCCCCATTTAGTGGGTCAGTCCACAGATTGTCTCACACCTTTTGGTTATATCCCTCATGCTTTTGGACAAGGAAACACCATTGCCTTGACTAGGGGAAAGTCTCCCTCTATCGACGACAACATACATATTCCAGAGGATAGACCTAGAGGTCCCTATATCTTGGTTTCATTAATCTCATTGATGATTTCCTTAGACCACTTGAGAGGAGTCCTTAGTGCCTCTCAGGATGGTTGCTTCCAACGTGCTTGACTCCAACTACATCATCGCACCGTTGAGATTCGTACAGGGTTTGGTCCATGTAGTATTTGGTCGAAGACCTCGTATTTCACCTGACTCTAGCACATTGATGACTCTATTTGAGGGACCTAAATAGGTTTATGTCCCTTGATATTTTTGGGTTGCGTTGGAGACAATGTTCAAAATCCCCAGCAGTGCTTCTATATAGATTTATGATTGATGCAACATACTTGTACCACAGAGACTCTGACTCTCAATCAGTGAGTTGATACAACTATGTACCATCCCAGATCCAGCAGGTCATTAGTCATGAAGATATAGCATTCCATGAGAATGCCATGGGTCCAATGTAGTAGTTCTTCAGATCAATATTGTATTCAGCCTCACATTGAGGCAACCACTATGTATCATCAGTTGTATATGATCGCCTCTTGTATTTTAGAGCATAGATCAAATTATTCTTTTGACATTGTCACAAGCATGGGTATGCCCACCTTGTCCATATACATGTCACCTATTATTTGTATCTCACCCATTGATGGGAACCATATTAATACAAAAACCAAAAGCCACCATGCCCCAGCACTAGAAGCACCACCTCTCTGCAGCAAATCCTATGATGTTCGTCGGTCATACGATGAGCTCCTACCCTCACACATCAAGGGGCAATCTGTTAACCCAAAATATCCCTCACTAATCTCTACATGGCCTACACCACACAAGGACACCCATGCACGACCCTCGTATCACCCCATTAGACATCCACACCCTCAAAAATGCTTAAAAATGAGAAAAAAGGATTAAAAACCCCAAAACGGAGCCTAAATAACTCTCCTAGGGGCTAAAGCCTCCAAAAAGGGGCTAAAACCCCTAAAAGGAGCCTAAAACCCTAAAGGAGCTAAAGTTAGGGCGGAAGGGGCTAAAATCCCAAAAAAGGGGGCTAAAGCCCTGACCAAGGGCTTAGAACCCTAAAAATGCTATAAATAGAGGGGTGGGGGTCACTCTCAAAACATTCCTCCCTTTCATATTGTTATGCTACCCATGGATGCCTTGAAACCCTTTGTCTCTCAAGCCACCCACATCCCCCTCTCATGCATTCATTCTTCCATTTAGCAATAGCTCCTCCATTTCCAAGAGAGAGACAGAGGTGCTTCTTCGAGCCAGGTTATGGTGGTCCATTGTACCAAAGAGAAGGTATACCATTTTTTGCTTGTGTATTTGCTTTAGTAGCTTAGTTGTTTTCTGACCCATATTTTCTTGCAGGTTTGTTTCTTAACTTGTTTTGCATGACTTTTGTTTTTAATAGTTATTTGTAGGTAGTTGGAGTTAGGCCCTAACATTGTTTGTAGAGGGCTTTCCAGCCATTTCTTGTCTTTTTGTTCTTTCTTGCTTTCTGTCCATTTATTTTCTGCATTTCCGTACAAGAACCTAGCCTTCCATCCTATAGACGGAAGGGAACCATTCCTGCCCTGTAGCAAGGGAGAAATCCCTGCTACACTACCCATATGGAAGATCCTTGGATTCTTCCTTCACTGAGTCCTTTGAATGGACCTATCAAAATGGATGTTCCATTGCCTGTAGCAATGATAGCATATTAAGCAAATCTTGATTGTGTTGCAGCTCCTATTCCTTCCTCTTCACGGATGGAGGAGGAGGACCTATATGTGCTGCCTGCATGGGCAGTTTAGTCCTCTCATGCACATGATTTCCTTGACAATTTTTTCCAGTCAGATGAAGCCATTATTGATTCCATGTCTGGGATTGAGTCACCTTGGGAAGAGTTACATCATAGATCATATTTTCTTCCTGAGCTTAACCGTATGGAGCATGAAGACTTTAAGGAGATTCTTAGTGAGAAGACTGGTAGTCTCATGGTTCCATTGAGCTCTCCTCGTCATATGGATGATGGGAACATGGTGAATTTATCACCTACTATTCCTATCAATATTTCTCGCAATCCTGGAAAAGTTAAGAATGTCTACATTGGGGCAGATTATTCCCCTGATGAAATCAAGGAGTATATCGAGCTATTTAAAGAGTTTCATGACATATTTGCTTAGTTATACGAGGAAATGTAAGGTATCGACCCTCGTATTGTCAAACATGAGATTAAGACCTATTTGGATGCAAATCCCGTTCGACAACGTTTGCGTGTAGTGAATCCTAGAAAATCACTCACTACTAAGGCTAAGATAGAGAAGCTGTTAAAATCTGATTTTATCTATCCCATTCCCTTGATGAAGTGGGTTTCAAATCCCATTCTGGTAGATAAGAAGCAGGGAGCGATCCGTATATGCACTGATTTGCATGATTTAAATCGTGCTTGTCCTAAGGATAATTTTCCCACAGCATTTATAGATCAAATTTTGGATGAGTGTGTGGGAAGCAAGGTATTCTCATTCATGGACAGTTTTTTCGAATATAATAAGATTTAGTTTAAACTCGAGGCTCAACATAAAACAACATTTATTTTTCCTTGGGGTACTTTTGCATATCGGAAGATGCCTTTCGGTCTTAAAAATGCCAGAGCTACTTTTCAGCAGGCTATGACCTTAATTTTTCACAATCTCAAAATGATTATCAAAGTGTATTTGGATGATCTTTCTACTTATTCTTGTCTGAGAGTGTGTCATCCATACCATTTGATATTAGTATTCGAAAGATGCCACCATTACCAAGTTAGGTTAAATCCTCATAAGTGTATCTTTTGTGTCAGTTTTGGTCGCTTGCTAGGGTTCATTGTATCCAAGGAGGGTATAAGAGTCGATCCCTGAAAGGTTGAGGCAATACTTTAGTTGTCTACCCCGCATAATATTAGACATCTTCAGTGTTTGCAAGGCATGGAAAATTTCTTGCGGAGATTCGTGGTTAATTTTTCCAATTTGACTAAAGGATTTATGCATCTTTTAAAGAAGGACACTATTTTTTGCTGGGATGAGTGAGCCTAGGAGTCCTTTGATGCTCTTAAGCGAGCCTTAGCATCGGCCCTCGTGCTTAGTCCACCTGACTATAGCTGTGATTTTTTTATTTATGTGGCCGTGTCTATGGAGACAGTTGATATGGTTTTGGTTTATGAGGATGAGGAGCTCCATGAGCATGTCATATATTATTTGAGCCGGAACCTTATTGATGCGGAAATCTGTTATTCTCATGTAGAGAAACTTTCCTTGGCCACCGTTCATGCAGTTCATAGATTGAGACATTACATTTCTCCTTCCCCAGACCTTGGTGGTATCTCATGTCAATCCATTTCAGTTCATCCTCACTGAAGGATGATCAGGGGAAAATATAATAAGTGGATTGTTATTTTGCAAGAATTCAATCTCGAATTCATTTTGGTGAAATCGAAGAAATCGTTGATCTTTGCGGAGCTCATTTCTAATTTTCCAAGTGTGGAGGAGGAGGAGGTTTATGAGGATACATTTGTCGATGAGCATATTTTCCTTATCTCAACTTTGGACCCATGGTATGGGGATATCATTGTATATTTTCAATCGTTGAAGGTCCCTACTCACCTTTCATGGGATGAGTGACGCTGATTACGTCATGTATCTAAGAACTACCTTATAGTGGATAACACTTTGTACCGCCGTGGGGTAGATTCCATTTTGCGTCGTTGTTTAACCCATTATGAGGTTGAGTTTGTGCTGAATGATTGCTATAGAGGGGCGTGTGGTGGTCATTTATCTAGGATTTCTACAGCCCAAAAAATATTGAGAGAGGGATATTTTTGGCCATCGATCTTCAAAGATTGTGTCAATACGGTCAAAATGTGTCACCCTTGCTAAGTGTTTTCACGCAATATGTGCTTACATCTTGCCCTATTACATCTGATTATCACTGCCGATCCCTTCACCAAGTGGGGGCTTGACTTCATGGATTGCAACCCAACTTCAACTAGGGGGTATCACCACATCGTAGTGGCTGTCGATTATTTCACCAAATGGGCAGAGGCTATGCCCACTATTAAATCCAATGGTGAGATAGCCACGCATTTTGTTTTCAACCAAATTATTACTCGGTTCGACATTTTGAAAGAGCTTGTCATTGACCATGGTAGCCACTTTCAAAATAAAATGATGGAAGAGTTGGCTTTGAAGTTAGGGTATAAGCAGGAGCACTCCTCTTATTATTACCCTCAGGCAAATGTACAGGTTGAAGCAATGAATAAATCACTTAATCCTATTATCCAATGAACCATCACACAAAGAAAAACGAATTGGCATATCATGTTATATCCTGCTTTGTGGGCCTATGGAGCTGCAGTTAATACTACCACCAGTTTCTCTCCATATCAGCTCGTACATGGGGTGGAGTCTGTCTTGCCAGTTGAATGCTAAATCCCTTCATTGAAGCTAACTATAGATATTTTACTAGACACTTCCGCATTGGAGGAACGTTTGGTCCACTTAAAGTAGCTTGATGAGCAGCGTAGGGATCCCTTAGTGGCTCTAGAAGTAAATAAGCATCACATTAAGGTCCAGTATGATAAATTTGTCCATCCGAGGAAGTTTAGTGAAGGTGATTTGGTCCTTTTATGGGATCAAGCTAAAGAACCCTTGGGGGAAGGGAATTTTAATCCCATGTGGCATGGTCCTATTTAGTCAAATGTGTGTTAGAGAAGGGAACCTATGAGCTAGTGTATTATGAAGGGATACCCTTAGCAGAGCCTAGGAATGGGCTCTATATTAAAAAATACTATGCATGATCTTCAGTCAGGGCTGATTGTTGTATATTATTGTATAGGTTTTTGCATAGTTAGGTTTTCTTATGGTGATCGGGTTTGTTGATTAGCTTTCATTTCTTGTGGCAGATGTCGATGGAGTCTTTCGCTTACCTAGGCTTCACTGATGGGGCTAGCCATCACACTCAAAACTCAACTTCTTCTACTTGGGTGATTTATACTCCTACGGGTCAAGTATTGTCTTCAGGAGGCGTATGTTTACGACCTTCTTTGAACAATGTTGTTGAATATATTACTGTTATCAAGTTATTGCGGGATGCCATTTCACATGGTGTTCTCTCTCTTGAGGTACGTCTTGATTTGTAGTTAGTGTCATCACAACTTAATGGCTTGTATCGTATTAGGTATCTAACATTATTACGAAGATTCTTACGTGTGAGATTGCTAGAATGACAATTTGAGAACATAACATACATACATGTTTCAAGAATTTTTAATCAAGTTGCTGACTCATATGCTAACTTTGTGTTAGATTGGAATTTGTTTCATAGACCATAAGCCTATCACAAACATACATTTTTACACACATGCAAATAAATAAAATTAATCATCATAAAAGTTTTTTATTAAACATCCAAAATGTGACGTCATAATACATAAGTGTCATAATACAAAATTGGGGCTTCTGAGCGACCAAAATATAATACACGGTAGTACAAAAAGAAATACTCTCAGGTCTCTAAGACTGAGGAGGATAAGGTGGGTTCTGATCGTAGTGACATACCACACCTCCAGCCATCCATTGAAATAATTGAACCCTTTCCCATGGCACACCAAACACCTGGAGCTGAATGGCCTCAGGAAAGTCCTCAACTTGTGCCATGGGTACCCTGTGTGTCAAGCGTACAAAGTTTGTGTGGATGCCTTGGAGCGTCCGCTCCGCATCCACACCCATGATGTCGTCTCCTCTTCCCCTCTATCTATGACGAGGGAAACCATCAGGTCACTGTGGTCCAACATATACATACACATGAAAGATTTTCACTATGTGTCATCACACCAAAACATTTCTTTTAAGTCAATATATCAAAAAACACAAAAATTTTAGTAATTCAAAAAACTTAAAAAGAGGGTTCAGGATTCGTTACCTATGTCACTATATGCCACTCCTGGTGGTAGGGGCATGTCTGGATCTCCCCAAAAATCTATCCCTGTATAGGGGTAGTCATCGATGGAAATGATCTACTGCCCCCACCATGGAAAGAAGTTCGTTGGGTAGGGGTTAGCCACCCTACCTCCACCCAATCTGTGCATAACATTTTCCCAAAGTCATTGGGTCGGAGCTTGAACTCCATGTGGAGGAATGTCCACTGTAGGGTTTAGCCCCGATACACGCTCAAAGAATAACGTGCTCAGTATGCTGTTGAAACCAAAGTTTCTCACCCTGCCCATCTTCCAGTCACTAAGATGTTGATTCATGTTACTCAACAACATAGTGCTCTAGTCGTACACTGTGGGTCTCATACACTCCACCACATAAAACATCAATGGCTGCGAGGCTTGGTGGAGTTAAGCTAGACCAGCTATCCTGTCGAGTGCCAATACTATGGCCTTCAGTCCCAACACCTCGATCGAGTTTGTCGATATTTGACTCCCAACCTTTTCCATGCCCGAAAAGTAGTACATCGCAATGTACTCATCAATAGTCAGGCCACCTCCGAGCCTGCGAGAGAATAGGTTTACAACCTCTCCTCATTTGGATAATCTAGTAATAAAGTATATGTCCTCAATCTCTATACTAAGAGACATCCCGTCAATTTGAAAAGACTTTGAGTCTAGATCCCAGTAATCCATTAGAATCTTCATGAATCTTGGTTTGGCCCTCAGGTTGCCAAGACACCAAAACTTATACAAACCGCATGCATGTAGAGCTTGTTGGGCCATTAAGTCACCTTGAACAGGCTCTTCTACATCACCATGTTACCTCTCCCTCCATTCTAGAACCATCCTGCACATAAAACATGGTTTTTTGTCATTGTTTACCTTAAAAATCCTTATTCGTGACCGCATACCTGACTGTTTGCAAAAAAACCACGTATGTATGCAGTTTTGGAAGGTTTTTCTGTGCATGGCCAACCCTATACACGTAAAAAACCCTGATATCTGATTGGGCCAAAATTCCTACTTTAGATTGGCCTAGAAAATAAAATTGACCATGCAAACTGAAAAAAAATTGCATGAAATGGGAAGAGGAGGACATGAGAAGTTACCTGGAACAACCAGTGTCGAATTTTTCCGGACGATGCTCCCAGAATTCATGTTGGAAGTTTTGAGCTCAAATGGGTAAAAATTTCAAGTGATATGGAGTTTTTGAATTTTTTACTATTTATAGAAATTTTTGAAAATTTTTGAAATGTTTTACCTACTTTCTATAGTTTTTGACCATTTCTGACCATTTTGGACTGTTTTGAACTAATTTGATGATGTAGGAATCCATTTTGAGCATCGCTTGACCATGGTTTTGACCCGTTCGTGTCGATTTCATGTATTATGTGTAAACTGGCATATAAGTTAGGTTTCACATCCATTTGCACTTTGCATGCCCTTATGACCATTTGTAGAAGGAGCAAGTCGACAAAGTCGACTTGAATGAGGACCGACTTAGTCGATCAGCAAACTAAGTCAATGAGCCGACTTAGTCGATCAGCCGACTAAGTTGATGGGCTGACTTAGTCGATCAGCCGACTAAGTCGGTCGGCCGACTAACTAGAAGATTAGGCCGGCTAACTAACAATCGTGTTGGTTCACCGAACCGATAGGTAGTTATTTTGTAACTATTTGTAAATTGTATATATTAGGCTGTTGAGCCAAATGAGAACTCTATTCAGTTCTATGCATTGGATGGACTCACTATAATAAAATAATCTGTTCAATCCTATCTATTCTTGTTTCTTGTCTCTATTTTATAGTTATGTATGTTTTAGTATGTATTATTGGTAACATTATGTGATCAGTGAGATTACAACATTGGTTCCGTTGCCGGTAGTACATGACTGAAATATATGTTCACATATGATACCAGAGCAGGAGATTAAGGACTGCTGGGAACGTAAAATTACCAACTATCTGCAAAATTACGCACGAAGGAACAGATTAATAGTCGTTGAGGCAAAAGCAAGATTTTTCATAGAGATGCATGAAAATTTTGTCGAATCAGTGCCCCAACTCTTGAAGAAACTTCTGGATGAGAAAGCCGGACACAACTAAAGAAGCACACTTGCTGCAAAAACTAATCCAAGGAGGCCGAACAAATTTGTCGGAGTGGTTTGAGAAAATCGTCGACGACTTTTGTGAGGAACAAGCAGTCGAAGATAGAACTTCAGTGGAAACTGTCAAAGAAAACTTTTAGACAGATTTCACTGAACAATTTTTGTGTTCCCTACCGACCTTGCTGTTCAAATTCTTGATTGATAAAGGGGTAGCACATATCCTCGAACCTCATCCATCACTTCTCGAACAGCCCATAAACTCGAACTGGGAGGAAAAGCAAAGGAAGTGGGAGAAATTCATTGCAGAAAGGGAGTGGGAATACTTCCTAAGCAAGTAGACCAAACTATCTGGGCTTTCTAAAAGTGTCAAGTAGGCTATGGGGGGGTAGCTGGTCATGTGTCGAAGGTAAAGCATAGTGGATCCTAGTCGACCAGAATCCGACATTAGTGACCAGTAATGAGAAGTAGGCCGAAGAGGACCCTAACAGAATAGTATCATACGAAAGTATGTCAGACATTCAGAAACTCGAAAGGGACGAAAGACAACAGAGAAGGGAATCAAGACGTGAAAGAGCCGCAGGGTTGCATAGAGGACAAAACCCTAGGGAGAACGATCGCGATGAGATTCCACCAAAGTTGGGTCATGACCGACATGAAGAGGGCGTGGAGCAAGAGGATTCCCCTAAGGAGGAAGAAGTGTGGATAGAGCATCTAGAAGCTCTCCAACTAAGATCTCACAGCGAAGGAACAACCCTGTCCCCATTAAATCAGCGTACCAGAATACAAACTATTGTCGAAGACGACCTCCGACTACGAGCTGGTGACTACAGTATATGGAGTCGACTAGGCGACGAAATGTACACTGGTCGACACCTTATCATACATCGACCATTGGAAGGGAACTGGGGTGACGTTTCAAGTGGCACCCTCCCTCCGAAGTATCCACTTGCTCTTACCAACACATGAAGGAGCACCGCCCCCCCCCCCGCCAAGTACAGCTTTAGAAGAAATCAAAGAATCGGACCTGTGCACACAAAGTTGCAGTGGACCATCAACAGCAGAAGTCGACATCAACTGACTACAAGTCGAAGAAGACTCAACCACCGACAGGTGCACAAGTTTCGTCGATCAAAGTTCCGCAGGCCTGACTATATCAATAACCCCACCACTTTAACCACCACCCCCACCTCCAGCACCACCAACGTCTGAGAGTAGTGAAAGTGATTCAGACATGGTTCATGGATCTTCTCACATTCCTCTTTATGAGGGCGATGAAGACCCCCGACAACATTGGTTCGTCTGTGAGTCGACTTGGGAAGCAAACCAGGTTACGGATGAAGATCGCCAGATGGCACAGTTCGTAGGAGCATTACAGAAAAGGGAATTAACGTGGTACATGACCTTTTCATAATGACAACCCAGAGCCACGAAAGCCGAGATCAAGGTGCAATTCTTGTCCTTCTTTAAAACTCCCGATGCTAAACACCTGGCCGCAAAGAAACTTAAAACCACATCACAAAAGCCAGGAGAAACTATCCGCGACTACGACAAGCGGTGGAAATATTTACTGAGCCAATTGGATTATGTTATTGATGAACAATTACTAATTCAATGGTTTCTTGCAGGACTATCACCCAAAGTACGTCGACATATTAGTCTAGAGAAGTTTAAAACATATGAGGATGTGATGACAAAAGCTATTTAGGTTGAAATGGATGAAGACATACCCACATACCCCACGGACCACAGACTGGAACAACAACTAGAAAATGTACAGAAGTCTCTGAAGGAGCTCACCCTCAAGAATCAGGAAATATGGTGTACCAAGTGCTCAACAAACGACCACTCCAAAGATAACTGTCGACAAGAATATAGCCGACAAGACATCCGATTTGTACAGACTAAAGCATTTTGCGACATTTTCCAGGAACATGGAGACCACTCTACAATAGACTGCCCATTTAACATGAAAAACGACAAAGCTTCCTGGTGCGCCATCTGCGAGACCAAAAGTCACAACACCACCGAATGTTAGCTAAACCTGAAGAACCAATAGAACTACCATGCGGTATACCAAACCAATGCAGTGGCGCAAAATCACGAGCAAAACAATCCACCAAACGAATAGAACGAACAATGATACGATGGTCGATGATATGAACGCCGGTACGACAATCGATGCCAAGGTTATGGAGGAAGAGGTCGACCCCCCGGGAATCGCGACATTCGACCGTGTCGACCCACCCAGTGCTTCATATGTTACAAAGAAGGTCGCTGGTACGCAGACTATCCGTACAAAGACAGGACTGATCTTAAATTTTGTAACCACTATGGAGTAGGCGATCACTCCCTTGAGGATTGTCCTACTATGTTAGAGAAAATTAATAATAAGAAAAATGTTAATGTATTGTCTTGTGTCCAGAAGCACGATGTAATAACTACTAAAAATTTACATATTGTCACTCGACAAGGCACCAAAACAGGGCCTGATAACCCTCAGATTAGAAAGATTAAAAACACAAATGAGTATCCTGACCCTATCAAGGAAAATCAAACCTATCAAGAAGCCACCCACATATTTCAGGACATTGCACGACAAGAAGACATCATTACCAGTCGACCCGACACACTACACCAACTAATACAACTCACTCAAATAGACAAATCCGTAGCTCAATTCATCGAATTATTGCATGAAATAAAAGGTACCAACATTGGAAAACAAACTAAGAACATCTACAGCTTGAACCCAAAAAGACAAAAATGATGTCGACCCACTTGTCGACCTGGAAATCAAAGGGTACCACATCCGATAAGTAGTGCTTGACTTCGGGTCCCAAGTAAATATCACGACCCGGAATACATGGGAACAGATGGGAAAACCTTGACTCTACGAGTTAGGCGTTTATCTGAAACTTGCCGACCAAGGCCTCATTGAACCCATTGGGGTTTGGAAAAATGTCGACACAACCATTAAGGGAATCTCGACCAAGGTTGATTTTGAAATTATTGACCGAAAAGAAGGATCTAGCTCGTTCCCAGCCTTATTCGGTCGACCTTGGGGATGAAAGATGAAAGCATCCATATCCTTAGATAAGGAATGAATCAAGCTAAAAGGAAAAGGTCAAAAACTCATTGTACCCATTCATCCATTCCAAGGAGAACCTTGGATAGAACCTATTGATGAAGAAGTCAATGTCAGACAACTTTATCAGATCCACAACAATACAGACTATACAGAACCAAACATCCATGGGGAACTTCACTTAGGTAACCAAGACTCAATTGGTTATAACTCAAATGCTGAATTATATGACTGGGAGATGGAAAATTATGAAACACAGGAAAGAGGGTGCTGGACTATACAAACAGTACAAAAGAAACCCACCCGACAGTGCTTTATAGTCTCAATTATCCCCAAAATCTTTGAAAATAAAATAAGGGAACACCCTACCTTACAACCAACCAACGTAAAAAATACAAAAAAACCAAGGTATAAGGAGAGGGAATCCCCAGTCATGCATGTCGAACAAGTATCTAAAAATACTGGCGAACATGGCCGACTTCAAAGCTTAGTGGAAACATTTACAGGTCAAGCAGCTAGATGGTGGGACACCCATCAGACAAAACTACATACCTGGACAATTGCTTTGACTTACTTTGTCGAATGGTTTGGTGGAAAGAAGTTAACCTAGCAAGCCCAGATCCCTATCTTTACCGAAGGACAAAACCCAGAAGAACATATCAAGACTTGTGAAAAGGAGTGGAGAAGACTTGGCTATAAGGATGAAAGAGCCTGGCCACATTTGTTTCCTTCAACCCTAGCCGACTTACCCAGTAAATGGTATAAGATGGAGGAAGCTAGAGGAGAAACCTTCTTTTGGCATGAATTAAGGGAAAATTTTATTAAAGACTTCAACTTCATACCTCAAAATGAACAATTGACCAAACCAACACAGCAAATCAAACACTTTCTCCAACCGATCGAAAAACGGCCCTACCAAGACCATCGACAGATCAAGGGCTGTAACAATATACACACCGAGTCAAAAACTGAGTTAACCCATTTACAATTAGAAAATGAACACATCGAAGGCAAAAGCTTCAGGTGGAAAGCCAACCATGTTGAAACAACAAAACCTATCCACTCAATCCTAAAGGTCGCGACCACCGAGAAATAAGACCTCGACAGAATGGCTGTAGCCGACTTCCCTGCTACATTCTCACAGCTCACAAAAGGGAGTCGGCCAATCAATGAAGCTAAAGCATCAGAGTGGCTAGATGCCAAGGTGAAAACTAAAGAGGTCAACATTTCAAACGAAGACTGACCAAAAATCGCAAAGATTGGGGACTATTGGAATGAACAATAGACCACTGAAATAGTGAACTTACTTAGAGAACTCCAGGATGTATTTGCCAGAGACTATAAAGACCTAAAAGGTCTAGTACAAGAAATGGGTGAAATGAAAATAGATACTAAACCTGATGTCCGACCTGTCAAGAAAAGACCTTATAAACTAGCTCACAAGTACAAGGAAATAGTTAAAAAGGAAATCAACAACATGTTAGCAGTAGGGATCATTTATCCTATCGACCAGTCTGAATGGGAAAGTCCCATGTTCGTACAGCCCAAGAAACATGACCCGACAAGGTTGATAATTTGTGTTGAATTTAGGGAGCTCAACAAAGTAACATTGATAGATCCATTCCCCACCCCCTATGATGATGAAATATTGAATGAAGTTGCAAGCCATGAATGTTATTCATTTACAGATGGATTCTCAGGATATAACCAAGTACCCATAGCAAAAGAAGATCAAAAGAAGACAACATTTGTCTGTGAATTTGGTTCCTTTTCTCCTATAAAGTTTAACTACATTAACCATCGACATCCAGAAAGCCTTACAGAGTTGGAAATATTTTTAGCATCACCTTGCCATCACAGCCCTGACCATAGTCGAGATCTGCATCCAGAAAAGACCGACCATCCGTCTACACAGTCCACCATAGTAGCATTTGAAGGACCTCACCAATAACTTTTTGTACCTCCCTGTTTCTTCAGGACGAAGAAATGTTTTGTTCGTGGGGGAGATGTAGAAGGAGCAAGTCGACAAAGCCGACTAAGTCGGTCGGCCAACTAACTAGAAGATTAGGCCAGCTAACTAAAAGTCGTATCGGTTCACCGAACCGACAGGTAGCTATTTTGTAACTATTTATAAATTGTATATATTAGGTTGTTGAGCCAAAATAGAACTCAGTTTAGTTCTCTGCATTGTATGGACTCACTATAATAAACTAATCTGTTGAATCCTATCTATTCTTGTTTCTTGTCTCTGTTTTATAGTTATGTATGTTTTAGTATGTATTATTGGTAACCTTATGTGATCAGTGAGATTACAACACCATTTCATTATAACCTTAGGTACGAACCCATTCTATCTTGTCACAGAACCTCCTTGTTGCTTTTAGAAGTGACATGATGTGAATGGTAGAGCTTGACCATACACGGGTGCCCTAGTTAGCTCCTATTTTGCATTTTTCTCCCATGCCGACATTTTTCCTTTAGGGTGTGCGAGTCCTTTGTATAGTATCACCATGAATTTTCGCAAGAGCCTCATACTCCTATTGATCTTTTTGCTGGCCTTTTTCCCTAGGAATCCCTTATGTCAAGTTGTAATTGCATTATCATGATTGTTTCTTGCCTTATTAATACTTATGTCGGCTTTCCTAACTTTGATTATCAGCTATATAGCCCAAGTTTGCCTCATGTCTAGATAAGTGAAGCCACTTTACATATCTTTTACAGCTTCATTCCCCATTTTTTACTGGGAGGGGACTTTCCCCCGAGTGTCGTTATCCTATACATGTTTCCTTGCATTGAGCATAGGTACGTTCTGCTACTTGGAACTAGTTTGTTTTCCCCTTGACACTTGTCTCCTCCTAGTCTGTAACTATAAAGCAATTTTATTCTTTTTCAAGCTTTTTAAAATATTTGAAATAGTCCAAAAAATAAATAAAAAAACCAAAAATCCAGACACGAAAAGATGTTATCTTTGGTAGCAATCAAGTCGTGTCACCTTCGAATAGAGCACTGTATATCACATCCATTGGTTGGGTTAATAGTTTGAATTTAGGAGCTGTACTTGTTTCTATGAGTTTATCTCCACTAGCTGGTTAAGCTTCCAGTCCCTATGGAGCCTCTGTCGATGCCTCCTGTGTCGCAGAGATGTCCCAATTTTGTATATTGAGTCTATGCTTCCTACATTCAGTCACCATTCACCTTTATGCTCTTGTTCAAAGGAAGTTGAAACCTAAGTCGTCCATTACTTAGTTCTCTTGACTTTGCATGTCAGTCATTCTCGGTACTGATACTGGTTCATGCACATTATGATCGAGTCCTTCCACATTATGTAGCTTTGCTGAGTACCTCGTGTTGGATGATGAGGGATGCCTTAATTCCCTCCTTCCAACAGATTTCATCCCATTGACTCAAGATCATTTATTCTGGGATAGGAATCTAGAGTCATTTTGAGTGCCTTGAGACTTGCAGTCATCAGTGGCAGGTTCTCTCACCATCGATAGTTTTGGGAATACATCAATGTCCCTTGATTGATGGATTCTTTCAAGTGTTCAACCTAAACACATTTATTCACACTTTTTAGTTTGCACTCTAGTACCTTGATTCCCATTTTCATTATCAGTGGGTGATCTCACGTCTGTTAACGGTATACATCAATGACCGGTAATCAGACAATGGACTACTATGTTCAACCTTGACACCTCTATTCACATAGTAGGACATGTACTCGTAGCGGATTTTTTAGAGTACCTTCCATATTGGTGGCATTTCATATATGCTACCTCCTTGATCGTGCCAGTGTTCATGAGATTTCAGCTCTCGTGACTTGATTCTAGTGTATGTCAAATATATTCAGCCATTACGGAGATCTTGAACCATTGTATATATTCATCTTTCATGGAGATCATAATCCTTTGTATATATTCATCATGGATATTTTGATCTATCTATATTGTACGTGGCGATGACCACACATGTCATATTTTGTATCATGCCTATTCATGGCCATTGTACTCTTATATATCCGGGATTGTTGTATGTACTTGCAGTCATGTGTAGAGATTGATTATTGTATTATACTATTGGATGGCTAGTTATTCCACCTAGTTCTTCATCACTCCACTTCTAGGATGGACTTGTAATGTATTTCTGCCATCTTATCATCCCTCTGACCTCACACATTAGGGGGCACATGTTACAACTAATTTTACCACACATTGTGGATCA
Organism: Pseudotsuga menziesii; assembly: GCA_001517045.1. NCBI lineage: Eukaryota > Viridiplantae > Streptophyta > Pinopsida > Pinales > Pinaceae > Pseudotsuga > Pseudotsuga menziesii. Next base: position 49,413 of record LPNX010900212.1, on the reverse strand, counting down.
CCCATTTATGGCCTTCCATGTCCCTCTATAGACTCTTTGGACCCCATGGACCATTTTGTACCTTTGATGTTTCCAAGATCATCCCTAAAAACATGCATTATTTTCCATACGTGACTTTTAAAACTATTCTCGCATATATACGTGGATATGAACCTCAAACTCGTGTACATCGAGATGTGTGCAAAAGGCCAAATAGTATTGGATTTTTCCTTGATGTGGATCCGATTCAATTGTCTCTTGGCCTTCCATATGCCTTGAGATCACTCAGATTTGACCTTCCATTAACCCATTGAAGCACTATATAAGGAACCCTTTGGATACATTGAAAAGGAGAGGACTAGACTAGTGTAGTATCAGGTTATACTACTCTACTCTATACATACTTATTGGAGGAATGAAAATAAAAACAATATAACCTTATAATAATAAACTATCCCTTAAGATATATTCTATTACTTGAAACAACTTTGAAAGCTAACTAGACAAAGGATATTTACAAAATTACATCAACTAGGATATATAACTAAGGATATACAAGGAAAATCAGACTAATTCCACTCTCCTAGATTGCTTTGGGGATAAGCATTTACATGACTAGGACAGGGGTAGGAGGAGAGTCAAAATGACATTCGAATGAGATATAAAAACTAAAGGGAATTAAGTCTAACCTTACTTCTACGAAAATATGAAAACTAAGAAATGTCCAGTTGCATGTAATGGTAAACATGGTTCTTTATATCATGGACACTTAACAAAAGACAAAGAAGAAATGCAAAGGAAAGGGCCTAACTTATAAGCACATGGAAAACCTAATGAAGATGATCTTAATTCTTATTTAGTAACAATCTAACTAAAAAGAACTACTTCTATTTATAACCTATCAACATATCTACCAAATTATTAATATAACTAACTCTGAATCACATATACAGAAGTGAAATCAATTCAAGCTAATATTTCAAGACATAACCATATGGTAGAAAGAAATAAAGACTTAATAAGTAATCTAAATAATTTAATCATAGAATCTTAAAAGGAAATATAATTACTGTCTAACTATTCTAATCAAAACATACCCAAAGAACTGAAGAAAACAGACTTAAACTATGTAAAATATGCTAAGGACTGGATGAAAGACTGAATAATAGGTTGAAATGAAAGACTATATAATAGACCAAACAGACTGTCTATATGACAGTCTGTATACAGAAACACTTAAAACTTTGAAAAAACCATTAATCTAAATGATCTCGGCCAGCTGACTCATGCATGTAATTACTGGGATGTAAATCCAAGAATTTAAACTTATTTAACAACTAATTTGAATACAAGTTCAATTCATAATTTTAAAACATCATTATCTATTTCAATTTGAAAGGAAATTGGATATTAAATAAATTCAGAACATACTAAGAATTAGCATAATTGAAACTAACTATGATTAAATTCTACAATACTGAAGCAATTTACTCTATTAACATTGAATCAAATGATAAACTGGAAATGCATCAAAAGGAATTACAATCTAATCTATATGCACCATCAAAATAAATTACAATCTAATCTATATGCATCTGGTTGCTAAATTAAAATGAAAGACTACATAAATTTCATAATATTGAAATGAAATCTAAGCTACAAGAAATATAAACGATTACAAGAAATGGAATTGCATAAACAGTATATGAACAAGCTATACTAAGTACAAAAGAAAGGAAATGACAAAAGCTATAAGAGAAGATAAAATCTGATTGTCAGGGGGCCCTCCCAACAAACAGAGTCACATGCTGCTAAACGTTAATAAAACACGGTCGTAGACAGCGTAACAGGGATTCCATTAAAGATTATAAATAGATTCTGGATTACATGAAAACTTGTTGAACTAAGAACTACTTCTAACTCTTCTTTTCGCATACAAGCATTATTATATATAGTTTTGAGAAAGTGAGCAAGTCGACCCTTTAGGGGTCGACTTCTCTTTGAGATGAGTCAACCATTATTAGAATTCGTTGCTCTAATGCCAACACACAATCATTTTTCCTACCTTATCACGAGTTGGTTTCCATCGGGCATGAGGTGGCGTACATGCTTCCCTTGTTTAGCATGGACTAGCGTCGTGATGTCAATTAGAGAGGTATGCTGGCAACCTTCTAGAACAAGGCTTGCACTAATACTTCGACATGTGGACAATAAGTGGTTTGTAGGTCGCTCCATGCTTAAATGCTAGAGAATCAATTAGTTCCAATGTGCGATTTTTTTGGCGAGCTAAATGATGAGCTGGATATGTTATGCACATATCTAGCCGAACGTGTGTCTATGTGTCAAAATTACCCAAAAATCATGCTCTGCAATTAACGAATGCATTTGTTAGCAATTACATCAATTAACATCGAATTTACTGATTAAAATGGTAAAATAATCAAGAATGAATCAATCTTAAATAATCCCAAAATAAGATCATACCTGAAGCTGAATGGTAATCTGTATGATGCAAAAGACGCCACAAGATAACAAAATATGCATTAATACATAAGGGTTTTATCTCAAAAATGGTGACAAAATGGGGCTCAACAACAATGTTAGGATGATTATCTCCCTGCTCATAAAAGGGAGGATTGGAATGCAAAGCAGATTCTACTTGTTCACCCTTCTCATTATCCACTTGTACAAATTCCATGGCATTATCCATATCCTCAAGTTTATGTGCTTGCTTAGAGGCCCTTAATTTTTGTCTCAGAAACTCAAATGAGGCATAACAAAATGGCAAATAGTTACTATCGTCATGCTTATTGTAGTCTTCATGAAAAGAAGGACTGGAATGTAGAGCAGAATTTATTTGCTCATCCTTCTCATCTTCCACCAGCAAAGAAGGCTCTGTATTTTCATGTAAATCTTTAGGTGAAATTAGAGTCTAAAAAACACACAGAGGTCCATCTTCAACCACTAACCCAAAATTTGATTCCTCTTTAAATTCAAACTGTGAAGGAGCTTTAGGACCTTCATGAGGGATGCCATTAAATAAAGTGGAAAATCCTCGATCATCGTCAGCAGCATGAATATAATGGTTATTACCCTGATTGTGAACCATTTTAGTTATTATATCCCTATATCCAACATTAGCAATAATTCATTTAAAGAGATGGAGACTTTTTGCTTTGAATCTATATTTGAAATATGACCCTTATCTTCTTGAGCAAAGTATATCCCAAAATCAATATCATCAAAGTGATTATTTTGATTTTCCATTGGATCCTTTCCTCCCTCCTCATCAACATAATTATCCAGGAAAGGTGGCCTGATTTATTGGTCTTCAGGAATTCTTTGATTTCTTGGAGGAGGAAGGGGTCTTCTAAAGTTCTTTATTCTAGTATATTGCTCTTTATTTCTCTTAGGAGGTGGCATATTTTCCATAGTAACTCTCTCCATCAATTTTTCCATAGTTTTCATTATCATGTCCATTCTGACGTCTTGTGAGTTAGAGGAAGAAGGTTGTTTAGGATATTTATCCTTCCTTCTTTCTTCCTCTTCTCTCCTCTTCTCTTTAGCAGCAGTTAGGTTTATTTCTACCTCTATAGAATCCTTCATAATATTGGTCAGAGAGGCAGATCTTCTTTCACTCAACCATAAGGTGAATTCACTATCAAAATATTTAGCATATTGGAGTTGAGTAGAACTAAGGGGAGGCTTGAACTGGGTAGGGATAGAATTATATACTTTCATAAATATGTCAGAAAAATCTTAGACAGATTCACTCTCCCCCCTCTTCATGGAATGGAATTGGGACAAACACTCCCTGGGTTTTTCTTTTCTTCCCATTTGTCCTTGAAAGAATCTTCAAAGGTTTGATAGTCCAGAATAGAGTTGTCAGGAATGTTTGTGAACCGTTTCCGTGCTTCTCTAGTAAGATTCTAGGAAAATAGTCTGACTTAAATGTCCTCATGGTCTATTTTCTCTAGGTTTGTCTAGTCCAAAAACCATCCCAGCTGTTCTTTAGTTGAATATCCCCTTTCCCCGTTAAATTGTTTGAGTTTTTTGCAATATCCCTGCAGGAGGTCATGAAGAGGAGCAGGGAGCAGTATATGGGAAAATCTTTTATCCTTTCCTAAGGTTATAATAGGGTTTTCAAGAAGAATTGAAGCTGGTGTGGCAAACAAAAACAATCTACTATGAGGGAGTGCAGAGTTATGAAGGACTATAAGACCGAATGATGAAGGTTGCTTAAGCTCTAAAGTGGTTGGAGATAGGGGTGGGGAAGCATGATTCTATGTTGAAGTGGAGATTAATGAGGCTAATTCAGAGGGAAATAAGGAGCACTCTTAATTAGAAAAGGGTTGGAGATCTCTCCCTAAAGACTCAAAAAAGGGTGTAGTGTGAACTGTATCACCATGAGTTTTACATTGATGATCATTGTTCTTATGTGGATAGACTAAAGGGTCTTGGTCAAAATCATATCTATAAGGTGTAGGGATACTTTTAGTTATTAAACAAGGATATACATGGGTAAGTCCATGGCCTTGTTATGAGTGTAATAAACCATGGTAAATTTCTTTAACAAGTTTAGGAAATGATAGGAAACAGTTTATAAGAAAGGATAAGATATATTGGAGAAAATTTAGACTTGAGTACCTTATTTTTTCACCATCCCTTTCCATGTATTTACGTTGATCTCATTACACCAGTAGAGTGGCCATAGAAAATTTGGAAAATCTTTACAGCTTCTAGGTTGTTGGTATTCCTAGTGGAGTCACCTTCCAAATGCTTTGAGTGGAGTTGCCAGAGAATATACAACCAACATGTGTCTATGAATGGCTGCTAAACCAAGTCGTAGAACTAGGACAAGGTTGTTTTCCCCAAGGAGATAATAACGATTACTGCTCGGCAATAGTGCCAAGATGTTATCACCCTGTAATTTTCCTATGGTTGTTGTAGGAAGTCACAGGAGTAACCGTTTCAAACTAAACTTTATAATGTATTCTAGAATATATAGTCAGAGAGGGATCTATCTTGTCATAGGGTCATTCACATATTCATTTGGATTTAAACAAGCAATCAGAAGGCTAGACTCTGATGGGAAACAGGGCTTTAGAGTTTAAAGATTGTAGGATAGACAGATAGGAAGCATCATTGGGAAATGGAGTCAAAAAATAAAACATAAAAGGACTTACAACAAATAATAACCAACAATAATCTTCATAATTTGAGGAAAAATAGGTATCAATATTCCAAAAAATATATTTTGAGAGATAGTAGGGGGAAAGGAGAAGAATCCCAGTGAAGCAAGAGGCACCTACCTATGGATGAATCTTTTGAAAACTTCCTTTAGTAGAAGAAAAAATGGAGGATGATAACTAAAATGGAGCATGGAAGATGAATTCCAAAGCTTTTACCAGAAACATAGACAAATGCATTATCTAATGCAAGGATCGCTAAAAAGAGAACGAATTCCTCACATTCAACTAGAAACACATTAGCAAAACTATACAGACTTGGAAATGCAGTAAACATGGGAAAAACAACTGAACAATGGACATCGTGATGAATCTCAGACATTCAATCTATGCTTTTCATTATTGCTCCCAAGGAAAGTTACAGAGCTGCAAAACCAAGCACACAGGATTCAAAAATGAATGTCAAACTGACACGTTCTTCCTCTTTCGAGGTTACATTTATAGAGTACTGGGATCCTGATACCAACCTCGAAACATGTCCAAATTCAGTTACCCTAATCATGAATCAATCTCACACACATAAAATCCTAACAACTTCTGATTTGGTAGATTTACCATGATCACAAAACCAAAATAGGAAAACACATTGGGACACACAGGGTGGACCAAAATGGAAAACTTGAACATCTAGACCTTAGGTCTGCTGGATGAAAATGATTGTTCAAATAATTTTTGGAAAGCTTGTAATGGTTTTCATTCATCCTTACACCTTCAATCAACGAAACAATCTCCAGTCGTAGATCCTACTCTTCCACAAACCTTAACTATTCAATGGTGTGGTTCTTACCTGATTTCACAATCCGCATATTTCCTAAACTTTTCACTTGTTCCCATTGTGAAATCAATTTTGGAATGTATATCAAACTCCGCTAGGATCTCTGTCATTCAAAGGTGCAGGGTCTACAAGATTTCACGGCCCATCACCTTGATAAAATCTTTGTTTGTTTTGGATGTGTAATGCATACTCACCATTGATATGATTTAACCTTTGATCACCACCGTTGAAATATGTACCATTGCGCTCCATAAAGTGACCTTTGTACTCTGATTTCTGAGCACGATATCCAATAGGGAGAAGACATGTAATTTAAGAACGTTTCTCATTGCACAGGAACTCCCCGAGTTTGAGTGTGCAAGTTCACCCAGCGAAAACATTCTTGACCGTGGATCTGATTCTACCTTTGATCTGAGCCATTGAAAACTATGGGTTCTAGAAAATTTCACATATTGGGAAGTCTATTTAATTCATGCCCATGTTCCTCTTTTCTTCACTATCAATCTCAGAAAAATTCCTACCCAACCGTTGATCGGAGTTAAAGACGTGGGCTGTGGAAAATAGGAGGCGGGTTTTGCCTTTTCATACCCAAAACTTCATATTTCTTCTTTCTTCCCTTCCTCTCCTTTCTGGACCGTTGATCTATAGGGGATTTTTCCTAACCGTCGATCTTGGGGATCACAAAAAACAGATATTGACTTTTCACGAACGAATTCTTAAGTTTCCCACTTTCTAGTCTCCGCCCCTCTGCTCTCTTCTGCACCATTGATCATTGGCAGAAAAATTCTAAGCCATTGGATCTTGCGGATCACGGAAGCCAGAAGTTTAAATTTTCATGGGAAAATTCTTATGTTTTTTTCTTTCTAATCTCCACCCTTCTGTGCCTTTCCGCACTATTGATCTAAGCTGAAGCTCTTCCGATCATCAATATTGCAGATTGGAAAAATAGGAATTCCAAACTTTTAGGACCAAGTTATTATATTTTTTTCCTTCCAATTTTTGCCCTTCTGCTCCTTTCCCCACTGTTGATCTTCATGGAAGCATTCTGAGCCGTTAGATCCAAAAATTTATGTGGCCAAAACTTTGCATTTCCTTCTTTTGACTTATACCTCCAACTTTTCCCCGGGCCATTAATATCTTTTGCGGTATGGATCTCCACCATCTGTTGTTTCCAAGACCCATCCTTGATCATATTTTTCATATCAGACTCATTTTCAAGGTCGGACCTAAGGATTTTTATCCATTTTGACCTTCAAGCTTAGGAATAAGCCTGCCAAGCAACCTCAAACCCCTTTTTGCATGCCTCTAGGTCATAAGACATGGAAATTTTTTGATGCTACCCATCATATTTTTACTCGCTTACAGAGTGACTCCCATGTATGTATTAGTAAAAATCCTCAAAATTTAGCACAGGTGATGAGAGAGAGGATTAGAGACATATTACAGAGCCATAAATAGTTCACCCATGCTTGGAAATCAACTGGACTCAATGGGGTGCAACCAATATTCACACAAGTGTGCCATAATAGAGAAATATGGAAAAATTGAAGTGGAGATTGAGAGAATGGGAGGAGAGATAGAAATATTACATAGCCATGTTAATGAAATATTACATGGTATAACAAATGTTTGAAAGGATAAAAAGTGCATGATACTGATTCATCCCCCCTTGACTCTTAGTATCACTTGGGGTCCATGTTGGTTGTGGATGATTATCTTCCTAATTCAGAGATGTTATTGTTCAGTTGTGTTTATGCCCTAGTTTTACTGTAAATTCATCCCAATAGGGGGTGCAGGGGTTCTAGGGAAACATTTCCAAAATATTTTTGGGGGGATTTTTGTTGGCCAAAAGATTGCAGGCCCATGGTATTGGGTAGCCAAAGTTAGTATTACTTATTGAAACATTGCAAGGACAATAAAATCTTGCAAGAGAAATTGGATATTTCATAAGGAAAATACACAAGCTTCAAATATATTAAGCATATTGAATTAGCTGCTTCCATTCACTAATCTTCCAAATTTTTTAAATAGTTGAGGTGTGATGTCTGAATAAAAGAGAGTTCTTCCAATTTTTTTAAATAGATTAGGTGGAATGCTTGAATAAAAGAGAGTGATGTTTGATTTCTTGATTGCAAACATATTATAATTTTCAATAAGTAAGATGAACTTATGATCTAAAATAACATAAAACACAATGTATTTTCAACAATTAAAAACTTATACTCCAAATGATATAATGCAAATGCAGAGTAGTTATATTTGCAGAATCTGTTTGACCATAAGCAACAAACACCCAATTCATATAAAATTTCTAATCAATGCAAAGCTTATTGCATCCATTATAGGGTTTCCTAAAGTTAGTAGTGACCCAACACCTTTCTTTACTAAGAAGAAGAAGGATAATAATTTATTCACAAGGATGAAGGGAAAGGATGGCTTAGCGAGAGGTAAGAGAGGCTTCGACATAGCCTACATTAATGATAAGGATGTTCAGTTCGTGACTAAGGTATATTTATCTAAATTATTGAGGATGATGTGACCGAACCAATGTACTGGAGGAGTAACTACTTGTTGAGGCCTCGAAATTCGCAGGCGGAAACAGTAAGGGATTCTCCCCAATCAACGTTCCCAACTAGCCCGCTGACTGTTTGGTGTAGGGAATCCGTCCGGTTTGCGGTCCGGCTGCCGTAGGTCAAAGTAACAAACAAAGGTTTTACCGGTTGCGGCCCGGCCCACCGAGTTTTTTGTATTTTGATTTAAATGAATGATATGCACGTGCCTAACTAAATGCAGGCTGGTCCAAATGCAAGGAGTGGTCACCAAGTGATGCGCAGGTTCTTACCTCTCGTCTTATGCTCACAAGCAAACAAACCAGGTATGAACAGAAATAACTAACTATCTAAACTATCCCTAGGGAGCGAGGCTATCATCTTACATGTGCAATATAAGATCACATACGGTCAGAAAAATCACAGATAGCTGATACTTTCCTCACAGCACATGAAAACTACAAATATTCAAATAAGCAGTTAGCCGATCATTCTATAACAACAATTATTGCTCTTAGTGAAAATGCATCCCAAAAAAGACTGCAGAATAGTTAACAAGAACTTAGGTTCAAAACATCAAATATCCTTACAGCACATGAAATATAGCTGAAAACGAGACAGTTCCTCTTCGACATTATTCATTAAATGGCATTGGTACATTTCACTTCGTTGCTCTTTCCAGCAGACAAAATTGCAGTTCACCTCGCAAAACGAAATAGTTCCTCTTACCAGTCAACAATTACAAAATTTTCTAAGGGAAAAAGCCCTCCTTTCATCGGGCTTCCCATTATTTAAACTACAACTGATGTCCTCAGGGTTCCCTCAACGCGTGACCTTTCAACGCCCTTGACGATTCCATTTCTCTTCTGGTCGTTGCGTTTTTTCAATCATTTCAACAAGCGTTTTATGCTCTGACAGTAACTGCTGAAAACGCCTCATCGGCGCCTCTGTCATCAGCTTGGGTTGTTTTTTTCCTTGCCGTAGGCCGCTCTAGCGATCCATGTGAGTCTCCCTGCATACAATTTAAGCGCATTATCCACTAACTTGAGATATTGAGCGTCAAAACCTTGTAACTGTGATGAAAGATCCACAAAGAAACTGGCCTGGCTCTACGGGCGACAACCTCACGGTAAAATGAATCGGCGTTCGGGCGGTTCCTGGATCGGATGAGATAAGGTTCTTACACCAGATGGGATAAGACTCCAGGAGCCACAACGACGGAGGAGTGCCAGAAGAGGGGAGGTGGAAACACGGGCATCGTAGGCAATCAGGCAGCGGAGAGAAGTGGATCGGACGACAGACTGCTCTGCCACCCGCAACGGCGGACGGGATGCAAGCTACACACAGGCGACGAAGGCTAAATAAGGCGAAGTTCGGGTGTCGGATGAAACTCACGTCGGGACCTGACTTTATCTCCCCAGCAGCAACGTCGGGTGGACCGAAACTCTGGGGCAAGCGATTCACAACACGAATCGGGCGTCGGAGAGAAGTGTATCGGACGGAGACTTTGGTATAAGAGCCGCAACGGCGGGTGAGATAAGACTCCATTTCTTCCAAAAGAGGCCCGATCCAAAGGGAATAACTAACAGCGCTAAGGCTCAAATGAGGTGAAAGAACCCAAATCTCGCTAAGGCAAACTTCTACACTCTAAAGGGCGTTAAAAAAACTGA
>LPNX010900212.1:9986-39134 GCA_001517045.1 Pseudotsuga menziesii | reverse complement strand
TTCACACGACTCACATTGAACTGAACGGAACAGGAAAACAAGACGGACGCTCAACTTTAAAGCAAAGATACTCAAAGATGTCAAAATTTCAACAGTAGAGTCAAGTAAATCAAGATAAGGAGGGGCCCCAGAGTTTAGGTGCAGAACTAAAGTCGGGGAAAAGGTTGCAGCAGCAACAACTGGCGATTTCCTGGTGAACCTAGATCTCTGGGTGGTTTCTTCTTTGAAAATCAGACTGTCCTACAACACATGCATCCCTTGAACTCCTCCAGCTAGATAGATTTCTCAATAACAAAAGTGCGTACCTTGATCATTGATACCAGTCCAATTTGGGTAATGAAAGTCAAGATTCTAGAGTCCGGATAACTCTGCTGAGGCCAAAAAATGAGTTCATTATTAATTTTTCTCAGGTAGCTGGTAACATTGGACACCACAGGATTGTAGCAGGTGATGAACAGAAACGTTCCTTTGTTCCTCATTCCCATGCCGCCTTAGCAACTTTGTGCTTTTCAGATTTTATCCTTTTTTAATGAGAGTCTTCCTGTATGCCTTTCTTACTGAATTTTCGTTCAGGATCCTCTATCCCATAGTGCCCTTTCGTGTGAGTGACGTGCTTAAGGTTTCGGCTCACGGACAGAGAGGATCATTGGCAAATTAGTACTTTATGATCTGGATTTAGCTTTGGAGGATGATGCTTTTATAGGAATTCTGACTCTTAGCTGCCTTTAGGCATTTATTTCCTAGCAAGGGAGCATTTAGATTTAACACCCTGTTCATCTTGCTATTCTCCATGGGTCCTCTGTCATCGCCCTTTAGATTTTAAGTGTAAAGTGCACGGAGCTTCAGCATAGTATTCTAGACTTTTGAGTCTGATTGACCTTCCAAGAGCTTGAGTAGGACCTCAATGCACACAAAGATTTCGAGAAACTAGTTAGTGGAAGGAATTCACATGGAAAACCACAGTCTAACTATTCAACAAATGTTTACCATTTCCAGAAATGCAAAGTTCGCCACATAACCACGAGTTAACCACCTTTATTGAAGACAAAGGCTTGCTTAAAACAAATGAAAAAAAAAACTCACACAGTTTATTTATGTACAAGTCAGAACGCTCAAAACAATCTTAAGAAAAATAAGGTTTGAGAACCAGACCATTTACTAGCAGGTTCTCCTCCCATCCCTGTAAATCTTGTAACATATAGGTAGCAGGGGCAAGTTTAGCGGTGATTTGAAATGGACCCACCCATAACTGTTGGAACTTAGTGTGCTTCCCTTTCTCATCATGGGGATGATCCCATTTGAGGACCAGGTCTCCTACTTCTAAATCCTTCTTGCCAGCTTTTTGCTTGTCAAACCATCTCTTCACTACCTCCTGCTGTTGTTGGAAACGTTCTCTAGCTTTGGATCTGGCCTCTTCCGCTTTCAGAAGATTGTATATTCTGACTTGGAGAACTTCATCATCCGATCCCCTAGACTCCTGAGATAGTATGGAAGACGGGAGCAGGATGTTGGGGGTAAGAATGGCTTCTTTTCCGTACACAAGGGTGAAGGGCGATGCTCCCATGGCGGAGTTAGGGGTAACTCTATCAGTCCACAGGGCATTGGGTAAGGCTGAGTGCCAACTTCGCTGGTTTTCTATGACGGTCTTCTTAAGGATTCTGATGAGGTTTTTATTTGATGATTCAGCCAGGCCATTTCCTTGTGGATAATAGTTAGTAGAATAGTGCAATTTTATCCCTTTCTCATGAGCAAATGCAGTAATCTTAATGGATGAAAAGTACTTAGCATTATCAAAAACTAATGAACTTGGAACCCCAAACCTGGTCATGATGTGGTCTTGTAGAAAATTGATAACTTCGTCTTCGTTTACTTTGCGTAAGGGGACCACTTCAACCCATCGGGTGAAATAATCAGTTGCAGTAAGAATATACTTGTGTAGCAAGGAGGAATTTGGCTTTATTTCTCCGATGATGTCTATTCCCCATTGCTCGAAAGGCTCTGTGATCATTACAGGCTTTAGAGGTGCTACTGCTCTAGGTATTCTTCCACCGCATCTTTGACAAGTATCACATTTTCTGACGTGCGCATGGGCATCTCTGAAGAGCGTTGGCCAATAGTATCCGGCCCTAAGGATTTTATGGGCTGTAGTGTCTCCTGAATAATGTCCACCGGCCGGTCCATCATGCAATTCAGACATTAATTTCTCAGCGTCTGCTTTTTCTAAACATCTTAGAAGGATCCCATCATAATTTCTTCTGAATAGTATGCCTTCTACGAGTTGGTAGGAAGCTGACTTTAGACGCAAAGCTCTTCTCTGTTTGGAACTCCAATGTTCAGGAAATACCCCTGACTACAGGTAATGTACAGGATCTCTATACCAAGATTCGGGAGTCGTGAATAAAGGACAAACATCCATTATATGCAATTCAGCTTCATTATCCCATGCTTGTTCTTCGCTATTACTACTCCCAGCCATCAGCTTGCATAGCCCCTGACCCTTCACTATAGTGGCTGGTTTGAATTCCAAATCGTATTCTTGTAGGGATGTTACCCAGTTGCCCCTTCTTTCTCCCAATTCTTTTTGAATGAGAAGGGATCTTACGGCTGGGTAAGGGACTATTACCTTGGTCCGATTCTTTAGTATATAAGGTCTGAATTGTTTGACTGCTTTAAATACTGCATATTCCTGTTTGTCAATGGCGGGGTAATTCAACTCAGCCCCCTGTAGCCCAGTGCTCATGAAAGAGATTGGGAATTCATCACCCCCATCTTCCTTTTGCGTAAGTACGGCTGCCAATGAATCATCGGATGCAAAAGTGTACATAATGAAGTCTTTGTCAAAATCTGGACTTTTAAGAGAGGGTGCATGTGCAACATCAGTCTTGCTTTTACTAAAAGCGTTCTTTTTAGTCTCAGTCCATTTAAACTGTGCATTTTGCTTGACCATCTGTTGCAACGGTTTGACGGTTTGGGAAAAATCAGGTATGAATCTTCCTACAAAATTTATTGTCCCCATGAAGGACTGCATTCCCTTCTTATTATGAGGCATGGGGATTTGTTCGATGGCCTTAACCCTTTCTGGGTCTATAGAGATACCTTCTTTAGACACTATATGCCCCAGTAACTTGCCTTCTGTGACAGCGAACACACATTTTTTTGGATTGAGGGAAATGCCATACTTTCTGCAGCGTTCAAAGATTTGCTTTAAATGGAATGCATGCTCCCCTCTTTTCTTCGAAAATATAGTGATATCATCAAGGTAGACCACCACACTTCGCCCAATCAGTCCGCGAAAAGCGATGTCCATAGCTCTCTGAAATGTCGCGCCAGCATTAATCAGCCCAAAGGGCATTCTTCTATATGCGAACGTTCCCCATTTATTTCTGAATGTCGTCTTCAATCTATCTTCCTCGGCTACCAACACTTGATTGTAGCCAGAGAAACCATCCAACAAAGAAAACAGCTTAGAGCCGGAAACCATTTGTAGCAGTTGCTCCATGGGAGGTACCAGGTAATTGTCTTTGTCTGAGGCGCGATTCAGATTTCTGAAATCTACGCACAGCCTGATCTCTCCTGATTTTTTCCTGACAGGCACCAGGTTTGATACCCATTCTAAATGCCTTACTCTAAAGATAATCCTAGCGTCCAGCAATTTCTTCACCTCGCTTTGAATCAGCGGCTCCAGCTTTGGATGCATTTTCCTCAACGGCTGTTGATATGGCTTGACGCCTGCTTTAATAGGAATGATGTGTTTGATAATGCTAGTATCGTAGGTCTTTAAATCTGCATATTTCCATGCAAAGACGTCTTTGTACTGTTTAAACAAACTGAGGAACTTGTCTCTTTCTGCTGGTGAACAGCACTTGCCAAGGTTCACGAACTTGGGCTCTGTCTCGGTCCCCAAATTTATTAACTCGAACTGTAAAGTTGAGCTGTGTGTCTTAGCGTTAGCTGGTCTCCTAAATTTCCCATTCAAGTCAAACATTTTCTCCAGCGTCCTGACACCTTTGGGAATGAAATTATTATATTTCATTTCAGCCTGGTGTTCCTCATCGTCTATGATAGCTCCTTTAAAAGTTTCATCACTTGTCAGGCATTCGATTATCTGCTGATCATCGTCAAATACTCGCAAGTTGGTGATCATATCCGGCACGGAGGGCCTGAAAAGTAATTCAATAGAGCATTTATTATTAGTGGGCACCATCCTGGCAGCTGATGTGGCTAAAAAATCAGCGGCTGCATTTTTTATCCTTGGAATAGAAATAATGTTAAAGGCCTGAAAACTTTTAAGTAATTCCCATACCTCGTTTTGGTAAGCTTTAAAATGAGGGGAAACACAGTTTATTTGATTTTTTATTTGTTTCACAACTATTTCTGAGTCTCCGAAAACTTTTAAATTACAAACCTGTAACTCAATGGCCTTCTTGAGTCCCTGCAAAAGTGCCTCGTATTCAGCTGTATTGTTAGTACATTCAAACTCTAACCTACAGGACAAGAAGTATTTATTATTTTGTGGATCAATAAGGATGCAGCCGGCCCCTAATCCTTCTAATGTTTTTGAGACGTCAAAATATAAAGTCCAACAAACATTGTCTACCGAAAAAGAATCTACTCCTACAGCTAAATCTACTATTTTACAGTCAAGCTCATCAGCCTGAGAAAAACGAAGGAGATCAGGCTGGGTGTTAGGTGTGTTGCTAGCCTCTTCCGCTTGATAGTTCCCTGGTTCAAGTTCCAGAAAGTAGTTTCCCAATACAGATTTGACTGGTACATTTTTTCCATCTAATTGAGTGACATTGTACTTCATATGAGGCTCTCTCAGAACCTTGATCTGATTAGGACTCCCTTTGTATGGCAACCAAAGATGTGACCAATCTGTAGCGAAATACCCATTTAATTTGGCTGACCAATCTCTACTCAAGACCAAGCCGTACGCATCTGGTATGTCAGCCACTACAATGTTGATGACTTGGCACACTCTATTATCGGATGCCAGGCGGATTAGCACGTCTTCCATCTCACCAATTACCTTGACATCGGTTCTATCCAACTGCACCACTTTCCACGTGGTTGGCTTGGGCTGCCCATTTATTTTCTTACAAACTGATATGGGCATGACATTAATCGATGCTCCTGAGTCCGCTAGACAATTGTGCACGTTATGGTTAAATATTTCAAATGTCAAAAGGAAAGGCGGATGCTTAGTTTTAGAATTACCACCAATGCTGGCTTCCCCAATTTCTTCTTCTTGCCGCGGCTGATTGTCAGTGGGGAGCTTTTCTTCTGATGTCTCTAGTGCTTTAAACAATCTTTCTTTCTGCTGAGGTATTTTGCACATTTCAAACAGCGGGACGTTTGCCTTTATTTTCTTTAAGTCTTCAACAACGTCATATTCGATTAGTTGTCTAGCGGGCTGAAGTTTATTTGCACTTACATTTTCTTCGCTTGGCTTGGGCGGTGTTCTCAATTGCCTCGGATCCTGGCTAGTAATGGTAAATTATGGAATCTGATCAGCCACGGATTTGTCTTGAAATTTCTTTTTGATATTTCTTTGCAGCCTTCAGATCTTTGGGAGCAGTAGACTGTCATCGCTAACTTCTCCTTTTCTCCTAGTCGTGACGTTAGCTTACCTGATATCTTTGTGTCCCTGAGTATTTTCTTTTTTCGCATCTAGTACTGAAACAGAGCTCCATAAGGCCATAGTCTCTTCTTCCTGTTCTTTTGTAGGCGTTGAAACAACATTTTCTTTCCTTTCATCATCATCTTCTTCCGTTAATCTAGAATCCAGCATCTGATTCATGACCAATGTCATCTAATTTATCGATTGCGGGCAGTTCTTTTCGGAATGGGGCTGTTGGTGGAAGGTACAAAAATTTTCCATGCCTATCTCTGTCAGATTCATAGATGCAGTTTTCTGAGGAGGAGTTTGTGTCTGTTTGCTATCCTCCCTTCTCTTATAATAAGGCCTGAAAAACTTTTGCGCTTCTTTTTCCTTCTCCAAGTCTATGACCTTATTGGACAGCTTTTGCATCATTTTAGCCATACTTTCATAGTCTGGCGTCTTTTCTTCTTTCGGCTTGGTGAACAGTAAGGTTTTTCTTCCCGTACTTCTCTCTCCTGAGTGCTCCGGATAGTCCTCCACACTTTCTCTCTCTGCTTCCACCACTTCTGCCTCTTCATAGGTCTCTGTCAATGTAGGCTTAGCTCGGCCTTTTGCAAACATGGCTAAATCGGGACCCAAAGCTGAAGTGTAGTATTCGATCAGCACTTTGTCTGAAGGCTTATCTGTCTCAGAGAAATTTCTTAGATATACTGCAAACCTTTGTGTGAAGCTGTGCACCTTTTCCTTTTTTTCTTTCTTCAATGCACACAGTCCTTTCATAAGAGCAGCGTGAGTCTTTTGGACAGCATACTTGCTCCTGAACATTCTCTCGAAAGTATCCCAATCTGGGATAGAATTAGCGGGCAATCCAAAATACCACGAAGCAGCAACGCCTTTGAGGGTGTGTGGGAAAAGTCTACAAACCACATCTTCATGCTCCCCTGCCCTTAATGCTTCTATAGCCAAATAAAAGCTCTGCAAGTGGTCGTCTACCAATATCTTTTCATTAGGATCAAACTTAGGCAGTAACTTTTCGAAGGCTTGAGGTAGGTCGTGCAAAGGTGGGGTCAAATTTAGAGGTGATCTGGCTTTCCATGCGGGTGGTGGGGGATTATGTGGGGGTTGATTGGCGTTAACATCGGCCATGAGTCGGGGTGGAGAATGCGGAGGTGAAACAACAGGAGTGGGACGATGTGAACCGACAGGTGTGTGCTCATGAGAGCTTTAAGGAGTGTCTGGGCCTACTTGGTTCAAAGGCAAATCAATCTCTTGTAAGGCAGGCTCCACCAATTCTTGCCAGTCTCCCACCAACACCGAATCTTCTATTATAGGGCGGTCTTTCTTCTTGTACTCTCTTCTAGGCAACTCGGGGATAATTGGCAGTCCTCCGATCTTCTTTACATATGCACGGGTATGTCTTCTCAGATCATTTACAATTTCGTTGCGAACAGGAAATAGATGTTCTCTGTTTCCTTCGTCTAGAATTGGGTTCAATGGTCCACTACTTTCAGAACTGTAACTAGCGGAATAATCTCTGTAAAACGGGTTTCCTCGGCCAGCCATGCACTGGCGGCCCTCCTTCTAGCGCCAAAACTATTGAGGCCTAGAAATTCGCAGGCGGCAACAGTAAGGGATTCTCCCCAATTAGCGTTCCCAACTAGCCCGCTGACTGTTTGGTGTAGGGAATCCGTCCGGTTTGCGGTCCGGCTGCCGTAGGTCAAAGTAACAAACAAAGGTTTTACCGGTTGCGGCCCGGCCCACCGAGTTTTTTGTATTTTGATTTAAATGAATGATATGCACGTGCCTAACTAAATGCAGGCTGGTCCAAATGCAAGGAGTGGTCACCAAGTGATGCGCAGGTTCTTACCTCTCGTCTTATGCTCACAAGCAAACAAACCAGGTATGAACAGAAATAACTAACTATCTAAACTATCCCTAGGGAGCGAGGCTATCATCTTACATGAGCAATATAAGATCACATACGGTCAGAAAAATCACAGATAGCTGATACTTTCCTCACAGCACATGAAAACTACAAATATTCAAATAACCAGTTAGCCGATCATTCTATAACAACAATTATTGCTCTTAGTGAAAATGCATCCCAGAAAAGACTGCAGAATAGTTAACAAGAACTTAGGTTCAAAACATCAAATATCCTTACAGCAAATGAAATACAGTTGAAAACGAGACAGTTCCTCTTCGACATTATTCATTAAATGGCATTTGTACATTTCACTTCGTTGCTCTTTCCAGCAGACAAAATTGCAGTTCACCTCGCAAAATGAAATAGTTCCTCTTACCAGTCAACAATTACAAAATTTTCTAAGGGAAAAAGCCCTCCTTTCATCGGGCTTCCCATTATTTAAACTACAACTGATGTCCTCAGGGTTCCCTCAACGCGTGACCTTTCAGCGCCCTTGACGATTCCGTTTCTCTTCTGGTCGTTGCGTTTTTTCAATCATTTCGACAAGTGTTTTACGCTCTGACAGTAACTACTGAAAACGCCTCATCGGCGCCTCTGTCATCAGCTTGGGTTGTCTTTTTCCTTGCCGTAGGCCACTCTAGCGATCCATGTGACTCTCCCTGCATACAATTTAAGCGCATTATCCACTAACTTGAGATATTGAGCGTCAAAACCTTGTAACTATGATGAAAGATCCACAAAGAAACTGGCCTGGCTCTACGGGCGACAACCTCACGGTAAAATGAATTGGCGGTCGGGCGGTTCCTGGATCGGATGAGATAAGGTTCTTACACCGGATGGGAGAAGACTCCAGGAGCCGCAACGGCGGAGGAGTGCTAGAAGAGGGGAGGTGGAAACACGGGCGTCGTAGGCAATTGGGAAGCGGAGAGAAGTGGATCGGACGACAGACTGCTCTGCCACCCGCAACGGCGGACAGGACGCAAGCTACACACAGGCGACGGAGGCTAAATAAGGCGAAGTTCGGGTGTCGGATGAAACTCACGTCGGGACCTGACTTTATCTCCCCAGCCGCAACGTCGGGTGGACCGGAACTCTGGGGCAAGCGATTCACAACACGAATCGGGCGTCGGAGAGAAGTGTATCGGACGGAGACTTTGGTATAAGAGCCGCAACGGCGGGTGAGATAAGACTCCATTTCTTCCAAAAGAGGCCCGATCCAAAGGGAAGAACTAACAGCGCTAAGGCTCAAATGAGGCGAAAGAACCCAAATCTCGCTAAGGCAAACTTTTACACTCTAAAGGGCGTTAAAAAAATGGATTCACACGACTCACATTGAACTGAACGGAACAGGAAAACAAGACGGACGCTCAACTTTAAAGCAAAGATACTCAAAGATGTCAAAATTTCAACAGTAGAGTCAAGTAAATCAAGATAAGGAGGGGCCCCAGAGTTTAGGTGCAGAACTAAAGTCGGGGAAAAGGTTGCAGCAGCAACAACTGGCGATTTCCTGTGAACCTAGATCTCTGGGCGGTTTCTTCTTTGAAAAGCAGACTGTCCTACAACACATGCATCCCTTGAACTCCTCCAGCTAGATAGATTTCTCAATAACAAAAGTGCGTACCTTGATCATTGATACCAGTCCAATTTGGGTAATGAAAGTCAAGATTCTAGAGTCTGGATAACTCTGCTGAGGCCAAAAAATGAGTTCATTATTAATTTTTCTCAAGTAGCTGGTAACATTGGACACCACAGGATCGTAGCAGGTGATGAACAGAAACTTTCCTTTGTTCCTCATTCCCATGCCGCATTAGCAACTTTGTGCTTTTCGGATTTTATCCTTTTTTAATGAGAGTCTTCCTGTATGCCTTTCTTACTGAATTTTCGTTCAGGATCCTCTATCCCATAGTGCCCTTTCATGTGAGTGACGTGCTTAAGGATTCGGCTCACGGACGGAGAGGATCATTGGCAAATTAGTACTTTATGATCTGGATTTAGCTTTGGAGGATGATGCTTTTATAGGAATTCTGACTCTTAGCTGCCTTTAGGCATTTATTTCCTGGCAAGGGAGCATTTAGATTTAACACCCTGTTCATCTTGCTATTCTCCATGGGTCCTCTGTCATCGCCCTTTAGATTTTAAGTGTAAAGTGCGCGGAGCTTCAGCATAGTATTCTAGACTTTTGAGTCTGATTGACCTTACAAGTGCTTGAGTAGGACCTCAATGCACACAAAGATTTCGAGAAACTAGTTAGTGGAAGGAATTCACATGGAAAACCACAGTCTAACTATTCAACAAATGTTTACCATTTCCAGAAATGCGAAGTTCGCCACATAACAATGAGTTAACCACCTTTATTGAAGACAAAGGCTTGCTTAAAACAAATGAAAAAAAAAACTCACACAGTTTATTTATGTACAAGTCAGAACGCTCAAAAGAATCTTAAGAAAAATAAGGTTTGAGAACCAGACCATTTACTGGCAGGTTCTCCTCCCATCCCTGTAAATCTTGTAACATATAGGTAGCAGGGCCAAGTTTAGCGATGATTTGAAATGGACCCGCCCATAACTGTTGGAACTTAGTGTGATTCCCTTTCTCGTCGTGGGGATGATCCCATTTGAGGACCAGGTCTCCTACTTCTAAATCCTTCTTTCCAGCTTTGTGCTTGTCAAACCATCTCTTCACTACCTCCTGCTGTTGTTGGAAACGTTCTCTAGCTTTGGATCTGGCCTCTTCCGCTTTCAGAATATTGTATATTCTGACTTGGAGAACTTCATCATCCGATCCCCTAGACTCCTGAGATAGTATGGAAGACGGGAGTAGGATGTTGGGGGGAAGAATGGATTCTTTTCCGTACACAAGGGTGAAGGGCAATGCTCCCATGGCGGACTTAGGGATAACTCTATCATCCCACAGGGCATTGGGTAAGGCTGAGTGCCAACTTCGCTGGTTTTCTATGACGGTCTTCTTAAGGATTCTGATGAGGTTTTTATTTGATGATTCAGCCAGGCCATTTCCTTGTGGATAATAGTTAGTAGAATAGTGCAATTTTATCCCTTTCTCATGAGCAAATGCAGTAATCTTAATGGATGAAAAGTACTTAGCATTATCAAAAACTAATGAACTTGGAACCCCAAACCTGGTCATGATGTGGTCTTGTAGAAAATTGATAACTTCGTCTTCGTTTACTTTGCGTAAGGGGACCGCTTCAACCCATCGGGTGAAATAATCAGTTGCAGTAAGAATATACTTGTGTAGCAAGGAGGAATTTGGCTTTATTTCTCCGATGATGTCTATTCCCCATTGCTCGAAAGGCTCTGTGATCATTACAGGCTTTAGAGGTGCTGCTGCTCTAGGTAGTCTTCCACCGCATCTTTGACAAGTATCACATTTTCTGACGTGTGCATGGGCATCTTTGAAGAGCGTTGGCCAATAGTATCCGGCCCTAAGGATTTTATGGGCTGTAGTGTCTCTTGAATAATGTCCACCGACCGGTCCATTATGCAATTCAGACATTACTTTCTCAGCGTCTGCTTTTTCTAAACATCTTAGAAGGATCCCATCATAATTTCTTCTGAATAGTATGCCTTCTACGAGTTGGCAGGAAGCTGAATTTAGACGCAAAGCTCTTCTCTGTTTGGAATTCCAATGTTCAGGCAATACCCCTGACTGCAGGTAATGTACAAGATCTCTATACCAAGATTCGGGAGTCGTGAATAAAGGACAAACATCCATTATATGCAATTCAGCTTCATTATCCCATGCTTGTTCTTCGCTATTACTACTCCCAGCCATCAGCTTGCATAGCCCCTGACCCTTCACTATAGTAGCTGGTTTGAATTCCAAATCGTATTCTTGTAGGGCTGTTACCCAGTTGCCCCTTCTTTCTCCCAATTCTTTTTGAATGAGAAGGGATCTTACGGCTGGGTAAGGGACTATTACCTTGGTCCGATTCTTTAGTATATAAGGTCTAAATTGTTTGAATGCTTTAAATACTGCGTATTCCTGTTTGTCAATGGCGGGGTAATTCAACTCAGCCCCATGTAGCCCAGTGCTCATGAAAGAGATTGGGAATTCATCACCCCCATCTTCCTTTTGCGTAAGTATGGCTGCAAATGAATCATCGGACGCAAAAGTGTACATAATGAAGTCTTTGTCAAAATCTAGACTTTTAAGAGAGGGTGCATGTGCAACATCGGTCTTGATTTTACTAAAAGCGTTCTTTTCAGTCTCAGTCCATTTAAACTGTGCATTTTGCTTGACCATCTGCTGCAACGGTTTGACGGTTTGGGAAAAATCAGGTATGAATCTTCTTACAAAATTTATTGTCCCCATGAAGGACTGCATTCCCTTCTTATTATGAGGCATGGGGATTTGTTCGATGGCCTTAACCCTTTCTGGGTCTATAGAGATACCTTCTTTAGACACTATATGCCCCAGTAACTTGCCTTCTGTGACAGCGAACACGCATTTTTTTGGATTGAGGGAAATGCCATACTTTCTGCAGCGTTCAAAGATTTTCTTTAAATGGAATGCATGCTCCCCTTTTTTCTTCAAAAATATAGTGATGTCATCAAGGTAGACCACCACACTTCGCCCAATCAGTCCGTGAAAAGCGATGTCCATAGCTCTATGAAATGTTGCGCCAGCATTAATCAGCCCAAAGGGCATTCTTCTATATGCGAACGTTCCCCATTTAGTTATGAATGTCGTCTTCAATCTATCTTCCTCGGCTACCAACACTTGATTGTAGCCATAGAAACCATCCAACAATGAAAACATCTCAGAGCCGGCAACCATTTGTAGCAGTTGCTCCATGGGAGGTACCGGGTAATTGTCTTTGTCTGAGGCGCAATTCAGATTTCTGAAATCTACGCACAGCCTGATCTCTCCCGATTTTTTCCTGACAGGCACAAGGTTTGATACCCATTCCGAATGCCTTACTCTAAGGATAATCCTAGCGTCCAGCAATTTTTTCACCTCGCTTTGAATCAGCGGCTCCAGCTTTGGATGCATTTTCCTCAACGGCTGTTGATATGGATTGACGCCTGCTTTAATAGGAATGATGTGTTTGATAATGATAGTATCGTAGGTCTTTAAATCTGCATATGTCCATGCAAAGACGTCTTTGTACTATTTAAACAAACTGAGGAACTTGTCTCTTTCTGCTGGTGAACATCACTTGCCAAGGTTCACGAACTTGGGCTCTGTCTCGGTCCCCAAATTTATTAACTTGAACTGTAAAGTTGAGCTGTGTGTCTTAGCGTTAGCTGGTCTCCTAAATTTCCCATTCAATTCAAACATTTTCTCCAGCGTCCTGACACCTTTGGGAATGAAATTATTATATTTCAT
The DNA here is from genome assembly GCA_001517045.1 of Pseudotsuga menziesii. Lineage (NCBI taxonomy): Eukaryota > Viridiplantae > Streptophyta > Pinopsida > Pinales > Pinaceae > Pseudotsuga > Pseudotsuga menziesii. The sequence continues at coordinate 26,256 of LPNX010900212.1, read as the reverse complement.
TTCATCCTGGTGTTCCTCATCGTCTATGATAGCTCCTTTAAAAGTTTCATCACTTGTCAGGCATTCGATTATCTGCTGATCATCGTCAAATACTCGCAAGTTGGTGATCATATCCGGCACGGAGGGCTTGAAAAGTAATTCAATAGAGCATTTATTATTAGTGGGCACCATCCTGGCAGCTGATGTGGCTAAAAAATCAGCGGCTGCATTTTTTATCCTTGGAATAGAAATAATGTTAAAGGCCTGAAAACTTTTAAGTAATTCCCATACCTCGTTTTGGTAAGCTTTCAAATGAGGGGAAACACAGTGTATTTGATTTTTTATTTGTTTCACAACTATTTCTGAGTCTCCGAAAACTTTTAAATTACAAACCTGTAACTCAATGGCCTTCTTGAGTCCCTGCAAAAGTGCCTCGTATTCAGCTGTATTGTTAGTACATTCAAACTCTAACCTACAGGACAAGAAGTATTTATTATTTTGTGGATCAATAAGGACGCAGCCGCCCCCTGATCCTTCTAATGTTTTTGAGCCGTCAAAATATAAAGTCCAACAAACATTGTCTACCGAAAAAGAATCTACTCCTACAGCTAAATCTACTATTTTACAGTCAAGCTCATCAGCCTGAGAAAAACGAAGGAGATCAGGCTGGGTGTTAGGTGTGCTGCTAGCCTCTTCCGCTTGATAGTTCCCTGGTTCAAGTTCCAGAAAGTAGTTTCCCAATACAGATTCGACTGGTACATTTTTTCCATCTAATTGAGTGACATTGTACTTCATATGAGGCTCTCTCAGAACCTTTATCTGATTAGGACTCCCTTTGTATGGCAACCAAAGATGTGACCAATCTGTAGCGAAATACCCATTTAATTTGGCTGACCAATCTCTACTCAAGACCAAGCCGTACGCATCTGGTATGTCAGCCACTACAATGTTGATGACTTGGCACACTCTATTATCAGATGCTGGCGGATTAGCACGTCTTCCATCTCACCAACTACCTTGACATCGGTTCTATCCAACTGCACCACTTTCCACGTGGTTGGCTTGGGCTGCCCATTTATTTTCTTACAAACTGATATGGGCATGACATTAATCGATGGTCCTGAGTCCGCTAGACAATTGTGCACGTTATGGTTAAAGATTTCAAATGTCAAAAGGAAAGGCGGATGCTTAGTTTTAGAATTACCACCAGTGCTGGCTTCCCCAATTTCTTCTTCTTGCCGCGGCTGATTGTCAGTGGGGAGCTTTTCTTCTGATGTCTCTAGTGCTTTAAACAATATTTCTTTCTGCTAAGGTATTTTGCACATTTCAAACAGCGGGACATTTGCCTTTATTTTCTTTAAGTCTTCAACAACGTCATATTCGATTAGTTGTCTAGCGGGCTGAAGTTTATTTGCACTTAAATTTTCTTCGCTTGGCTTGGGCGGTGTTCTCAATTGCCTCAGGTCCTGGCTGGTAATGGTAAATTCTAGAATCTGATCAGCCACAGATTTGTCTTGAAATTTCTTTTTGATATTTCTTTGCAGCCTTCGGATATTTGGGAGCAGTAGACTGTCATCGCTAACTTCTCCTTTGCTCCTAGTCGTGACGTTAGCTTCCCTGATATCTTTGTGTCCCTGAGTATTTTCTTTTTTCGCATCTAGTACTGAAACAGAGCTCCATAAGGCCATAGTCTCTTCTTCCTGTTCCTTTGTAGGCATTGAAACAACATTTTCTTTCCTTTCATCATCATCTTCTTCCGTTAATCTGCAATCCAGCATCTGATTCATGACCAATGTCATCGAATTTATCCATTGCGGGCAGTTCTTTTCGGAATGGGGCTTTTGGTGGAAGGTACAAAATTTTTCCATGCCTATCTCTGTCAGATTCATAGATGCAGTTTTCTAAGGAGGAGTTTGTGTCTGGTTGCTATCCTCCCTTCTCTTATAATAAGGCCTGAAAACATTTTGCGCTTCTTTTTCCTTCTCCAAGTCTATGACCTTATTGGACAGCTTTTGCATCATTTTAGCCATACTTTCATAGTCTGGCGTCTTTTCTTCTTTCGGCTTGGTGAACAGTAAGGTTTTTCTTCCCGTACTTCTCTCTCCTGAGTGCTCCAGATAGTCCTCCACACTTTCTCTCTCTGCTTCCACCACTTCTGCCTCTTCATAGGTCTCTGTCAATGTAGGCTTAGCTCGGCCTTTTGCAAACATGGCTAAATCGGGACCCAAAGCTGAAGTGTAGTATTCGATCAGCACTTTGTCTGAAGGCTTATTTGTCTCAGAGAAATTTCTTAGATATGCTGCAAACCTTTGTGTGAAGCTGTGCACCTTTTCCTTTTTTTCTTTCTTCAATGCACACAGTCCTTTCATAAGAGCAGCGTGAGTCTTTTGGACAGCATACTTGTTCCTGAACATTCTCTCAAAAGTATCCCAATCTGGGATAGAATTAGCGGGCAATCCAAAATACCACGAAGCTGCAACACCTTTGAGGGTGTGTGGGAAAAGTCTACAAACCACATCTTCATGCTCCCCTGCCCTTAATCCTTCTATAGCCAAATAAAAGCTCTGCAAGTGGTCGTCTACCAATATCTTTTCATTAGGATCAAACTTAGGCAGTAACTTTTCGAAGGCTTGAGGTAGGTCATGCAAAGGTGGGGTCAAATTTAGAGGTGATCTGGCTTTCCATGCGGGTGGTGGGGGATTAGGTGGGGGTTGATTGGCGTTAACACCGACCATGAGTCGGGGTGGAGAATGCGGAGGTGAAACAACTGGAGTGGGAGGATGTGAACCGACAGGTGTGTGCTCAGGAGAGCTGTAAGGAGTGTCTGGGCCTACTTGGTTCAAAGGCAAATCAATCTCTTGTAAGGCAGTCTCCACCAATTCTTGCCAGTCTCCCACCAACACCAAATCTTCTATTATAGGGCGGTCTTTCTTCTTATACTCTCTTCTAGGCAACTCGGGGATAATTGGCAGTCCTCCGATCTTCTTTACATATGCACGGGTATGTCTTCTCAGATCATTTACAATTTCGTTGCGAACAGGAAATAGATGTTCTCTGTTTCCTTCGTCTAGAATTGGGTTCAATGGTCCACTACTTTTAGAACTGTAACCAGCGGAATAATCTCTGTAAAACGGGTTTCCTCGGCTAGCCATGCACCGGTGGCCCTCCTTCTAGCGCCAAAACTGTTGAGGCCTAGAAATTCGTAGGCGGCAACAGTAAGGGATTCTCCCCAATCAGCATTCCCAACTAGCCCGCTGACTGTTTGGTGTAGGGAATCCGTCCGGTTTGCGGTCCGGCTGCCGTAGGTCAAAGTAACAAACAAAGGTTTTACCGGTTGCGGCCCGGCCCACCGAGTTTTTTGTATTTTGATTTAAATGAATGATATGCACATGCCTAACTAAATGCAGGCTGGTCCAAATGCAAGGAGTGGTCACCAAGTGATGCGCAGGTTCTTACCTCTCGTCTTATGCTCACAAGCAAACAAACCAGGTATGAACAGAAATAACTAACTATCTAAACTATCCCTAGGGAGCGAGGCTATCATCTTACATGAGCAATATAAGATCACATACGGTCAGAAAAATCACAGATAGCTGATACTTTCCTCACAGCACATGAAAACTACAAATATTCAAATAACCAGTTAGCCGATCATTCTATAACAACAATTATTGCTCTTAGTGAAAATGCATCCCAGAAAAGACTACAGAATAGTTAACAAGAACTTAGGTTCAAAACATCAAATATCCTTACAGCACATGAAATACAGCTGAAAACGAGACAGTTCCTCTTCGACATTATTCATTAAATGGCATTGGTACATTTCACTTCGTTGCTCTTTCCAGCAGACAAAATTGCAGTTCACCTCGCAAAACGAAATAGTTCCTCTTACCAGTCAACAATTACAAAATTTTCTAAGGGAAAAAGCCCTCCTTTCATCGGGCTTCCCATTATTTAAACTACAACTGATGTCCTCAGGGTTCCCTCAACGTGTGACCTTTCAGCACCCTTGACGATTCCATTTCTCTTCTGGTCATTGCGTTTTTTCAATCATTTCAACAAGCGTTTTACGCTCTGACAGTAACTACTGAAAACGCCTCATCGGCGCCTCTGTCATCAGCTTGGGTTGTCTTTTTCCTTGCCGTAGGCCGCTCTAGCGATCCATGTGACTCTCCCTGCATACAATTTAAGCGCATTATCCACTAACTTGAGATATTGAGCGTCAAAACCTTGTAACTATGATGAAAGATCCACAAAGAAACTGGCCTGGCTCTACAGGTGACAACCTCACGGTAAAATGAATCGGCGGTCGGGCGGTTCCTGGATCGGATGAGATAAGGTTCTTACACCGGATGGGAGAAGACTCCAGGAGCCGCAACGGCGGAGGAGTTCCAGAAGAGGGGAGGTGGAAACATGGGCGTCGTAGGCAATCGGGCGGCGGAGAGAAGTGGATCGGACGAGAGACTGCTCTGCCACCTGCAACGGCGGACGGGACGCAAGCTACACATAGGAGACGGAGGCTAAATAAGGTGAAGTTCGGGTGTCGGATGAAACTCACGTCGGGACCTGACTTTATCTCCCCAGCCGCAACGTCGGGTGGACCGGAACTCTGGGGCAAGCGATTCACAACACGAATCGGGCGTTGGAGAGAAGTGTATCGGACGGAGACTTTGGTATAAGAGCCGCAACGGCGGGTGAGATAAGACTCCATTTCTTCCAAAAGAGGCCCGATCCAAAGGGAAGAACTAACAGCGCTAAGGCTCAAATGAGGCGAAAGAACCCAAATCTCGCTAAGGCAAACTTCTACACTCTAAAGGGCGTTAAAAAAAATGATTCACACGACTCACATTGAACTAAACGGAACAAGCAAACAAGACGGACGCTCAACTTTAAAGGAAAGATACTCAAAGATGTCAAAATTTCAACAGTAGAGTCAAGTAAATCAAGATAAGGAGGGGCCCTAGAGTTTAGGTGCAGAACTAAAGTCGGGGAAAAGGTTGCAGCAGCAACACTACTGCAGTAAAATAGTGTGTTGCATGGGTCCAATTGAATTGGGCCACATTTTTATTGAATGAATTGTTAGCAGATTCTCTTCACACACAAGAAAAAGGTAACCACTTTACATATTCATGGTTATTGTTGATAATATATTTTGTTGCATAGGAATAACTGTCATATTATCAAGGAAATGAAGTAAATCTCCCCTATCAAGGGGATAGATATAAGAACTTATGGTTCTTAGAGATGAAGCAGAAATATATAGACAATAACATCCATTTCTTTATGCAAGATTAAGCAATTGAAAGCTGCGACAGTATAGAGTTATCAAAAAATTATTCAATTTTATCTAAGGCCCCATTATTAAAATCTTCAACTGTGACACAACCCCCAGAACCAATGGTTGGTCATGGAATTTTGAAAAACCAAGGAAAAAATAGACATCATTGTAGATGAATTGCTTGATGAATGGAAGAATCCAATCATAGATGATCATTTTTCTACTGAGGTTGATCCAACAAAGGAAGGTACATCTAGGACCCAATAGTGTGGGCCCCAAGAAGAGGATAACCCCATAGTTCTCATCATGGTAGCGACCAAGAGTACAATGCTATCCCAAGATATACCAAACTAGGTGAAAAGAGGAAGGCTGTGGAGCAGCAAAGAAAGGCCCACAAGAAGAAAAAACATGTTATGGATACTGGCCCTATTGAGTTAACAGGAGTTGACTACACTCTCTTAACTGAAAGAATGGTTGATATAGAAGAGGAGACCATATAAAAATTCGACGAAGGTAATACTGAATTTTTCATGGATATCATTGATCTACTACAAGTGTTATGAATGACAGTGAAAGAGGTTCAAACCACAGTTAACAATCCTGATTTGACATCATCAGGGGATGTTGGCCCATCTGAAAAGTGACAGTGAGGTTCCTCTCTCGAAGAAGGCACCCAAAGTAGGAGTAATCACAAAGGAATTGGATTTGGGCACTTCCAATCTAAATAGTATGATACAAGGTATACCTTATATTGATCTTAATATGGCTAATCTGCCCTTATTTATTGTGTATAATATATTGAATCAAGCAACAAAGGAGCTAAAGTCTCAAGTGAATATTGTCTATGAGCGACTTAAGTAAACGAAGACAAAGGTGACTGAGATTGAGGTGGAATTTCGTGTTATTGCAAAAACAAATAAAATATGCAACCATATTAGTAGCGACTTGAGACTATTATAAAATCCACCTTTCAATATGTGCCAAAAGTTAGTACTTCTTCGAAGATGATCACACAAGCTAAAGTATCTAAGATGGGGGAATTCATTGCTGAATTCCAACAAAAGATTGGGGAGCTAGAAGCAAATATCATTCCAAGTACACCCTCAAAATTCATGGAGAAATGACAGACACAAGTCCACGGGGATGTGACAGCTGTTATAGTTGATTTTACCACACCTGGTGAATCACACTTGTATGGCCTTCCCCTGTCCCTCTGTAGACTCTTTGGACCCCATGGACCTTTTTTATACATTTGATGTTTCCAAGATCATCCCTAAAACATGCTTAAATTGCTATATGTGACTTTTAAACCCTTTCTCACATATATACATGGGTTTGACCCCTAAAACCGCGTACATCAGGATGTGTGCAAAAGGAAAAATTCTTTTGGAGTTTTCCCTGACATGAATATGACTCACTTGTCTCCCGGCCTTCCATATGCCTTGAGATCACTCGGATTTGACCCTTCATTTCCCCATTGAAGAGATATATAAGGAACCCTTTGGATGCATTGAAGAATATGTGAGAATTGAGAGCAAAGAAACTATAGTCCATTGTTGCCAGAACTTATACTTGAGTCTACATCCCTTTGTCCCTTGGAGCACTTTCATGTTATTCCCAAGCTTGCCTTTTTATTGTGAGCTTGCTATCGAGAGATGGAGGATTGAGGTGGTGGAGGCCCAAGTGGAGGATTCAGTTTCTCTGATTCACAGACGTGCCGATAGAGGTTGTATTCATTGTAATATCTGATTTTATATTAATAGAAATATCTTTTCATGTCCAATAATGTATGTTTGAATGAATATTTTATCCATGGATGATTTCAAATGCTTTTACGTTATTGATTATATATGCTAGAGTAGATCTAACACAAATATATATAGCATGCTTATCTTGTTTACTAATTGTTGAGGAAGTAATCTATCAGTTCAAGATGGAGTTGGAAAGCTCAATGAGGATCTACTTCAACCGTCTGGAATAAGGTACGAGTTTTGATCATTTAATGTTAGATATTTGACTTCTCTTGCATATTGGAAAGGACTGATTTCTGGATTCAAGCTGTCTATTGTGGTACCCCAAGCCATATGAATTTCTCTCAGTAACAGAATTGACGACTCTACTGGGGATGTTCCTTGTTTTTCTTTGGAGTTTAGCGGCATAATGTGCTTGATATTGTTGAATTTCTCTTTGTTTCTCCTTGTTTCTGTGTTTAATTTTATAGTATGTTCATCCATTGACACTCCCCTTTATTGGTTTGACCCTTGGCCTACTTTTTACCACTGCCTTCTTTGTATACGTGGATTTTTGGCCAAAAGTCGTGTACATACACAACTATTCTTGGGAAGTTGCTGGGTGGGTTGTGAGTGTGGTTGGGTCTTCCTTAGGTCTGATGTTGTCTATTGGATGCTTATTTTGTGATCAGAGATCACTTTTTCATTGATTTTTTGTTGAAATTAGTTTTAGTCATTTATCCTTTTTGTTTTTCCATTAGTGCATTACTCTTTTTTGTCTCAGTGTCTTGCTGGGCTTGTGCTTTATACTTGCTGTAGAGACTGAGAGTCTTAGATGACTTCTATTGATTTTTCATTCTTTCATATTAAAAAATACAAAGTAGTTGCACTCTTAGTTGCATATTAGATATGGATTTAAGGAGGTACTTGCATTGGATTGCTTGGATGAGAGTTGTATTTAGGATTTCATATAGGAAGGATTGCATTGGCATTCAGAAAGGAATATATATTTATGCATCTCATGTAGTGGCATACCCTATTTTTCATTCTACAAGATTGCACTTGGCATTGCTTGTTAGGTGTGCACTTTTATTTCACTACTAAGTCTTCATATCATTAGTTGCACGGCCATTTCCCTTTGAGTAGTTACAACCAATTAAAATCAACGCTTAATTAAAATGGATTACACTATTTTTTTTTATAGGGTGCACCAACAAGAATAGGTTTTATGGTATTGGAATAGTTCGTTGTGAGTTAATTCTCTAATACCACTAAACAACAACATGTATGTGTCTATCCAGGTGAGAGTGTGAAATTCCTTGGTATAATTAGTGTTTCTCAGGATCCTCCTCTCACAAGGGAGTTAAGCACGAGGTAGTGTGAGTGGTTATTGATTGAGATAACCCCTAGTCATAACTGAGTAGAACCGGAGATATTTTCAGGATTGTATTCGTATCTGGGGGCTCTTTCAAGAGTTTCAGGCTTTGCTACCCTGCCCATATGGTCAATCCCGCCTGCGACTGTCCGCCTGAGCATTGATTATATTGAGGTGACATTAGTTGCCTTACCTAGGTTATTGAGGGGGTACTTTGCAAGGGTTATTCTATGGGTGTCTCGGCTAGGTTATGGTTGGACAACATAGTCGCTTTATGCATTGAAGTTGAGGGCCACAATAATTGGTTACGTACCTCCGCTTGCAGTGTATGGGAGTTTTGAGCCTCTCCTAGGAGAGACATACCTATTGCATTCAAGAGCTCACATCCTCCCTTTGGTTTTCTTATATTTTGGCTGTAGATTTTCTTAGGAGTGTGCTCTTTATGTGCTAGTTGGCCTTTGGGATCATAGTTACTTGAGTATATTTATGTTCTCTTGAGTTTGGGTCCTTTTATTTTCAGCAAGCCTGGTATCCTATCACCCTTCCTTGGTCCTAGTGTGGACCTTGGTGTCAGACTTGGGGGCATCACTGCCCCTTACCCTACTCATAGATTTGGGAGTTGATCACATTCTTCCCTCTACTCCATTTGTAGAGGATGTTGACTCCTTTCTCTCGTTCTTTACACCAATGGACACCCTCATGGGGGTGGTAGTGGATGCGTGAATGTTGGGTCTACACCTTACTTTCTTTTTTATGTCCCATCATTCATCACGTTGTTTCCTTTGGGTTTATTTGTCATGACCATTCCTCCCTATTTCCTATAGTTTGGATTCTTTATTGACTATTTTGGGTGGTTTTGGACTAATATGTTTGTCATGTAGGGTCCAATTTTTGTACACATTCTCTGAGGTTTCAACCCATTTGTTCCTATCACATGTATTATGTATAAACTGGCATATAGGTTAGGATTTCACATCCGCTTTCATTTTGCATGACCCTATGACTATTTCATTTTAACCTTAGGTACGAACCCATTCCATGGTATCACAGAACCTTCATGCTGTTGTTAGAAGTGATATCATGTGAATGGTAGAGATTTCCTATACATGGGTGTCCTTGTTAGCTCCGTTTTGCATTTGGTACCCATGCTTTGAGTCCTCACTTAGGTTCGGGAGTCTCTTTTAGTCCCACCATGTCCTTGAGCAAGAGCTTCATACTCCTCTTGAGCTTTATGCTGGCCTTTTTCCCTGGGACTCCCTTATTTCAAGTTGTAATTGCATTATCATGAGGTTTTTCTTCCTCATTGAGCCTTATGCCGGCTTCCCTAACTTTGAGTATCAGCCATATAGCCCAACCTTGTCTCATGTCTAGCCACATAAAGCCATTTTGTTTATCCTTTGCAGCTCGATTCCCTATTCTTATCGGGAGGGGACTTTCCCCCGAGTGTCGCTATCCTACACATGTGTCCTTGCATTGAGCATAGGTATGTTCCACTACTTGGAACTAGTTTTTTTTCCCATTTGAAACTCATATCCTCTTAGTATTTAAATTTAAAGCAATTTTATTCTTTTTCAAGCTTTTCAAATATTTGAAAAAGTCCAAAAAAAATAAAATTAAAAAACCAAAAAGCCGGACAAGGAAAGATTTTATCTTTGGCAACTGTCAACTTGTGTCGCCTTCGAATAGAGCACTGTATATCACATCTGTTGGTTGGTTTTATAGTTTGACTTTAGGAGCTGTACTTGTTTATCTGAGTTTATCTCCACCAACTAGCTAAGCTTCCAGTCCCTATGGAGCCTCTGTCGATGCTTCTTATGTCCCAGAGATGTCCCAATTTTGTATATCGAGTCTATGCTGCCTACATTCAGTCACCATTCATCATTATGCTCTTGTTCGAAGGAAGTTGAAACCTGAGTCGGCCATTCCTCAGTTATCTTGACTTTGCATGTCGACCATTCTCGGTACAGTTACTAGTTCATGCACCTTATGATCGAGTCCTTCCACATTATACAGCTTTGTTCAGTACCTCGTGTTGGATGATGGGGGATGCATTAATGCCCTCCTTCCAGCATATTTCATCCCATCGACTTCAGATCATTTATTCTGGGATTGGAATCTAGAGTCATTTTTTAGTGCCTTGAGACTTGCAGTCATCAGTGGTAGATTCTCTCGCCATCGACAGTTCTTTGGGAATACATAAATGTTCCCTAATCTATGGATTCTCTCAAGTGTTCAACCTCAACACATTTATTCACACTTTTTAGTTTGCACTCTAGTACCTTGATTCCCATTATCATTATCGGTAGGTGATCTCACATCTGTTAATGGTATACATTAATGAGAAGTAATCAAACGATGGACTACTATGTTTTACGTCGACACCTTTATTCACATAGTAGGAATTGTACTTATAGCGGTTTGTGTAGAAGACCTTCCATATTGGTGGCATCTCTTATATGCTACCTCCTTGATCGTGCCAGTGTTCATGAGATTTCATCTCTCATGACTTGATTCTAGTATATGTTAGACATTTCCAACCATTATGGAGATCTTGATCCTTTGTATATCTTCAGCCATTATGGAGAGCTTGATCCTTTGTATATCTTCATCATGGAGATTCTAATATATGTATATTGTATGTGGCGATGACCACTTATGTCATATTTTGTATCATACCTATTCATGGTCACTGTACTCTTATGTGTCCGAGACTGCTATATGTATTTGCATTTATATGCAGAGTTGTATCATTGTACTATGATGATTGGGTGGCTGGTATTCCAATGGGTTCTTCATCACTCCACTTCTGGGATGGACTTATAATGTATTTTGGCCATCGTATGACCCCTTCGACCTCCCACATTAGGGGGCATCTGTTATAGCTGACTTTACCACACCTGGTGAATCACACTTGTATGGCCTTCCCCTATCCCTCTACAGACTCTTTGGACCCCATGGAACTTTTTTATACCTTTGATGTTTCCAATATCATCCCTAAAAACATGCTTAAATTTCTATACATGACTTTTAAACCCTTTCTCACGTATATACGCAGGTTTGACCCCTAAAACCGTGTACATCAGGATGTGTGCAAAAGGCCAATTTTTTTTGGAGTTTTCCTTGACATGGATCTGATTCACTTGTTTCCTGGCCTTCCATATGCCTTGATATTGCTCGGATTTGACCCTTCATTGCCCCATTGAAGAGCTATATAAGGAATCCTTTGGATACATTGAAGAATATGTGAGAATTGAGAGCAAAGAAACTATAGTCCATTGTTGACAGAACTTATGCTTGAGTCTGCATCCCTTTGTCCCTTGGAGCACTTTGGTGTTCTTCCCAAGCTTTCCTTTTGCTTGTGAGCTTGCTATCGAGAGATGGAGGATTGAGGTGGTGGAGGCCCAAGTGGGGGATTCAGTTTCTCTGATTCGCAAACATGTTGAAAGAGGTTGTATTCATTGTAATCTCTGATTTTATATTAATAGAAATATATTTTCTTGTCCAATAATGTAGGTTTGAATGAATATTTTATCCATGGATGATTTCAAATGCTTTTACATTATTGATTATATATGATAGAGTAGATCTAACACCAATATATATAACATGCTTTTCTTGTTTACTGATTGTTGAGGAAGTAATCTATCAATTCAAGCTAGAGTTGGAAAGCTCAACGGGGATCTACTTCAACCATCCAGAATAAGGTACGAGTTTAGATCCTTTAGTGTTAGATATTTGATTTCTCTTGCATATTGGAAAGGATTGATTTCTAGAGTCAAGTTGTCTGTTGTGGTACCCCAAGCCATAGGAATTTCTCTCCGTAACAACAACCATCAATGATGCAAAGGAATATGGTGCCAATGTATATGAGGAGGTTTCTCAGGTCTAGGAAGCCTCAGTAGATGGTGTGGAGCTACAAGGAATCACAGATAAATTAAGTGCAACAGAACATAAGATGGATATGGTAGAAGAATTACAAGTGAATGTAGAGCGAGCTGTTGCAGCTATTGGGCCAGTCCAAATCAAAGTGAAGCATGTCGTGGAATTTGCACATGTGAAAAATTCAAACATATTTCAACTGAAGTTGTTGAAGAGATTTCCAAATTGTGAGAATCAATCTAGCTGTGTGTCAAGGAAGTCAATAAATTTATCCAAGATTTTAAGGAAAAACTTAATGCACCATCTCTCTCGATGTAAAGTGGTTTGGGATGAGCCACATGTTAGTGTTGGGGGCATGGGCTAGGGATTGGCTTTTGGGGCATGGACTGGGGAGTGTTATAGAAGGGCAGTCAACTCCGACAATTGAGGTAGAATGCATGGAAGAGTACCCATTTTGAAGAATTCCAACTGAAATGTTGGTTAGTTCGTTAGGATTTTGTCCACTTATGTAATGAGTAGAGTAGCATGGCCATGATGTAAATCGAGCCATTAGAGCCTGTGAATATGTAATGGGATGGGTTTTTATAGGTATTTAAGAGAAAGGAGAAAGTTGGTGTAATATTTTTTTTGGGCTAATGTCCGAGTCAAATCGCAAGGTATGATCTGATTTGCAGATTGTGTGTGCAGAACTAATGTAAATAATTATTGAGAATATTTCTATAATATTAGTACATAGAAAAGAAGTGTTCGAGTCACGACTCTTATGAATAAATGAGTGCTTTTATTGTTTTCTCACAGTTTAGGTTTCCATGTTAAAATCTTGGTGTTCTTTATGCAATGTGTTTGTTCTTTCATGGTTATATGACTAATCTGAATGGATAATTTATGTCAAATAACAATAATATGCATTGTTAGTCGATAATGGTGAGCATGTATGTATGTTTGTGTTGTGACTTATGATATGTTAATGTATGGCATGTCAATGCAATTCCAGTTGAGTTATGTGCTAGTATAAAATCCCCTTCACCACTACAGAAACATGTTTCTTGCAACTCCCATATGTACTTTCCTTACCATATGTGACTTTCCTTACATTTTTCTTCTTCTTCTTGTTATCATTTTTCCTACATGAGTGTTTACATAGTAAAAATTGTTGATGTATATGTAACTTCGGAATGTATTCTTCTATGTATTGTAACCCGATGTTTATTCCGGGATGTTTTTATTATGTATTTGAGTCATGTAGTCATGCCCCGATGTTCCGATCGAGAGGATTAATAATGTAAATAAGTCATATCAAGTCATTAGGTAAGTCCCCACAGTTTCGGGGCATTTGAGTTATTATACACTAATTAAGGTGTAGGCTCGAGTAGTAATATTAGGTCAAGCCTACGTGTGAAAGTGTAATTCAAGTGAACGGATGAATATAAATAGAGAGTGAGAGTCTCTCTATTTATCACTTGTGAATTACATCACTTGCTCTCTCAAGTGTGGCGCACCTTTGGAGAAGGAAATACTTTGGCTTGACAGAAGACAGAAGGCTATTGCTGTGTTGGGAGGACATCTTACTGTTTTGGGTTTCACATCTTGTGGTGATACTATCTTAGATGAAGTTGAGGGGTATGGTTTCCCCTATCAAAACTCTTTGTGTCTCTTGTCTCATGTGATGTGCTTATGTTATTGCTGTGCTTGTTATTCTCTCAGTGAAAAGATCCTAACATAATGCTAGCTTAAATGTTGAAAAACTAACATGGTATCAGAGCTAACCTGAGAAGAAGACATTGTGCAGCTATAGGAACTAGGGATTCCTATTTTGTGGATCTTCCTCCACATATTTTCAGCAAAATTATTCTAAGAAGACTCTCCATTGAAGGGTGCATCTTTCTATCGATGCGGAATTCAATTTCAAGCATTTTCAGTTTCGATGTGGAAATTAGGGCTTTCTACAGAAGAGGAATTTTTGAGTGAGACTAGCATAGGATTTTTCTCCTCATCAAAACAGAAGTTTAGAGACCTGGATCAATAAATTTGGTTGGGTGAAACTCTGGGAAAGACAAACCCTAGTTTGACCCTGAGCTAGAAAAACCATAAATGCTAAAACTGATAAGTTTTGGTACAGTCGCTATATTCCATGATTGGAGAAGTCTCAGAAGCTGAAAATTGTAGGGGCCGAAGATAAAATCCAGATGAACACTATTTCCAAATATCAGCTTCATATTCACTATATTCTGGGAGATATGATCTCTCCAAGTTAGGGTTCCAGCCTCTTCTAGAAATCATCCATAAACAGGACACCTGGGGAGAATTGCAATATCTTGGGCTACAGATGTCCAAATGGAATTTATGAAAATGTTCCAAAAAGGGAATAGACTGTAATTTCTTTGGTACGAATATTAGACTCAGAAGATGAACCAATGACACGTGGAATTCCATACAACTTCGCTGTTCTGAACAGTCCTGTAACAGGTCACCTTGGGAAAAGGATCATAAATCCCAAATGGTGAAACCAATTCTAATGAAACCTATGGTTTTGGATCAGGGACATGCGAGGTTACTTCAGTGAAAAATTACAGACATAGAGGAGAATTAATTTTGGAGATATCACAGAAACAGTAACAGGACTTTCTGTAGAAGAAATCAAAAAATTAGGGCTTCCTGTTCCGGGAGCTTCCCTCCATTGTTTTCAGAAAAAGGAGTACATTGGACAGCTCCATTTGAAGAGATCTATCTGTTTATCCAATCAGATCTAAAAGATTCCATTTTTTGAAAATTAGGGTTTCTACGACAAACCCTAGATCAGCGAACTCCAGAACAAGGACGGACACCTCAAATCGGTAAGATCTAATCCTTTGTTATTTCCATTTGAGGTTCTCATTTCAATATGATATATCACATCAGCTTGGTGACAAGCTTGAGAAAGTTGACAACTTCCAATCCTGGAAGTATATGATCCCTCTGAAGAAAATGGATTGGACACCTACATGAGTATGGAGGTTCCAGTTTCAGAGGGAGATGAGGCTAGAAGCCCTTCACAAAAAGAACTTGGTCAAGGCCAAGAAGAGCATGGTTTATTCAATCACAGATCAACTTGTACCACAAGTGTCTTCCTTAAAGACACTGAAGATGTTTGATTCCTTAACCAAGCTATTTGAAGGGAAGAATGGAAATTAGAACATGACGTTAAGAAACCAATTGAAGAATGTGAAGATCCAGAATGCAGAGACCATGCAGTCATAAGAGTCTCTCAAATCAAGAACAACTTGAAGCAGAAGTGAAGAATGCAGAAGTGGTGATGGCCACGTTGAATGGCCTCCCAGGATCGTGGAATTCATTCATTCAAGGAATGTGTTCCAGAAGGAAGTGATTACTTTCAGCAAACTTCGAGAAGAAGAAGAAGCTTGACTCATAAGAAGAGAAGAGAAGATGGGAGCAATTGAAGATCAAGTTCTCACCATCCAAAGAAGATCCCTCAAGCGATGAGGAATATGAAGAACTCAACTCTTGAATAACTTCTTATCCATCCTAGCATTTGGATAAGAAACGATGCTATCATGAATGAAGAAGACGATGAAGCTGAAGACTCAAGAAGGAGTATGTCCACGAAACAAATAAAGATAAGTATTCAATTGTCATTTCATAATATTGTTTTGTTATGCATTTGTTTATATTTAGTTGATGTATTATGCATGATAGGATGTTTGCATTAATGATAGTATACTAGTAATATGCATGTGATGGGTAAGTAGCTCATGGTGCTATACAAATTCTCCATTGCTACTTATCTAGAATGAAACCTCTTTGCTAACATATTGGATTAGTGCACAATCTCAATGTTGTCCTGGTAGAGATGGAAGGCATCTAGAAATTTTCAGTGAGATATGGATGAATGTTGTATTGGCTAAAGTAGTTGCATGATCATATATTTATGCATAATAACTTGCCAGTATGAATATTCCTTATGAAATGTTTTTAACCATGTAAATGCATTTGACTTGAAGGAAATATCGCATACATAATCACCTACAAGAA
>LPNX010900194.1:9067-127681 GCA_001517045.1 Pseudotsuga menziesii | reverse complement strand
TAATAGCATCGTTTCTTATCCAAAAGCTAAGGTGGATAAGAAGTTCTTCAAGAGTTGAGTTCTTCATATTCCTCATTGATTGAGGGATCTTCTTTGGATAGTGATATCTTGATATTCAATTGCTCCCCTCTTCTCTTCTCTTCTTATGATTCAAGCTTCTTCTTCTTCCCAAAGTTTGCTGAAAGTATTCACTTCCTTATGGAACACATTCCTTGAATGAATGAATTCCACGATCCTGGGAGGCCATTCAAGGTGGCCATCATCACTTCTACATTCTTCACTTTTTCTTTTACCATGTCAAGTTGTTCTTTGATTTGAGAGACTCTTATGACTGCATGGTATCTGCATTCTAGATCTTCACATTCTTCAACTGGTTTCTTTAGGTCATATTCTGATTTTTGTTCTTCCCTCCAAATAGCTTGAAATTCTGGAAGACCTTCAACAACTTTGCTTGCAATAGGTAGTGCTCTGTAATGCCAAAGCTCATTTGGCTCTATTGTTTCATGGATCAAGGCTTGTTCTGGATATCCCTTCAATTTGTACAAGCCTCCTTCTTGTTCTTCAATCACTACCACATCATTGATAGTCTTTCCTTTTGGCCATATGATCACTTGACCATCTATGAATGCAGCCCGCATTCCTTTTGCAACAATGCTGAAATGGAGAGAAGGTTCTTCTTCAATCCTAGCACAAACAATACTTCTTTCATTGTTAGAGACTTACCAGAGTCTAGCTTGTATGAATATTCCCCACTACCTGTTATTTGATATTGGTAGTCATCTCCTAGTTTCACCTTGTGAGGTGATTCATGTCTGACAGTATTACAAAGGATTCCTTGAATCCCATCATATGTTTGGAAGCCCCACTGTTTGCTACCATCTTCTCTTCTCTTCTTATGATTCGAGCTTCTTCTTCTTCACGGAGTCTTCTGAAAGTAATCACTTCCTTCTGGAACACATTCCTTGAATGAATGAATTCTACGATCCTGGGAGGCCATTCAAGGTGGCCATCACCACTTTTGCATTCTTCATTTTTTCTTTTAACGCTTCAAGTTGTTCTTTGATTTGAGAGACTCTTATGACTGCATGGTCTCTGCATTCTAGATCTTCAAATTCTTCAACTGGATTCTTTAGGTCATATTCTGATTTTGTTCTTCCCTTCAAATAGCTTGAGATTCAGGAAGACCTTCAACAGCTTTGCTTGCAATAGGTAGTGCTCTGCAATGCACATGTGCAAGCCTTCTATGTCAAAGCTCATTTGGCTCTACTGTTTCATGGATCAAGGCTTGTTCTGGATATCCCTTCAATTTATACAAGCCTCCTTCTTGTTCTCCAATCACTACCGCATCATCGATAGTCTTTCCTTTTGGCCACATGATGATTTGACCATCTATGAATACAACCTGCATTCCAGAGTCTAGCTTGTATGAAGATTCCCCACTACCTTTTATTGGATATTGGTAGTCATCTCCTAGTTTCACCTTGTGAGGTGATTCATGTTCTGAGAGTCTTACAAAGGATTCCTTGAATCCTGTCATATGTTTGGAAGCCCCACTGTCTATAAGCCAATCATCACTTCCATGAGTAATGTTACCTATGAGAGCTGATATCAGAACATATTCATCCTTGATTGAAGAATCTTCACTTTCATATCTGGATCTCTTTCTGGATGGTTCATCATCCTCTATAGCATGAGCA
Organism: Pseudotsuga menziesii; assembly: GCA_001517045.1. Taxonomy (NCBI): domain Eukaryota; kingdom Viridiplantae; phylum Streptophyta; class Pinopsida; order Pinales; family Pinaceae; genus Pseudotsuga; species Pseudotsuga menziesii. The sequence continues at coordinate 125,984 of LPNX010900194.1, read as the reverse complement.
TGATGTCTTCTTTGGCCTTGACCAAGTTCTTCTTGTGAAAGGCTTCTAACCTCGTCTCCCTCTAAAACTGGAACCTCTATACTCAAGTAGGTGTCCAATCCAGTTTCTTCAGAGAGATCAGATACTTCCAGGCTTGGAAGTTGTCAACTTCCCCAAGAGTTTCACCAAGATGATGTGATATATCATATTGAAATGAGAACCTCAAATGGAAATAGCAAAGGATTAGATCTTACCGATTTGAGGTGTCCGTCCTTGTCCCGGAGCTCGTTGATCTAGGGTTTGTCACAGAAACCCTAATTTTCAAAAACTTGGAATCTTTCAGATCTGATTGGATAAACAGATAGATCTCTTCAAATGGATCTGTCCAATGTACTCCTTTTCTGAAAACAGTGGAGGGAAGCTCCCAGAACAGGAAGCCCTAATTTTCCAATTTCTTCTGCAGAAATGCCTGTTACTGTTTCTGTGATACCTTCGAAATTAATACTCCTCTATGTCTGAAATTTCTCACTGAGGTAAAAGCGTATGTCCCTGATCCAACACCTCAAGTTTCATCAGAATTGGTTTCACCATTTGGGATTTATGATCCTTTTCCCAAGGTGACCTGTTACAGGACTGTTCATAACAGCAAAGTTGTACGACATTCCACGTGTCACTGGTTCATCTTCTAATTTTGATATTTGGACCACTGAAATTAAATTACGTTTCCTTTCTAGAAAATCTTTAGGAATTCCATTTGGACCTCTGTAGCTCAAGATATTGCAGATCTCCCCAGATCTCCTGTTCAGGGATGAATTCTGGAAGAGGCTGGAACCCTAACTTGGAGAGATCATATCTCCTGGAGTACAGAAAATATGAGTCTGAGTTTTGGACACAGGATTCATCAAGATTTTATGTTAGTCCCCTGTAATTTTCAGCTTCTGAGACTTCTCCAATATCGGAATATAGCGACTGTACCAAAACGTAGCAGTTTTAGTGTTTAGGGTTTCTCCTAACTCAGGGTCAAACTAGGGTTTGACTTTCCTGGAGTTTTACCCAACCAAATTTCTTGATCCAGGTCTCTAAACTTCAGTTTTGATGAGGATAATAACCCTATGATGGTCTCACTCAAAAATTCATCTTCTGTAGAAAGCCCTAATTTCCACATCGAAGACTGAAAATGCTCGGAATCAAATTCCGTTCGACAGAAAGATGCGCCCTTCAATGGGGAGCCATTTTAGCATACTTTTGCTGAAAATATATGGAGGAAGATCCACAAAATAGGAAGCCCTAGTTCCTGTAGCTGCACAATTTCTTCTTCTCAGGTTAGCTCTGATACCATGTTAGTTTTTCATCACATTTAAGCTAGCATTATGATCTTAGGATCTTTTCACTGAGAGAATAACAAGCATAGAAATAAAACACAAGCACATCACAAGAGACAAGAGACACAAAGAGTTTTCCTTGAGGAAACCATAAAGGAGAAAACCCCACAACTCCCTCTAAGATAGAATCAACACCAAAACAGTAAGAGATCTCCCAAAATAGCAGTAGTCTTCTGTCTTCTGTCTAGTCCCAAAATTACCTTCTCCAGTAGTGCGCCACACTTAGGAGAGAAAGTGATGTATTTCACAAGTGATAAATAGAGAGACTCTCACTCTCTATTTATATTCATCCGTTCACTTGAATTTCCTTTTCACACGTAGGCTCAACCTAATAATTACTACTCGAGCCTACACCTTAATTAGTGTATAATAACTCAAGTGCCCCGAAACTGTGGGGACTTACCTAATGACTTGATATTACTTGATTACATTATTAATCCTCCCGATCGGAACATCGGGGCATGACCACATGACTCAAATACATAATAGATACATCCCGGAATAAACATCGGGTTACCATATATAATATACATAGAAGAATACATTCTGAAGTTACATATACATCAACAATTATGTGTGAATCAATGTGCGAAGTAGTCTGCCTGGACTGTCTATTTCTCTTTCCCAAAGGAGGAGGAGATGTAGAAGGCGGAAGTCCTACTAAATGACGAGAACGGTGAGGAGCCACACCCGAATCCACAATTACTCAAAAAATATAAAAGACTCTCTATCTACGTAAACACTAGGTAAGCTGACGTGCACAGAGAAATCACCAAGAAAATCTAAAGCCAAACACAAGAAATCAAGGGTAGGATAAGTGAGCTCGTAAATGAAGCAAGTATGTCTCACCTAGGAGAGGCTTGACACTCCCATACAAAATAAGCGGAGTTATGTAACCAATTATTGTGGCCCCCATCTTCAATGCGTAAAGCGACTGTGCTGTCCGACCCCAACCTAGCTGGGACACCACAAAATAACCCCTGCAGAATACCCCCTCGATATCCTAGGTAAGGCCACTAAGGTCACCTCAATATAATCAATGCTCAAGTGGACAGTCACAGGCAGGATTGACTGTAAGGGCAGGGTGGAAAATCCCGAAACTCTCGAAAGATCCCCCAGATACAAATACAATCCTACAAATATCTCCGTTGCTACTCAGTTATGACTAGGGGTCATCCCAATCAATAACCACTCACACTGCCTCGTGCTTAACTCCCTTTTGAGAGGAGGATCATGAGAAACACTAGTTATACCAAGGAATTTCACACACTCACCTGGACAGACACATACATGTTGTTTTTTAGTGGTCTTGGAGAATTTACTCACAATGAACTATTTCAAGACCCTAAAACCTAATCTTGTTGGTGAACCCTATCAAATAAAATAGTGTAGTTCATTTTAATTAAGCATTGATTTTAATTGTCTTTATTACTCAAAAGAGGTATATCGTTGTGCAACTAATGGCGTTATGACAAAACATGAAGCAAAATGCACACCTAACAATCAATGCAAATGCATTGTGTGCATGAAAAACAGGGTATGCTACTACGTGAAATGCACAATTTTCTTCGAATGATAGGTGCAATCTTTCCTATATGAAATCCTGACTAATACTCCAAAGCAAATCTAGTGCAAGTACTATGAAAAATACAAGATGCAATGCATGACGATAAGCAAATATTTTTGGATTTTTTGAAATAAAAAAGAGATATTAAAGCAAAACAATGGCTCTACAACCCCCAGACTCTGCAAGCACACTCAAGCAGCACTCACACAAAGTACCAACGTAATATAAATCTAATGCACTAATCCCAAAACAAAAAATCAAAAATTCCATGACAAGAACATTCTTCAAAAAAGAAATTTTACCCTAAAAAAACGTCTCTGGTAAAAAATAGAGGTGTATACAGACTCTAGCAGTATCAAAGGAGACTTGGAAATTATCAAAATTCACCCAGCAACCATCCAACTTCCTCTAGAAGGAAAAACTAAGGACATACGCGAATATTCGCAGCAAACCTACGTGTGTACACCGAAATAGCAGTGAAACCTGTGTATATACGCGACTGTGAGTTCAAAACTCGTGTACAGGAAGAAAGGTGCATAAAAATAAAGGCAAACAGAAAAGCTGAGACAAATTCACACCAATCAAACACTACCAGGAAAACATGCTCCCAGACCCGACACAGAAACTAGAGAAAAAGAGCAATTCAAAGTCATTGAATGCCGATAGAAAACCCCCAAAGGAAAAAATACTAGGAACTCCCCTGCAGAGTCACCAATTCTATTACGGAGAGAAATGCCTATGGATTGGGGTACCACAATAGACAGCTTGACTCTAGAAATCAATCATTTCCAATATGCAATAGAAATCAAATATCTAACACTAAAGGATCAGACCTCATACCTTATTACGGACGGTTGAAGTAGATCCCCGTTGAGCTTTCCAACTTCAACTTGAATTGATAAATCACTTCCTCAACAACAAGTAAACAAGACAAGCATACTATATATATTGGTGTTAGATCTATTCTAGCATATACAATCAACAATGTATAAGCATTTGAAATCATCCATGGATAAAATATTCATTCAAACATACATTATTGGACAGGAAAAGATGTTTCTATTAATATAAAATCATAGATTACAATGGATACAACCTCTGTCGGCACGTCTGCGAATCGGAGAAACTGAATCCCCTACTTGGGCCTCCACCACCTCAATCCTCCATCTCTTGATAGCAAGCTCACAAGCAAAATGAAATCTTGGGAAGAACGCAAAAGTGCTCCAAGGGACAAAGGGATGTAGACTCAAGCACAAGTTCTGACAACAATGGACTATAGTTTCTTTGCCCTCAATTCTCTTATGTCTTCAATGTATCCAAAGAGTTCCTTATATATATTTTGAAAGGGGTAATGAAAGGTCGAATCCAAGCGATCTCAAGGCATATGGAAGGCCAGGAGTCAAGTGAGTCGGATCCATGTCAAGCAAAACTCTAAAAGGATTTGGATTTTGCACACATCCCGATGTACACATTTTTAGGGGTCAAACCCATGTATGTACACAATTAGGGGTTTAAAATTCGCATGTATTAATTTTCACATGTTTATAGGGATGGTCAAGGAAACATCAAAGGACAAAAAATGGTCTGAGGGATCTAAGGAGTCTACATAGGGACAGGGGAAGGCCATACAAGTGTGATTCACCTGGAGTGGTAAAATCAACTATAACAGACCCTACCATTAGTAATTGGTTTATTCATTAAAAATATGATGGCAAAGTGATCTTTATGCAAAACAACTTCGTGTCCTATAATGTAATGGTGAAATTTATTAATAGAATAGACTACTGCCAAAAATTGTTTTTCAGTAAGGGTATAATTTTGTTGGATTTTTATCAATTTAGACAATATTATCTTAGGATCTCATCTGAGAGAATAACATGCACAACAATCAATCACAAGAGACAATAGACATAAAAAATTTCCTCAAGGAAACCATAAAGGAGAAAACCCCACTTACTTCCTTAGAGATAGAATAAGCACCAATAGCAGCAGTAAAACCCAAAGATAGTAAGATGATCTTCGACAACTATTCTCTCTCTTATCCCAACTCCTTCTATCTCACTCATGCGCTACAACTGAGTGTGAGTGACTATGTGATAAATAGAGAGGCTCACTCTCTATTTACACTAGTTTCCAACTTGACAATAACTTACCAAGGTTGACTTCGCTACGAGAGTCTAATAACCCTAATGCCCCACAACTGCGGGGAATTTAACCCCTGATCAACTAGGAGGGTTAATCTCTATGAATTTACATGACTTGTTTACATTATTGATTCTCTCAATAGGAACATTGGGGCATGACATGACTGAATTACATTACTGATACTTCCCCATAGGAACATTGGGGTACAATACATAAAATACAAAAGTGAACACATTTTGAAGTTACAAATACATCAACACTCCCTCTTAACTAAGAATTTTTTCTCTTGACACAATTCATCAACACAAGTATTTGTCTCTAGATCAAGTCTGGATCATCATCAACGTTGGATCATCACTGGATCATCATCAAAGCTGGATCATCACTGGATTATCATCGAAACTGGATCATCACTAGATCATCATCAAATATGGATCATCATCGAAACTAGATCATCATCATCACTACTTCCGCTATCTTGATCAACTGGTGCTATCTCTCAATTCTACTCATCATTGGAAGTTCTACAGAGCCAGCCCTTTTTCATGCTTTTGTAGGCCTAGCCTCCATGTAGGTCATCATCTTCTTCAGCACTTATATTTGACCCAGTCAGAAAGGGTCACCCAAAACTTACATCTAACCATGGGAGGAACACATCAACCACCATGTTAGAAAGGCATGCCCAGCACTCATATCTGACCATGGGAGGAACACATCCACCACCATGTCAGAAAGGCCCAGCACTCACATATGACCATGGGACGCCCAACCTACCACCATGTAAGAAAGGCTCATCCAGCACTTATATCTAACCTAGTAAAAAGGGCCCAACCTGCTACCATGTCAGAAAGGCTCAGCACTTATATCTACTCATGGGAGGCCCATCCTACCACCATGTCAGAAAGGCTCAACACTTATATCCAAACATGGGAGGCCCATCCTGCCACCATGTCAGAAAGGCTCATCACTTATATCTCACCCAGACAGAAAATCTCTACACTTACATATGACCCAGCCAGAAAGGCTCTGCACTTACTTCTGACCCAATCAGAAAGGCTCTGCATTTACATTTGACCATGGAAGGACCCGCCTGCCACCATGTTAGAATGGATCTGCACTTACATCTGACAATGGAAGGAACCAATCCTACCATGTCGTAAAGGATCTTGGACTCATCACCTCCCCTTGGAGGGAACCTCAATCTAGAGAACACCAAGCTTCTCCCTAAAGTACTCAAAATTCAATCTAGCCAATGGCTTGGTCAACACATCAGCTATCTGTTCTTCCATCGCAACATACTGGAGCTTCACTTCTCCTCTCTACACCCTATCCATGATATAGTGATATTTGATCTCGATATGCTTCGACTTGTCATGGAACATCGGGCTCTTCGATAACTTCACGCGACTCTTGTTGTCAAAATATATACAAGTAGCATCCAACTGGAGATCAAATAAGTCAAATAGCAGCTTCCTCATCCACACTTCCTCACAACTAGTTGAACAAGTTATGACATACTTTTCTTCAGTTGTACTAAACACCATGCAAGACTGCTTCCTATTAAACCAAGAGATCACACTTGATCCCATACTGAAGCAGCACCCTGAAGTGCTCTTCCTATTGATGGAACTACCTTCCCAATCTGAATCAACATAACCTTCTAGGTTAAGTGATCATCCTCATACTTGAGCTCATAATCAAACGTACCCTTTAGGTACCTCAGAATATGCTTTGTAGTAATCAGGTGAACATGTCTCGGATCAATCAGGAACTGGCTCAATGTGTTCACAACAAATCAAATATTTGGTCTTGTATTTATCAGGTACATCAAGGACCCAATCATCTGACGATACATCATAGCATCAATCGATTCTAATGAAGCATATCTCAATAGCTTCAAGTTCGATGCCATAGGTGTGGTCATGGCCTTGCATTCCATCATCCCGAACCTCTTCAGGATATCTACTGCATACTTCCCTTGTTCAGGGAGATTCCATCTGTACTCTACCACACCTACATGCCTAGAAAGTAGTGCATCATACCCAATTCCTTCATTTCAAACTCGGCAGCAAGTTTCCTCTTTGTATCAAGAATTAACCCATCTACACCTGTTACAAATAGATCATCTACATATAGTAGGAGTATCATTAGGTTCCCTTCTTAAACCTTGTAGTAAAGGTTGGAATCTTCTTTACTCTTAGTAAAGCCTAAACTGGATAGGAAGTTGTCAATTCTACCATACCATGTCCTTGGTGCTTGTTTCAAACCGTACATGGATTTCTTCAATTTAAACACATGAGTCTCCCTGTCATGTGTCTCAAAACCGAGTGGCTACTCCACATACACTTCCTCTTCCACTACACCATTGAAGAAAGTAGTCTTGACATCCATCTGGTGTATCTTACATTTCATTACTGCAGCTAGAGCAAGTACTGATCTGATGGAAGTGTATCTGGCTATAGGTGCAAAATTTTCTTCATAATCTATTCCTTCTTTCTGGGAGAAGCCACGAGCCACAAATCTTACTTTATGTTTCTCTATGCTACCATTTACAGCTTGCTTGATCTTGTAGATTCATTTGAAAGTCACAATAGACTTCCCCTCTAGTCTAGGGAAAACATCCCAGACATCATTCTTCATTATCAACCGGTACTCCTCGATCATAGCATCCTTCCATTATTTCTTCTCTGGCGCTTCTTCATAGTTGGAATGTTCTTTATCAATGATGTCACATAAAAGTGCTACATAACCAGAGCAGGACCTAGTTGTTTTCCTCTCTCTGTGCATTTCTTCTGGAGCCCATATCTTTCTGTACCTTGGATAGCCTCTCGTACCCATGCAGGTTTCCTCTTGTGAGGATTCTTCTCTTGGGGTGGATCTACAAGTTCCTTGGGTTCTTTTGTTTCTCTATCTTCATCTTTATTTGCATCATTCGCAGTTGTAGCTTGAATTCTGGGTACTTCTATTTCAGAGTCTTCAACTGGTCTCTTTCTAGATTTGTTGTAAGCTGAATCTTCATCGAATGTTATGTCTCTACTAATGTTGATATTCTTGAATCCTAGGAAGTATATTCTGTAAGCTTTCGAGCTTTCACTATATCCCATAAATATCTCCTTTTTTACAGAAGGATCTAACTTTGTCCTCTTTTCTTTTGGAATGTGTATGTACATAGGATAGTCAAATATTCTGAGATGGTTGACCTCTAGTTTATTTCTAGAAAAGACTTATTCAGGTGTCTTGTTCTCGAGTATTCTTTGTGGAGTACGATTCTATACATGCACCATTGTGCTGCAGCTTCTTCCCATAGATGCATGAGAAGATCTTGATCATGAAGCATTGCCCTTGTAGCTTCCATGATCGTTATATTCTTCCTTTCTGCAACCCCATTCTATTGTGGATTATATGGAGTGGTTAACTCCCTCTTGATCCATGAATCTTTGCATAACTCATTGAATTCATTTGATGTGAATTCTCTGCCATTGTCTAATCAAAAGGTTTTGATATTATTTTCTATTTGGTTCTCGATCAAGGCTTTGAATTCCTTCAACTTGTTGAATACTTCATCTTTGTTCTTCAAGAAGTATATCCATTTCTTCCTATAAAAATCATCAATGGAAGAAACATAGTATACATACCAACTCAATGAAATGGATGACATCATACCGCATACATCTGAGTGGATGATTTCCAAGATTCCTTTTTCCTTGCTCTCGCTAGCTGTAAATGTCTTCTTTGTGTTCTTTCCTTTCGCACATCCTTTGGAAACACCTTCTATATTTTTGGAAGACGTTCAATATCTTTCCTTGCAATTGGTAGTGCTTTGTAGTGCACATGTGCAAGCCTTCTATGCCAAAGTTCATTTGGCTCTACTGAGTCATGGACCAAAGCATGTTCTAGTTCACCCTTAATTTTGTATAATCCTTCCTCTTTCTCTCCAATCACAACTGCATCATCTATAGTCTTTCTATTTGGATGCATAAGAACTTGGCCATCTACAAGTGCAACCCTTATTCCTTTTTCATCCATTGCAGATATGGAGAGGAGATCCTTTTTTAGTCCTGGTACTAACAAGACATCTTTCATATTCATAGACTTTCCAGATTCTAGCTTATAGGAGGATTCACCTCTTCCTTTTATTTGATACTAGTAGTCATCCCCAAGTTTCACCTTCTGAGGTGACTCATGTTCAGACAGTTTCACAAAGGATTCTTTGAATCCCACCATATGTTTGGAAGTCCCACTGTCTATAACCTAATCATTGCTTCCTTCTGTGATAATTCCCATGAGAGCGTAAATCAAAACATATTCTTCATCACTTTTAGAAACATCAATTTCTTTTTTGATTCTCTTTGAGGAAGGTTCATCATCCTCTGCAGCATGAGCATGATGTCTTCTCTTATTTCCTTTCTTCTTGTGAGAGCTATTCTTTTTCTTGGGACAATCTCTTGCAAAGTGTCCTCTTTCATCACATGTAAAGCATCTTATTTAGATATATCCTTGTTATATTTTCTAGAGTTAGAATTCTTACCTTTGGAATGATGATAGTCCCTTCTACTTTTCTTGGAGTTTACTGTGAGAGATTTATCTTCACTTCCAATATTTTCTTCTTGGGCTATTATCCGAGCTTCTTCTTGTGAGCATTCTTCCCACAGTCTACTAAAGGTGACTATATTTCTTCTAGCACAAATCCCTTGAATGAAGGAGTCCCATGATCTAGGGAGACCATTCAAGGTGGTCATCACAATATCTGCATTCTCCACTTATTCATCCACTGCTTCAAGTTGTTCTTTGATCTAGGAGACCCTTGTGAAGTATGATTGTATGGTCTCTGCATTCTGGATCTTCACATTCTTCAACTAGTTCTTCAAATTCAACTTCCGATTTATGTTCTTTCCTTGAAAAATGTTGGTCAGGGCATCAAACATTGCTCTATGTGTCTTTAGGAAGGACTCCAATTTGAGAAGCTGAAAACTGGATCTGGAGCTGATCTTCTGCAGTGATGGTTTTCTGGTTCTAGGGAAGATTAGGGTTTGAATTTCCCAGAGTTCTACCCAACCAAAAAATTTGATTTTTGTCTCTAAACTTTGATTTTTAGGAGGAGATAAATCCTATCCTAGGCTCACTCAAAAATTCCTCTTCAATGAAAATCCCTAACTTCTCAATGTAGTGGTAGGTCAAAAATTGAAAATGCTCAAAATCAAATTCTACTTTGACAGAAAGATGCTCCCTTCAATGGAGGTTCATCCTAGCCTTCTTTTGCTGATGGATTGTGGAGAGAGACCCATGAAGTAAGAATCCCTAGCTTCCATAGCTGCACAGTGTCTTCTCCTTGGGTTAGCTCGGATACCATGTTGGATTTTTATCAATTTAGACAATATTATCTTAGGATCTTATCTGATAGAATAACATGCACAACAATCAATCACAAGAGACAATAGACACAAATATTTTCCTCAAGGAAACCATAAAGGAGAAAACCCCGTAACTTCCTCAGATATATAATAAGCACCAATAGCAGCAGTAAAACCAAAGATAGTAAGATGATATCCAACATTTGTTCTCTCTCTTGTCCCATCTTCTTCTCTCTTACTCATGCACTACAACTGAGTTTGAGTGCCTATGTGATACATATAGAGGCTCGCTCTCTATTTATACTAGTTTATGACTTGACAATAACTTACCAGGGCCGACTTCTATAGGAGAGTCTAATAACCCTAGTTCCCCACAACTGCGAGGACTTTAACCCCTGATCAAATAGGAGGGTTAACCTATATGAATTTACATGACTTGTGTACATTATTTATTCTCCTGATAGGAACATCAGGGTATGACATGACTCAATTACATTACTAATACTTCTTGATAGGAACATCGGGATACAATACATAAAATATACAAGTGAATACATTCTGAATTTACAAATACATCAGAAAATTTAGCTCGGAAGGGGTCAGATTCTTGCTGATAAAATAAATGACATAAGGTGATAGGCCTTCTTTTTGGCCTAGTACTCCTCCTATGGCTGTATCAAAGGAATCACTGGATATATGGAAATGAAGGGGCCATTCGGGACCCCTCAATATTGGTTCCACTGATAATTTAGCTTTTACTATTTCAAAAGCATTTTTACAAGATTTTTTCCATTGGAATTCTACATCCTTTATAAGCAATTTAAATATCAGTGCAGCTATTGTAGTAAAATTCGCAACAAAACGGCGATAATAGCCTGCATGACCCAGAAAACTTCTGACCTCTTTCATAGATTTTGGAGAGGGGATTCCAATAATCAATTCTCTCATAGTAGGGTTTGTTAGTGCTAGATATTGTTCCTAGACTAACACAAGAACAAGCTAACACAAACTCAAACAAAAATAAAATAGAATTGGTTTTTTTAGGGTTTTGGTTTATCGTTTTGGTTAAAAACTTCATCAACAGGGAGGAAAAACAACAACAAACTAATACAGAACTAAATCATGCACAAGTAGATGAACTGGGGATCAAACATATTCCAATAAACCATAAACATTACACATGAAACATTAATTTCATCCACAGTCTATAAACATTTACATGAATAAAACCTTTAAACAAGAAATGAAGTTATAGACTGAGTAATCAACCTGATTAAAAATGAGACAACATAACAGATAAAATGGCTTATCAGTTTATATATAATAAAAAATAAGTCATCCACTTGCATAAAAGTTGTGAGTGCTAACTTGAGAGATCACAGCACAAAAAATGCCTATCCTTGTGTGAAAATTTGAACGCCTCCAATCTCTTATTTCTTACCTTTTATCCATCTTTCATAAAGAAGCAGTTACATAACTACTTTAACTAACTTTTAGGTTAAGGTTTGAAATCACTTCAAAATAATTGTCTTCAAAATACACAACTTAATATTACCAAAATATTACTTGGAAAACTATCACTATTAGTTTTCACAAGTTCTTAGTTGCTTCAGCTAACAAGGCAATTCCCTCTAAAGCATGATATTTTCTTCTAGTCCTTTGACGTTCAGCTTCCAAATATTCAAATTTCCTTGACAGTTCTTGATTCTGCTGAGTCAAATCCTGGATTTTATTGGTTCAGCTCCTAAAATTTTCCTTGAGTTTTCCTTCCTTTTTAAAGCTTCCATTGAAACCACATTCAAATCCTAGTAACGTGTGTTAATATCTTCAAGATCCCCCCTTAATCTCCTATTTTCCATGACCAAACCCTGATTAGTTTCATTCATAAAATTGATCTTATACTTATATTGTTTAACAGTCTTCTGAATATTTTCATTTTCTGAGTCTATGTATTTTCCTTCTTTAAATAAGAAACATTTCTCTTATAACCAGGGTATATTCAGTTTCTTGAAAATTGAATCATCATCTTCTTCATGCTTGAATACTTCTGACACTACAAGAATCTCTGGGGATCCAACCCCTTCAATGTTGCAATCCATTCACTGCTCTACAATTTTCTTTTTACTTATAGATGATTCCAACATCACTGAATGGTGTTTCATAATATCAGCCTGCTAAGGACTAAGACTCCTCTTTCTTTTCCACATCTTCTTGGGATGATGAATCTTCAATCTCAGTCATTTTTTCCTTCATCAATATAGGGTTTAAAATTATTTTCATGTTAAGTCTTAACTTATTCTTTGCACTTGTTTTGGGTCTCCAATTTGATTCTCCTATCATTGCATAAGACTTCCCACGAAACTTTATACTGGAATTTTGTACACCTTCATTCTTTAGTTCAACCATTGACTTACCTTTGATTTTTTTACTTTGAATTTGTATGTTCTCAGCTTCAATCTTGGCTGGAACAAAAACATCTGCTATGTTTTCTTCAATATCAGTGAAATCATGATCATGTTCAACTGATTTTTGTTCTTCTTCCTGTTTCAAAACTGCTGCCTGGACTTCTTCTATATTTTCAAAAACTTCTATCTGATTACTCTCATAAATCTCTCTTTTCTCTTCACATATAGGTTCTTCAAGCTTCTGATTTGAAGAATCCTCTTGAACATTTTCTTCTACTGACTCAGCAATGACTTCCTTCTTTAATCTTTTAACCAGGCTGTAATGTTTGTTCACCTGTCTCTTTTTTTACTGGTCCTTTTTTTCACTCTAGAAGCCTGACCAGAACAAGAATTAGTCCCAAGTTTTAACCTTTTTCTGAAGCACAGTGCAAATGATAAGTTTTATTAGGCCATGGTGGAAAATATATTGTTGGGTATGATCTTTATGTCCTTTTAACCTACTTGACATTTTCTGCAGGCTCTTTAGAAAGACAAAGGGTAGATTCATCCTGGACTCTTGGTTTAGATGTGGTTTAGATGTTGTAGAAATATGATATGATATTTGAAGACTAAAGAGAATATTCCATCATAGGTGATATAACTTTGTAAGATTTTAATGGCCTCTCTCTACTCAGGCTTAAATTTATCTAATTGCACACCTTTTCCCCATTCTATGCCTTCCACCCCAAGTAAAATAAAAAAATTTGGACCAAAGGTGAAGGGTATTTTCTTGAACCAAAATTATCCCTCATCTGCAACGTATGTTGATTCAGCTATCAGTTCTCTTGTTAACTCAATTTTGAGGGTATTTAATGAAACCATATCTTTATCTAACCCCTGGGAAAACCCATATGATACTTCAGAATGAAAACCATCAATCTTTTCAAAGTACTTAAATGATCCAGCTCTCTAGAATAGTTTTGCACATTTAGGAAAGCTATTAGCCCAACCCATATCAGTAGGTTCAGCCCTGTTGGTTTTACCACTCCTCTTCATTTCTCTACACTAAACCCTAACTATATCTTTCTTTAAAAAAGTTTAGGAAAATTCAAAACAATTCTCTACACAATGGAATTGATAACTCAAACAAATCGTATTTCATAGGATTACGAATTTTTAATGTCATAAGACTATGTCAATGATGCTCCTAATCCTGGTCAATAATTGTGCTACCTAAGAATACATTTATGGTGATGATGAACTAACCTCCTATGTTTGCAATATTATGTCTTCAATGAATATTTAGTAGCTCTTAGTACCTTACTCTGCAACCGCCCAAATATTCAACCGCTTCCGTCACAATTACATCAAACGAAATACTAACAGGTATAACCACAATCTCTGTAGCTTCTCATACGCCCATCAATATCGTCACTGGATTTTAACATGCTCCGAGGATGCGCTGTCATAAATGTTTAAGAAGTTTCCACTTTTCAAGATTTCGGATAGCTGCGATTTACCTACATAACCTTTACCTTATATTGCACACTTGTCGTAATGATTATTGAGGTCTATACACGTATCATTTTGTCTTTAAATATGTAAAAACTCCATCATTTGTGATTTTGAAAAACTCAGGACCTGATATTACAATTTTTTAGTGCCTCGACTTTCTTGTAGCGCTACCCTTCTTTAACCTTCATTCCTATGCTACAGGAATCTTCTTTTGCATTATTTTATCCAATGCTTTAAGAAAAAGGTTACTAATAAATCATCAAGTTTGAAAAAGAATTTTATTATAAGCTTTTGAAAGTTTAAATATGTACATATTAACTAATAAGCCCAAAAGACAAACCTAAAGACCAAAAAATAATGAAATCATTCAACCATTAAAAGCATTAAATCCAACAAACACTACTAGATGTCAAAAACTTATTTTAACGAAAATAAAATGAAAAATCATAATAAACTAAAAAGTTAAAATTTAGGACAAAAAGATCAGATGAACTAAGAAGAAAATCTAGTTCTAACATTGGCTCTTGTTGCAGGGTGAACTCCTCCTTGTGAGGCTTCAAGAACTTGTAGACCAGTGCCTCATGCTATCTAACTGCTACTGTCTTTTACTCTGCAAAAATTCCATTGGGTTATGGAGTCTTTATTCAATCTCTATCACACTGGTATATACAATGAAAGACAAGTATTTTACCTTCATTAGCTGTAAAAGTGCTTGAGGAATCGTCCATTCACTAGATTAGACAATTCCTCACCTTCCATGTTCTGCAATATGAAGGTATTGTTCTCCAACAACTTCAAAATTATGAAAGGACCAAACCATATATTTTCAAATTTACCATGCTTACCTTTTTGTTCCTTTCGAGCATCCCACCTTAAAACCATGTCTCCATAAGAAAAGGTATTCTCCTTAATCTTCCTGTCAACCCTTTCTTTGATTTCCTTTTTGTATATTTGATCCTTTTCTTCTACAGCTTCAAATTCTTCTTGTAATTCAATAAGTGAAAAGATTCTCCTTTGAATATCATTAGGTTCCTCCAAACTATCTTGAAAGAATTTCATTATTGGGAGACCTAGTTGAACTAGAAATACATCATCAGTGCCATCCACTAATTGAAATGGAGGTTAACCAATTACCTTCTTAGTAGTTATCATGTTTGCCTAAAGTGCATGTTTTAGCATTGAATCCCATGACTTCTTATTTTGACTTAACATCTTTCTAATGCTATGAATAATGTTTTTATTTGTTGATTTAGCTAACCCATTTCCCTGAGGGTAATAAGGTGTAGAATGTTTCAGAACAATTCCATTTCGTTCACAGAAAGTAACCATAGTCTTAGACTTGAAGGCTTTAGCATTATCATTCAACAATATTTTAGGGCATCCAAACCTACTCAGGATATTCTCTTGAATAAAATTAATTATCACCTTATCAGTTGCATTTCTAGTAGGAATGGCTTCTACCCATTTGCTAAAAAAATCTGTGGTTGTAAGAATCCATCTATGTTGTCCAGAAGAAGCAGGGTTTATTTTGCCTGTAAAGTATAAACCCCATTGCTGGAAAGGAGCATTAACTACAATGGGCTTTAATGGTAAAGTCACAAGTTTTTGTTTACTAGCAAACTTTTGACATGGAACAATAGCTCTTACCTGTTGATATACATCATAAAACAAAGAAGGCCAATAGTACCTAGATCTCAAGATTTTGTAAGGAGCATCCTTCCAGTATTTATGTCCTCCACAAGCACCCTCATGTGATTCTAAAATAACTTCTTCAATTTTTGACTTATCTAAACATCTAAGCAATACCCCTCCTGGATCCTTCCAAAGTAATTGTTGATCTATTAAACAGTATTTAGTGTCCTTCGACTTCAGTGATCTAAATGATTTTTTGTCTAAATGCTCAGGACACTGTAAATATAATAAGAAATAAATTATGTCAGCATACCAAACTGAGTCTGCATACCTGTCCATAATTTGCTCTTTGTCCTGCTCTGCTCGAAATTCAATGGAAGCCAATCCTTTGGGAATAAAATTGTTTTTTAATTCAATAATTTTATGTCCAGCAATCTCATTTTCTGAACATTCATCAACCTCTTCAACTTCCTCCTCCTCATCTTGATCAATCAACATATTTGAAAACTCACCAGCCAATTCTAGAAAATTCTTTATTTCTATGTCATCTTCAAAAACCCTCCAATGTTTTATATTATTTGGTATTGAAGGCCTGTATCTGACTTCAATAGGATACTTTAACTGAGTTTGTTTTGGAATCATGAAATGTATGGTTGCTAAGGTAAGAGAATCAACTATCTGATTATGCTCTCTGGGAATAAAAGTAATGCTAAATGCAATAAAAAAGTTATCAATCATGTCCCAAACCTCATTCCTATAAACTTTCAAAAAACCTTGCTTTACTTGATATTTGTCCCTTACCTGCTGGACAATTGATTCGGAGTCGCCATAAACAGAAATTTGTTGAATGCTCAGGTATTTTGCAGCATTTAAACCCAATAACAATGCCTCATGAGTCTGGTGTATTGTTTGTGGTTACAAACTCCAATTTATACATCAAACTTATCATTTCACCACCAGGGGAAACCAAAACAATACCTACTCCAGCTCCTTCTTTAGATGAAGAGGCATCAAAATACATTTTCCACAACTCATCCATTTTTTCAACGGAGCATTTGAATGAATTTTCTTTTTCAACCTGCAACATACCACTAGTATTATCATCACTGAAATGCAACATGCATGAGCCCAAATCATTTTCTACAGCATAAAGTGTATGGTTTTTTGGGTTCCTATCATCAGTGTCAATGTAAGCATACTATAATTATCTATAAAATCTCCTATTCTCTCCTCCAAAAACATGGATTGTTGCATATGTTAAATCCATTTGTAAATTACCCCCCACCTTCTTTGTCCAAGATCTCAAAAGTAACATTCCAAATTTAGGAGCAATATCTGCCACCACAACATCCATGATGACACTTTTCATAGGTAACTATGTTAAATTTACCACCATATCTTTAATCACTCCCAAACATTTAACATCCCTAGAATCAAATGCATATAAGTCCTGATAGGATTTTGTGATACTTAACCCTAAAGCCTCCATAACTACCTTAGGCATCAAATTGTGAGAAGCACCAAAATCAAGTAAACAATTATGAAAAATCTGATCATGAATTATCAATGTTATATAGAATGGTGGAGATGAGTTTGAATCACTTTTAGTTTTATCAGCTAATGCAGAACCAATAAAGATTCTAGGATGTTCCTCTTGTAAGTTCACAGTATCTGAGGGTATTTGATTAGCAGTTGCACCTAACATTTTGAGATCTAGATTTATATAGCATGGATTTTTCATTAACTTGGTAAATGGAACTGAAATATTGATTTTACACAATTCATTTTCAAAATTAAATGTCTGCACATTCCTGTTTATCTCTTCAATCTCTTAAGTTTTATTTGACTCACCCTAATCTATTCTTTTATCTTGTGCTTGACTAGAAGACTATTTAGGAGATGAAACATTTTTCTTCTGTAATGTCCTAATTCTGGTGTAAATACCTGAAAACTCTTCAATTCTGTAAATTATATTAAAATTTCTGACATGAATTAATTTACACAATGACTTCTCGGACTGGGAAAATAAGGGGTTTATTCTGGGAAATTTTGCAGGAAAAAGGAGTGAGAAGTGGGAAGAAACAAAAGAAAATAAGACATGGAATTCCCTCTCCCCTATCACATTTATATCTGATTCCATTTAGGGTTCAGAATCCGCTCAGCGGAAACCTACTACCATGCTTCTGGGCAGCCAAACTGTGAAACTAAGGAGGGTAGTTCGGTTTGTTTTAACCAAGGGCTTCTGGAAACTTGGAAAGGTTTGTTCCAGAATTAATATAGCATAAATAAAGGTTTTATATATTTTTCATAGATTCTGGAAGGTTCTAAGAATTTTTGGATGAATTTGGGGTTTTACGACAGTTTGGCCAAGGAAAACCCTGCACAGAGGAGGATCCAAAAAGGTGGTACAGGCCAAAATAAAAATGGTTCTGGAGTTTCATATGGGAATTTGTGCATGTTAGTGACCCACAGGAACTAACATATCTCAGATTTAGTTAACAAAAATGGTCTTACATCAATTTTACCAAAACTAGTTATTAAAAGCTACTAATCTAGCTAGGGTCTAAAAAAAGCAGTTAAATCATCTCAAATGCATTTCTGTAAAACATTAGAACTATAAAAGGGGTAAATATAAGTTCATTGAATATGTAAAATCCCTTCAATTACTTCCCCGACCTGACATATTCCTTATAGCATTCAATTTTATTCAATTTCCCCCATACATTGCTAAAATAGTCCTTTTAGGCGAAACTGAAGACAATAATCTTTATGGGTAGGGATGTTTCAACCTGATACATGTATTTTTCAGAATATTATGACCCTATAGAACATAAAATACATCATTTCCTGACCATTACAAGGGGCAGGAGGCCCAGATCATGACTAGCAAGGGCTGTGAGCATAAGTGAAGCTAGGGATTCACTGGATTATTACCTGAACTTGATGGAGGCTTAAAATAAATATTTAAATCCTTCAATTCCTGCAATCTATCGCTCCACAATTGCAATGGAAGAAAAGGGGATGGAAGAAGAGGGGAATGGAAGGTTGGGGATCATCTCCTAGTAGTCAGAGGAACAACACTTAGAAGTAATGCTCACATAAGAATTCAGCAATCAAATAATCAACCAAACTGAAGCAATGGGTTTTAATTTATCTTTTATAGACTTATGAATGACCTATTTAGTAATTTGAGGCCAATGGTGACCTGTGAGAGAAATTCAACCCCATGGGTGACCTAACCCTAGCCACAAAAGCGTCCCCTTTGGGAAATTAGGCAAGTAGGACCATGTGGAATTGTTTCCAATTCCAAATCATCCTTCACAATTAGAAAATGCACCCTCCCTTAGTCAAAATCTGCCTCCTTTTAGTTATGACAGCTTTCTGCTTTTCCTGGGTCATACGGAAACTCTTTCTTTCCTTAAAAAACTTTCCATCTTTTCTCTTATAGCTTTTGTGATCTCCATAAGAGGAAAATGCACCCTCCCCTTTGAAATACTTTCATGCTTTTACCTCTANTTGCTTGCTTTTGTCATGGACTTTCTTATTTTTACCAAGGAAAGTTGACTAGATTTCCCCAATGCACCCTCCTGACATGGCAGCCTTAATTCCACATCACTATTGTGCATAATAAATAAAATTGCTAAAATAAAATTAAATGCATGCCTTAGAACAATTATTAGTAAAATTGTATCCTAGGAGGAATAATTAATAACAACTTGAGCCCCTAGGAACTTAGCATGGTCAACACTTTTAATGGTCAATTTGAGAGAACATGACATCTTCTTCAGAATTTGAGCTACTTGTTTTGGGCCAGACCTCAAATTAATGGACCTTCTCGGTTCTGACTAACCTATTTCTGCTGAAACTTGAGAAGCCAAATCATTTTCTGTTTGGTAAACATTTGCATCAAAAAATTCAGAATTTAGATATTCATCTTCTGTTAAGAAACCTTCAGCTGAAAATTCTCCAAAATAATTCATATCCTGATTTAAATCTTCATCCATCATATCTTCACCCTCTTCAGTTTCATTTATCATATTATTTTGCATAGGACGGGGAACTGTTTGATATTCATTTTCTCTCCTCTTTCTTTGTATATCAATGTTTCTTCTCTCTCTAGGGATAAATCTGGGTGCATTAAACTAATGCCTAAATTGATTAGGATTATTAGGGTTTGTTTCTCCTTCTTCTGTAGGTCTATTTGAAGTCTTTTCCATTTCTAATTTATTAAGTTTTGTTGTTAATATTTTGACTAGCTTAGCCATTTCGTCAATTTTACTATCAGTTGACTGTGATGTGGAGGATGCTGGAATCACTTCTTTCTTACCCTTTCTATCATATATTTGTTGATATGAATTCACTTTAAGTATGTTTGAAGCTAGGATATTGGACTCTACCTCTAAATCAGCTTCTTGCATGTTCAATAAGGTAACTGGTCTCCTCTCTCTCAGGTGTAAAGAGAATTCATGATAAAAAACGTTGGCATAAGTAAGCTTTGCCGAAGTTTTTGAGGGTTTAATTTCTGTTGGAATTCTACCATACAACTTGTTAAATCTTTTAGAAAAATCTGCTATGGTTTCATCCTTCTTCCTCCTTAAGGCTCCAAATTCAGTAATATAGTAAGTGTGATCCTTTGTATCACCCCATTTCCTCATAAATGCATCATGTAGCTCTTTTATCAAGGTGATTGGATTTGTTGGTAATTCCCTGAACCACTTTCTAACCTCCCCATCCAAACTTTGCACAAACAATCTCATCCATACATCTTTTGCTTCAATGTTTTGGTTTTCTGCATAGCTAAGGAAGGAATCCCAATGCTCTTCAGTAGTTGTTTCTCCCTGCCCATTGAACCTTGGAAAATATTTCTGATAATCCCCTCCTAGAAGGGCATTCAATGGGTGAGGAAGGAATAATGGTGCATACCTAGCAGCCACCATTCTATCCATCATGTCTAGAGATTGTTGAGCTGCCATTGTGACACTAGAAGGGTTTGGTAAAGGAAAAGGCTTGTTTACTAGACTAGTACTCAACTGAAAAAGGATTTTGCTGGTTTTGAATTGAAACAAAGGGATCTTTCCAGGAGACTAATTTTTTGCTTTCTTAAAGGACTATGGGTCAGTAAAAACCTGAAAGATGCTAACTGGTAAAGTAAGTATTAACCATGACAAATTTCGTTTTTTCTCTTTTGAATGTCAAAAAGGTGAAATTAGGTCAAATATCTCAGAAGTATATAAAGCAGGAGAAGATTGTGATCTCTGAATTTTCCTAGCTTCCTTCAAAATATGTTCTGGATCAAGAATACCTGGATGCAAACGTGAAGTAGTTTTTTTCCTGGTTCCGATCCTTCTGGTAGCCACTGTGGACACTGCTTGGTGAAATAGTAGTCTAAAATATTTGTTGATTTTGCTCACCCTTCAAAATCAGTTGAATGATGAAAACCCAAAGAAGATATAACTTCAGTTTTGTCTCCGACAATGGTGCCTAATATGTTAGTGCTAGAAATTGTTCCTAGACTACCACAAGAACAAGCTAACACAATCTCAAACAAAAATAAAATAGAATTAGTTTTTTAGGGTTTTGGTTTATAGTTTTGGTTAAAAACTTCATCAACAAGGAGGAAAAACAACAACAAGCTAATACAGAACTAAATTATGCGCAAGTAGATGAACTGGGGATCAAACATATTCCAATAAACCATAAAAATTACACATGAAACACTAATTTCATCCACGGGCTATTAGAATTTACATGAATAAAACCATTAAACAAGAAATGAAGTTATAGAATGAGTAATCAATATGATTAAAAATGAGACAGCATAACAGGTAAAATGGCTGATCAGTTTATATATAATCAAAAAATAGTCATCCACTTACATAAGAGTTGTGATTGTTAACTTGAGACATCACGTCACAAAAAAGGCCTCTCCTTGTGTGAAAATCTGAACCCCTCCAATCTCTTATTTCCTACCTTTTATCCACCTTTTATAAAGAAGCAGTTACATAACTACTTTAACTAAACTTTAGGTTAAGGTTCGAAATCACTTCAAAATACACAACTTAATATTACAAAAATATTACCTGGACAACTATCACTAATAGTTTTCACAAGTTCTTATTTGCTTCAGCTAACAAGGAAAATCCCTCTAAAGCATGAGATTGTCTTCTAGTCCTTTGATGTTTAGCTTCCAAATCTTCAAATTTCCTTGATAGTTCTTGATTTTGCTGAGTCAAATCCTGGATTTTCTGGTTCAAATCCTCAAATTTTCCTTGATTATACCTCTTCCTTTTTAAATATTCCTTAGAAACCACAATCAGCTCCTGGTAATGTGTGTTAATATCTTCAAGATCCTCCCTTAATAACCGGTTTTCCATGACCAAACCCTCATTAGTTTCATTCATAAAATTGATTTGATGCTTATACTGTTTAACAATATTCTGAATATTTTCATTTTCTGAGTCTATGCATTTTCCTGATTGAAATGAGGAATCTTTCTTTAATAACCAGGGGATATTCAGTTTCTTGAAAATTCCATCATCTTCTTCTTACTTGAATACTTTTGACACTACAAGAATATCTAGGGATCAAACCCCTTCAATGTTGCAATCCATTGACTTCTCTCCAATTTTATTTTTACTTGTAGATGATTCCAACATCACTGAATGATGTTTCCTAGTATGATCCTACTGAGGACTAAGACTCTCCTTTTTTTTCCACATCTTCTTGCGATGATGAATGTTCAATCTCAGTAATTTTGTCCTTCATCAATATAGGGTTTAAATTTTTTTTAATTTTAAGTCTTAACTTATTCTTTGCTCTTGTTTTGGGTCTCCAATTTGATTCTCCTATCATTGCATAACACTTCCCACGAAATTTTATACTGGAAATTTGTACACCTTCATTCTTTAGTTCAACCACTGACTTTCCTTTGAGTTTTTTACTTGGAATTTGTATGTTCTCAGCTTCAAGCTTGGCTGGAAAAAAAACATATGCTATGTTTTCTTCAATATCAGTGAAATCTTGATCATGTTCAACTAATTTCCTTTCTTATTCCTGTTTCAAAACTACTGCCTGGACTTCTTCTACATTTTCATAAAATTCTATCTGATTACCCTCATAAATTTCTCTTTTCTCTTCACATGCATGTTCTTTGAGCTTCTGATCTAAAGACTACTCTTAAACATTTTCTTCTACTGACTCAGCAATTACTTCCTTCTTTAATCTTTTAACCAGGTTGTAATGTTTGTTCATCTATCTCTTTTTTTACTGGTCCTCTTTTTCACTCTAGAAGCCTGACCAGAACAAGAAGTAGTCCCAAGTTTTACCCTTTTTCTGAGGCACAGTGCAAATGATTAGTTTTATTAGGCCATGGTGGAAAATAGATTATGGGGTATGACCTTTATGTGCTTTTACCCTACTTGACTTTTTCTGCAGGCTCTTTAGAAAGAAAAAGGGTAGATTCATCCTGGACTCTTGGTTTAGATGCTGTATAAATATGATATGATATTTGAAGACTAAAGCGAATCTTCCCTCATAGGTGATATAACTTTCTAATATTTTCATGGCCTCTCTCCACTCAGGCCTAAATTGATCTAATTACACACCTTTTCCCCATTCTATGCCTTCCACCCCAGGTAAAATGAAATTTTTTGGATCAAAGGTGAAGGATATTTTCTTGAACCAAAATTCTCCCTCATCTGCAATGTCTGTTGCTTCAGCTATCAGTTCTCTTCTTAACTCAATTTTGAGGGTATTGAACGAAACTGTATCTCTATCTAACCCCTAGGAAAACCCATTTGATACTTCAGAATGAAAACCATCAACATTTTCAAAGTACTTAAACTAGCCAGCTCTCTGGATCAATTTTGCACATTCAGGAAATCTATTAGCCTAACCCATATCAGTAGGATCGAGCCTGTTGGTTTTACCACTCCTCTTCATTTCTATGCACTAAACCCTAACTGTATCTTTCTTTCAAACAGTTCAGGAAAATTCAAAATAATTCTCTACACAATGGAATTGATAACTCAAACAAATCGTATTTCATAGGATTGTGATTTTTTTTAATGTCATAAGACTATGCCAATTCTACCCCTAATCTTGGTCAATAATTGCGCTACAGTTATTGTGATGATGAACTAACCTCCTATGTTTGTGATATTATGTCTTCAATGAGTATTTAGTAGCTATTAGTACCTTACTCTGCAACTACCCAAATCTTCAAGTGCTTCCTTCACAATTTCTTCAAACGAAATACTAACAGGTATAACCACGATCTCTGTAGCTTCTCATATGCCCATCAAACTCATCACTGGATTTGAACATGCTCCAAGGATGCGCTATCATAAATGTTTAGGAAATTTCCACTCTTCAAGATTTCAGACAGCTGCGATTTACCTGCATAATCTTTACCTTATCTTGCACACTTCTTGTAATAATTATTGAGGTCTATACACGTATCATTTTGTCTTTATAGATGTAAAAACTTCCATCATTTTGAATTTTGAGAAAATCACAACCTGATATTAAAAAAATTTAGTGCCTCATCTTTCTTGTGCCGCTACCCTTCTTTAACCTTCGTTCCTGTGCTACAGGAATCTTCTTTTGCATAATTTTAACCAATGCTTTAAGAAAAATGTTAGTAATAAAGCATCAAGCTTGAAAAAGACTTTTATTATAAGCTTTTGAAAGTTTAAATATCTACATATTAACTAATAAGCCCAAAATACAAACCCTAAGACCAAAAAATAATGAAATCATTCAACCATTAAAAGAATTAAATCCAACAAAAACTACTCGATGTCAAAAAATTATTTAAACCAACATAAAATGCAAAATCATAATAAAATAAAAAGTTGAAAATTAGGAAATAATATATCAGATAAACTAAGAACAAAATCTAGTTCTAACAAGGTCTACCTTGGATCCGTGGGTAAAAACATGATGTCCTAAGACTATACCTTCTGCTAATAACATTTTGCACTTTTCGTGACTAACGGCTAGGTTTGTTTCTTGACATCGAATTAGACCCTTCTTGAGGTTGTCGAGCGCTTCCCGAAAGTTATTACCATAGGCTGTAAAGTCATCCATGTACACCTCTACACAGTCGTGTATAATATCACTAAAAATTCCTAAAACTGCACGCTGAAAAGTGGCAGGTGCTTTTCATAAGCCGAATGGAAAAAATCAATAGGGATATGTTCCCCAAGGGCATGTAAAATTGATCTTATCTTGATACTCGGGTGCTATTAAAATATGATTATATCCACTATACCTATCAAGAAAGGAAAAGTATTGTTTTCCCGACAAGGTATCTAACACTTGATCAATAAAGGGAAAAGGAAAATAGTTTTTAAGAGTGGCCTTATTTAACTCTCTGAAATCAACACAAATATGCCACTTCCATGTGACTTTATTCGGGACTACCACTAGAGGGGACACCCATTAACAATCGGAAATAGGATAGATGAAACCAGCATTGAGAATTTTTTGTAACTCCTCTTTTACTATATCTTTTAGAGCAGGATTCATCCTCCTCTGAGGCTGTCTCACAGGTAAAATGGTTGGATCCATGTAGATATGGTGAATACAGGTTTTAGGGTGTATGCCTTTCACATCAGTGTATTCCCATGAAAATTCTCCATATTGGTTTTTAAGGACCTTAAGCAATTGTTCTTATTGACTCTCAGCTAACCCTGCATTTATGTGTAAAACTTTTCTAGGGATAACTTCACAAGGTACAATATAAGACTCTATGTGCTCTTCAATTACAAAGAGACATGATGTTTCTACAAATGTTGAGAGAGCCATATTTTCTTGAAACTCATCTCCAAAGATATAATTGAGTTGGGAAAAATACTGCGGAAAATCTATACAAGTTGTACAAGAGATAAACTAGTTTAATACATTCTTAGTAGTTTTCTCCTGAAGTGCCCAGGAATAGTCACTAGGAAAGAAGAGATATTCAATATTTTCATCCCCAAAGGGGAAATCTAACCACCACAAGTTTTTAGTTACAAGTTGTGCTGGGGGATCTAAAATAAGTCTCTGTGTAGACAACCCAATTGAAATGGTCATTTCCCCATCCCTACATACTATAAAGGCATTAGCATTGGATAAACATGGTATCCCTATGATAATAGGATTTCCTTTAGAAGGATACTTTTATTCTATGACCATAAAGTCAACAGGGTATTCCCATGAAGCTACTGATATAATAATTTTATCTAGGACTCTAGCAGGTCTTACCATGGTATGGTATGCTAGTTCTAGGATTGAAGGGGTAGGTCGAAGAAATTTTCCTAACTATAAAACTTATAAAATTGCAGTGGTCATCATATTAATAGAATATCCTAAATCAATAATTGCATTATCTATAGCGGTATTATTCACAATCGCAGTCACTACTGGGGCCCCCGAATTTGTATATTTCAGAACCCGAGAATGTCCTGTCATAGATTCAGACATTTTTCCTATGACATGAATTGTGAGGGGGTCTTTTTTATTCTTTCCTGGGTGCTTAATGCATAATTCGTTTATTACCTTGCTGTAAATTGGTATATCCTTAATAGCTTATAACAGAGTAATTTTCACACCGATATTCTTTACTCCATTCATAATGTCATACTCAAGAAGAACTACGGGTTTTTCTATTGCTAGGCGCTCCATAAATGGAGGAAACCTTTGTTCCTGAATAGGTTCTTGCTAAGGATGGGTATGCACTAGGATATTTGGAATATCCACATCCTACATAATATCATCATTCATGACTTCATTTGAATCTTCTTCTGTTGGAATATATTAAACCCACTTATAACTTAGGATAAAATAATTAATCATTATTTGATTAATTATTCACCCACTATCTTAATTAGTTGGCATCCACTAGCACCTTAAAGTCAATAAATTCCATCTATATACTAGGATGATTTATTTATAATTCTAGGTTGATCTTGACCACCTTTTTACCATCTAGAGTTAGTATACAGCAGATTCTGCTTTATTCTGCTTTTTTTGCATTTTTTGTTTTTCTATGGATAAGGTAAAGCTAGTCAAACTAGTAAACTGGGTGCTTTTGTTTCCAACCCATCCTTCATAAATTTTCCTCCATTTTCTAGGATTAGCATGTTTTTTCCATCTCTTTGACAAATCACTCATGCTTTTTCCAACTCATGATGTCCTTGATAGATTTGGGAAGTGCTTTAACCACCTATGGGGGTTTGCTTTATTTTGGTAAGCCAGCCTTTTGAGCATTATGAGTTGTCTCCATACAATTCGATTTTCCTATGAGGGATGTACTATTTATGTACACTATTATTCATCATTATTCAATGGAAGGATACACACCAATATTCATCTATTCATTTGTTGGGGCGCATACCCCATAGGGGGTAACTCCGCGGTTAATTTATAAGCGGAGCTTTGGGTCAAAATAGTCTTAGGGGTGTCAGGGTAAGTCAAAACCCTCTCTTTTTGTAATAAGCCCATGGTTTAAATCCAGGGTTTAGGGTTTTGTGGGTGCCCATGGTTTAAGACCATGGTTTTTGTAATGCTTCGCAGTATAAATAAGCGCTTATGGAAAATGGATAGGTTAGGCTTTTTGATGTAAGAAAGCTAAGGTGAAGTAAGATTGGTTTTTGGCAAGGAAAGGACAAGTCCCAGCTGTGTGCGTGGACGACCTCTGCAGCTGTGTGCGCAGAGGGTTTTTGTAAGAAAGTAAGAAAGGTCTGCAGCTGTGTGCGCAGAAGCCTGCTGCTGTGTGCGCGGCTGTCAAAAGCTGAAGGAATCTGCAGCTGAGTGCGCAGATAAACTGTGGTTTTGAGGAAAGAGGAATAAAACGCAGTTTGTGGACGTAGCCCCTACACTGGGGGTGAACCACGTTATATTCGGTGTTGTGGTTTTGTTGTGTTATTCCTGTTTCTGTCATTTTCATGCATTAAACTGAATATATCTGATAATATAAGATCTCTGTTAATACTAAGCTTCGCTGTGAATTCCCGGTAGTGGGTTATGCAAGTTTGGTTTATTTATTATGCTGTGAAGTATATGTGAATGAATGATAAGTTAACAAGAAGTTGATTAGTAATTATTTAGAAAGGCTAAGGTACAGTAATACCCCTCTCTGCATGCAGAAACCTGATTCTGCGGCCCCCCATTGCTGTTTCGGGTGAGACTGCAACCTGCGCGCAGGTTGTTGCCGAAAGGGCCAACAGAGTGGGTCTTTTGTTGGTGCAACGTATAAAGCGTTAACCCGGGTCTGCCCATGTGCCCAACAAATTGGTTCCGTTGCCGGGCCTTGAACCCGGGTCTCTCGGGTGAGAGCCGGGGTCTGCCCATGTGCCCAACATCATTCATGTGATTCATTCTCTTTCCTTCTCTCTAAATTTCTTGTGTATGCTTGTGAGAATTATTAGTAGCAAGATCTATTTCCTGTGCTTCTTCTTAGAATAATTTCTCATAGAATTTATATATTATTTACACATTGTATAATATCAGTAATTTTGATCAATTCTTTAAGATTTTAGGAGTGCTTTCAGTCTCCTATCCCTCTCTGAAGAAGACCTTGTCTAGCTTACAAGATTTTCTCCTAGTTTTTTTTGCAAGTTGCAGAGAGTTTCTTTTTTAGCACATCAATTCAGAACTATGGATTCTCCTTCATCAATTATTCTTACTCCCTTCAACTACCACGAATTGAAATCCAAAATATCCATTCTATTGCACAGTATAGGATTGTATAGAGTTACTCTAGCTTTGGAGAATGAGCCCAATGTTGTGATTGAGAAAGCTAAGTGGCACAATAGGTTGGATGAAGCCTATGGATTTATTTTCCTCTCTATTTCTCCTGATATACTCTTTCATATAGATGTTTTTACCACTCCAAACCAAGTATGGACTCAATTGGAGTCTCTCTTTGGAGTTCAAGATGAGCTAAGAGAGCATCAATTGGAGATTGAGTTATTCTCACTAAGTCGAAGAAATTTCGAATATCTTGAGGGTTTCTTCACCAATTTCAAGTCACTTTTTCTAATGCTCAAGTAATTTGGGATTGATAAAGAATATGATCAGTTAATCCTTTCCATTATTTCAAAATTGGGTCCCGATTTCTTAGTTTTTGTGTCTACTTTTCATGCTACTAGGCTTGTTGTTCCTAAGAGGAAAATGCCTTCTTTAAATTATTTTATTGATTCACTAACAAAGGAGAAAGATAAATTGATCCATATGGGTGTCCTTAATTATCCCAAGAGAAAGGATCATGCTCTCTTGGTTCAAGGAAAAAAGAATGTCAAATCCAAAGAAAAGAAAATTGTGAAGAATCCAAAGTCAGAAATTGAAGATGAAGATTCTTATGGAGATTTAATGAAGAAAGTTAAGAATAAAGGGAGCACATCCAAATGTTATTATTGCAGAAATGGTTTTCATTCAGAGAATAATTGTTTCAAGAATAATATGGACATCATGTCTCATCTTCTTGAGAAGCACAAGATCAAATTTCCAGAAGAACTAGAAAAGCCTGCTGATTCCTCAGAACAATGTCAATCTGCATAGTTCCAAGGTGATATAGCTTATTCTTTGATTTCTAGAGTTATCTAATTTCCTCATGTCTCTGATATATATTTACTCTCTGATATATATGAATCATAAATATCAGATCCTTTCTTTTATGATCCTCCTCTCAGTCTACTAGATTCATCTCCCAAAAATTGTGATTTTTCACTAGATATTGACTTGTCTTTGAGCAGAACTTCCTCACAAGCTTGTATATCTGATTTAGAATATTGTTTGCAGGATGATATACATGCCATGACACATATCATACCACCATACATACCACCTACCATACCTCTGAATAATCCTAAGACTATACAAATCCCAACTTCACTAGTTCATTCATCATTGGTCTCTTATGCAGTGATATTTATCTTACATGGTTTGAAGTCTTTCCTATATTTCAGTGGATGGTTATCCATGTCCTTATTCATATTTGTATTGATATTAATAATTTTTGGATCTTTTATAAGCACTTATGGTTCATATTTTATGCCCATCCATCATTCAGATTTTTACACCTATCAGTTTTCCCCAGTTGCTCATAATTTTCCTAGTCTAGCCCTATATCCTATTGGAGCCACTAAAGCCTTTTTACTTGCTGTTCCATATGATAATATTTATGATATATCATACTTTTATCAGCATCATATAATATCTATACATGTTCTACATCATATTGGAATATTGACATGTTATTCACATCACAATTTTACAGCTATTCAAGGAATTGGTTGTGAAATAAATTGTCTTAATTTTTGTACTCTTTGGGAAGGAGTATGCACAAATGTCTTTTCCATTTCAGATTATGTTTGCAAATCAGAGTTTTACAGCAGAAAGAAGCATTCAGCTAATGCTCCTACTTCATCATTTGATGAGATACAAGGAGTCTCTCCCCTTCCTTCTTACGGGTTCTACACTCCAGCACATGATTTCTTCAACAAGTCTTGCATCCAGAAGCAGTTCACTCAGCTCATTCAAGTGAAGATAAGGATATGTTTAAGATATATTATTTCAAAATTTTGTGCCTTTTCATTTATTGAGGGAGGATTTTCTCCATGTGGTTTTGCCTCTTTCCTCACTTTTTTGGACATAATAATTGTTAAAGAGTGGCCATAGCCTTGTTCTTGGGCCCTATATGAATCTATATATTTTTTTCATACCATCATAAATTCAAACTTATAGTTGGAATATATTAAACCCACTCATAACTTAGGATAAAATAATTAATTATTATTTGATTAATTATTCACCCACTAGCTTAATTAGTTGGCATCCACTTGGACCTTAAAGTCAATACATGCCATCTATATCCTAGGAATGATTTATTTCTAATTCTGGGTTGATCTTGACCACCTTTTGACTATCTAGAATTAGTATACAACACTTTATAGCAGATTCTGCTTTACTCTTCTTTTTCTACTTTTTATGCTTTTCTATGGATAAGGTAAAGCTAGTCAAACTAAGAAACTAGGTGCTTTTGTTTCCAATGCATCCTTCATGACTTTTCCTCCATTTTCTAGGATTAGCATGTTTTTCCCATCTCCTTGAAAACTCACTCATTCATTTTCCAACTTGTGAGGTCCTTGATAGATTTGGGAAGTGCTTTAGCCACCTATGGGGGTTTTCTATAAGTTAGCCTTTTTTAGCTTTATGAGTTGTCTCCATACAATTCAATTTTCCTATGAGGGATGTATTATTTATGTACACTATTATTCATCATTATTCAATGGAAGGATACACACCAATATTCATCTCTTCATTCATGTGATTCAGTCTCTTTCCTTCTCTCTATTTTTCTTGTGTATGCTTGTGAGAATTATTAGTAGCAAGATATATTTCATGTGCTTCTTAGAATCATTGCTCATAGAATTGATCTATTATTTCTACATCTTCATCATTTTCTTCATGAATTATGATTGATGATTTGGGTCTGTCATTTACAACTCTTCCAGATTGTAATTGTATCTCATGTATAGGTACTGTCAAAATAACGTAGGATGGAAGAGTTCAAAACTCAATGATGTTAAGAGCTTGAGTTGGCCTATTATTTGGATTAGGTATCGGTTGTGTAGGTAAAAATGTAGGCTATGTATGGTTTGTATTTTCAAAGTGATGAAGTTGGTGTGTAATAAGGGGAACTGGAGGCACAAACCCTGGTAAAAATTGTTGCGTATTGGTCGAGTGCTAAGGACACCAATAATTAGGTGCAGGGATAGGTGGTGGTTGGGGTTATGATTGTCCCCCCCACACCTGTGGCCAATACTGTTGCTAAGTAAAATGAGGAGAGGGAGGATACTAGGGTGGCCAATGTTGCCAACTTGTAGTGTTACACTATTGAGGTGATTTGTTGGAGCAAGGTCCCACAGCTACAGGAAAAGCTGCTACATCAGGACAGGGGAGTCAAAGAAGATAGTACCTAAGCAGCCGAGAAGAGAGAGCTCAACCACTGCACTTAAGGCAGCGCTGAAGACAGGAGGGCTCAGCTACCCTCATAAAGGAAAAGGAACAATGAGCTGAGGTTATGAATAAAGAAGTCACAGGACTTCATGAGAGACTTACAAAGACTTCGCAGGAAGCCAAGGAGAAGCTACAGCAGGAGAAGCTAGCTGTTAGTGGCTCAGGGACAAACCACAAGTAAGTTTTAGAGGACTGTTGGATCAGGGTCCCACATCTACAGGAAAAGATGCTACATCAGGACAGGGGAGTCAAAGAAGATAGTACCTGAGTGGCCGAGAAGAGAGAGCTCAACCACTGCACTTAAGGTAGCGGTGAAGACAGGAGGGCTCAGCTACCCTCATAAACGAAAAGGAGCAACGGGCCAAGGTATTGAAGACAAAGGACAGCAGGAAGCAGCACCCATACCCATAATCAGCGCTGGGAAGCATGGAAGACTGCAGGAAGCTGTGGTGTGATGGTAAGCGGAAGCCCACAGTACAGACGCGTTGACTGTCACAGTTAGGGTTTTTGGGTTACTGTAGGGAAAGGCCCATAGTTTTGTAATGTTGAGACCTTCGAGCCACCTATATAAGCATGTATTTTGTAATGTAAAAGGTTAGACAATTGGGTAGTTTCTTAGACAGTCAAATGTGGAGTAGCCACTGAGTCATTTAGCTAGCCAAGTGTCTCTAGAGTCCCAGTATTATAATATTTAAGCTTTGGTTCTGTTATTAAGTCGGTAGTTATATTACTATAACCAGTAGCTGGCTCTTAGAGCATGTATGTAACAATCTGCAGGGATTGAGAGAGAGAGGAGGAGTATATTGTAAGAAGGCAATATAAGAAGAAAAATATATCTAAGAGAGAAGGGCTCTTAGTTGTGTGTGTGGAGTTTCCCAGAAGATCTCAGGCTGCATAATAGGTTGCAGCAGAACTGTGTTTACTCTCTCAAGATATAATATAAAAACCAGTTCCCATGGACGTAGCTTCCCCCGTGGAGGTGAACCACGTAAAATCCGTGTGTTGTGCGACTATTTCATGTGTTTGTGCTTTACTTATGTGTTATCTGTTACCTGTTACATGAATGTTGCTTATCAGTTGATGGACGTATGTATGTTATGCTTCAGTTATAGTGCATAGAAGGTTCACCACAAGCTGAATGTATCAAGTAGCCTGTATATGAGTTTATCAGTGCTTGGTTCATGTTAGTTGACAATTATTGTGTCAAGTGACTCCGGTATATGGGTTCCGCGAGTTCAGTATAGTTGATGTTAAGCATATTAGACTATAGGAGTCTAAGTGAGGCTGTTTAGCTTAACTAGTATACTAAGAGAGGATCCTTTGGACCGTGAAAGCCATATTGAAGTCTTACCATAAAGGATATTGCAGTATAGAAATGAGATATCGCACTGTCAGAGGAACCGCGGTGTGATATATCACATTATAAGAGGGTAGTCAAGGAGATAGTTTGCGCATCGCTCTAGAGACAGCGATGCGATAAGAGACCGCTCCCTCCCAGGGCCAACGAGTAAGACAGGTCATCACCACAGAGAGAGATCCCGCTAGCTAAGAAGAGTCGCAAGACCCCAGGATGCTATAGAACCCTATTGAGGACACTTGAGTCTTCAGCCACCCCATCTAAGATCACTTCGGGTGAGACTTCAAGCTGCTCTGCAGTCTGTCGCCGAAAGGGCCAGTGAGCTAGGGGTTTTGTTGGTACATAACAAATAAACCCGAGTCTTCCCCACAGAGAACCAACATGATTGGTAAGGTTGGTAATAAGTGGAGGTTTTGGTGATAAATTCGGATATGGTGGCGAATCCCTTGGTTTCCAAATAGGCCTCCTAAATGTTTCACCAACATTCCCACTCTTGTATATGGCTTGTAACCCTGGTAATGATTGAAAATCATCTGTTGGATTCTGTTTCATACAAATGTGACATGCAGAGATGTTACTTAATAGGAATTCCTGTTGGGGATGTTTGGTTATGTACCTTGGACAGAAAATGCTCATCGTTTCTCGTTCCTCTTATTGTCTTTTCTCAGCTTGTAACACATCTAGTTGGGAACCCATTGTTCCTAAAATATCAGTTTTAAAATTTTCCAATAGGTTTCTTAATTCTATCCTCGTGACTCCTCCTAAACTGAGAGAATTTCCTTTTAGATTCCTACTATAAGGCTCTCAAAGATTCCTCCCGCCTTTCCCCCTACTTCTAGAGTAATTTCTACATATCTCCCTGATTTTTGCAAACGGTTTATGAGAGATATCACCATATGCCATGAGATTAAGGCTTTCTACCAGGTCTTCTAAAATCCCCTTAAGGAAGAGTGTTCATACTGCTTCTTCCCGAAGGTCATTATATTTAGATTTATTTAATGTATAGATAAATCTTTCGATATAATATTCCAAGATCTCGTCTTCGAGTTGTTTATCTTAAAGATATAGTTTCGAGAGTCTCTTGGTTTGCAATTCTCTTGGTACTTCTGTAAGAATGTAGTTTTCATATCTTGCTAAGTATTGATGCTAGATTCTCCCAATCCCATGAACCATCTTAAGGCAGAGTCTTTTAATGTAGCCGGAAAAAGTTTTAATTTATGGGCATCTTGTAGATAGTTATAACTTCTATAGAAGATGTCAAACTTGAACAAAAATGTGTCCGGATCTTTATTACTTTTCCCATAGAAGGTAGGTAAGGAGGAAGGAGGGATATTCTTCATATTTATATCTTGTGCAGTGTCTAAATTAGGGAACCCAAATCTAGTCTCAGTTCAGTTTTCTCCTTCTCCTTTATCATTTCTAACCTCGCCATTATCTTCAATATCTCCCCATTTCTCCATGTAGGATTGATTCCTAAAGAGTGTGTACCTAGGAGGCTCCTTTTGAGGTGATAGTGGTTTATCCCAACACTCTTTTTTGGGGGATAGCTTCCTATGATCGATTATGTTTTTATTAGGTCCTATAGGAATGGTAGGTGCTACTGTGGAGTTTTCTATCTGTGAAATAACTATATTTGTTGAGCTGCCAAAGAGGGCTTGTACCTAGGTAGGATTAATGAAATCAACAAGGTTGGGATGCCCTACTAATGAGAAGGTTGTATTGTTAGGTTTCTGCACTAGTGAAGGGTTAAGGGTTTCCAAATGTTGACCCTCTTGAATTTATTCAACAATGGGATCCTTGGGATTTTGTGCCAGGATTTCCTCCCTGTCTATGGTTTCTCCTATAAAATATTTAGGTCTCCAAGAAGAACTACTTACTATGTGGGTTCTTTGATACCTTTTTGTTGAGTTAATAGTTGGGGTATTTCGTCCCCCGTAAAGGTTAGTGTGGATTTTAACAAGGTTTTTAGAATTATCTCTAATGTATCCACCCATAGAATCTCTAGGTTTGTTCATGAAAAACTAAACTAAAGGGAAACCTATACTACTAATACTGTTGCTGTTGGATTTGGGGTGCCTGTTATAACAAATGCGTAGGTTCTTTCCTCTCGTCTTACTGCTCCCCCACCACCAACCTATTACTAAACTTCATAAAGGAATTCTACTTATTCTACCTTACTAAACAACTCCCCGGCAACGACGCCAAAAATGTTGGGTGTTATAATGTCTTAATTAATTCACCTAATATTTTATTATCGACCGTGGTTAGTAAACTTTGAGTTGACACAAAGTATATGCAAAGGTAGAGAAGTTCCTAGGGTGTTGTAGAAATATTTTAACAAAGAAAAGATCGAAAGATCTTTCAAAATGAAAAACTAAGTTAAACTCCTATAAATTCAACTAGAAAGGTAATTAAACCAAACAGAGTGCTAGACTAGAGCAGTATCAAGCTATACTACTCTATTCTATAGACAAATACTGAAAGATAAAAAATATAAACCAATAAACTTTTTAAGAAAATAAACTTCCTTTTTACTTAACTATTCCACATCTTAATGTAAGAAAGATTTATAAACAACTTCAAAGATTAACTATATAATGCATTATAACAAAATTACAACAACCGGAGACACTTTTACAAATTCAACAACTTAATCTATTCATATAATTAACGAATGTACATAATGGTAAAACTAAATTATCTAATTCCACTCTCCTTGGTTGTTCTGTGGGTATGCATTTACTGTGATTGGAACTTGAGGAGGAGTAGTGTCAAAATGGATTTCAAATTAAGTAAATAAATTGAATGGAATCAAGTCGAACTTAACTTCTACAAATATGTGCAAACTAAGGAAAGTCCAATTATAGGTGATGGTAAACATGGTGATCTATTCTATAAGCAAATAATTCTTAGTTAAAAATATTTTATGAACAACTAACCTAATAAGAGACAAGATTCTTTTTAAATATTACATTTATAAATAACCAATTCAAATGTAAAGAAAATCTAGCTTATAGATGAATAATAACCCTTAATAAAAGAAACAAGTAGAAAACTTAAGAAATAAGATTGAATAAAAGAAGCAAGTAGAACACTTAATAAAGAAGGTTTAATAAAAGAAGCAAGTAGAAAACTTAATAAACAAGATTTAATTATGAAGAAGTAGAAAACTTAGTAACTATAACTCTTTTAAGTCCTACTATCTAAGTCTCTTGAGTCACCACACAGTGAAAGAAACAATTCCTACTACTATAACCAATATACAAAGTGCTACTGTACTTCTCTAGAATTTTAACATTTATAACCATAAACTTAACATACACAAGGATAAATACAATCAAACTAAATATATAATTATCACAAATTATGACAGAAGGAAATCAGAAACCAAAAGAAATAGAATCATAAAGCATAACTCAAAACATAGGGTGAAAGGAGAGAAAAATAGGAATAAAACTTTACTAAATACTTTAAATAGTCTAACCTAAGGTTTTAACGATAAACATAACTATTATCTAACTACCACAGTCAAAATATAATCAAAAAGCTAAAGAAACAAGCTTAAAACAGATTAAAAACACTAAAGGTTGAATGAAGGGATGGATAGCATACTATAAGGTAGGTCTGAACGATAGGCTAAACAGTCTGTCTGAATGACATTCTACATACAGAAAATGGTAGAATTTTAAGAAATGGTTAATATAAATGATTTCAAGATCAACTGATTCAAGCACATGATAACAAAATGCATAAGGAATGATAAGAAACCCTACTTAATGATCAAATTCAACAGTAAAGTAACTTAAACTAATTCATAATTATAAAGAAATCATCATATATTGCAATATTCAACAAACTAAAATATAACCAAATGAATTTATAACAAAACAGAAGTAAATGAAACTGAACCTACTGTAAAAAGAAAACTTATGCTAGTCTATAATTATAAAAAGAAACTTCTTCCTATCATAAAATAAAACAAACTGAAATGTGATTGAACTAAATCTAAAACTTAGATAAAAGCTGACATAATCAAACCTAACTACAACAAAACTAAACCTACAAAATTAAACTAACTAAATTCCAAACATAAGGCTGAAAGGAAAGCTGGAAAGTAAACTGGAAACAAAGCTATCATACGCAATTGGTTAATCAACTCTGGAAATTAAGCTACATTAATAACGCAGCATTATAATGTGATATATGCTACCAAAAACAATTACATGAATGATTATAGTAATTAAGCTAGAAATGAAACTATACTAGTTACAGGAATGAGATAAAGAAAATACGCACAAGACAGAAACCTCTGGTTGATGAGGGGCCCTCTCAGTAATCAGGGTGGAAACTTACTAAATGCTTACTCGAACATGATCATAGATAACATGAATATAACTTCTATTAAATTACAGAACAGTATTACAGAATAGTATTACAGATTTTCTCAAATTGAATGATTACATATGAAAAATTGCTAACTAAGCACTCGCATGGAGACTGATATATATATTGTTTACAGAGGTGAGAAGGTCGACCCTTTAGTGGTCGACTACTCTATGAATTTATTCAACCATTACTGCAATCAACTATTCACACTCCAAAACATAGAATTCCTCCTTCTCCTTCACGTGTTGATTCTCCATCATGTGTGATGTGGCATGAAGGTTCTCTTTGGCATCGACTGGTGGCGTAGTGTTGAGAAAAGTAGCATGCTAGCGAATATTCTAGAATGGGGATCGTGCTACCTCCAAATTGAGTGGACAATAGGTCTTTTTCATATCATTCCATGCTTTAACATTTGGGAATCTATCATCAATAGCATATGGTTGGCTCGGCGGGCTAAACAGTGAGATGGATAGTGAGCTGGATATGCTCTACGCATATCTAGGGTGGATTTGTTGTCTGTTCGTTGGCTCATTGAAGACTATGGTCCGAATAATGATTTCATACATTAACATATCTTCAAATATCATCAATTTAAGTAATAAAATCATGAAATAATAGAAACAAACCATAATTTACATAAATCTGAAATATAGTTGTACTTGGGTCTGAATAGTGAGTTTCATGACAAAAAACATGCCAAAAGGTGACAAAACATATGTCAAACATGTAAATTAATAGCCGAGATGACAAAACTAGGATCAACACTCACATCATGGTTATTTGGAAAGAGCGTGAACATGAGATGGAAGACTTCCAAGCCGTCAGTGATCTAGATACCATAGAGGCCTTACGGAACTATGGGCTACTAAAGTATTTTAGGGTACCAAGAATGAAGACATACATCCACATATTGGAGTACATTATAGACATGTGGGATCCCGAGTAGTAGCACTTTTTTTGTTGGGACCCACATATTGACCATAGTCATCGAGGATATTTACTTCTTGACTAGTTTAACTTGGAGAGGGAGACCAGTAGTCTTATTCGTCCCACGAGGGGGAGATCCCTCCTTAGATGATTTGATTGACCAATATTTTTCACTGGGTACATGTGCCCAATCTGGGAAATTACACATCCAATAGATAGTGGATCATCCTCTAAGGATGGTAGTGTATACTATTGCAAAGCTAGCCAGGACTAGATCCACTCACCTGACTACTAGGTCACACATGGTGTATGCCTTAGAGTGCATGGAGCCTACAATATTCAACTTGTGTGAAGGCATGTTGGTGATTCTGAAGAATCAACTGAGCAAGTGCAAGCAGGGATAACTTAAGCAGTTCGAATATGGAGCTGTGGTGGTGTCTTTCATTTTGCAGAGGGTGCCTCACATGAGGCCTCAAGTGACTGTGAGTAGACTAGACCCTGAGGATCCCAGGATGCTCAGGTGGGTTTATATCATAGCCCTCCATGGTGTTGGGAATCCAAAAGTTGTCTACGGGTCAGCCTTCTTTCGTTGGTTGAGAGGCCAGCTACTTATGATTGAGGATTATACCTATGAGGGGGGGTATTTTGTGAAGATCTAGAGCTTCCACTACCTGAAGGGGGGGAGTGGGATGATCGAGGTAAGAAAGACACTACACATCATGTTTTTAAGTTTTTTCTATTTCATTTTTTTTAAGTTTTTTTCTATTTCATGTTTTTAAATTTTTAAGAAAAATGGTCTATGTAGACATTGGACTTGTACGTTCATTTGGGATGTCGCCAATAGATAGGCGAGCTGGGGTTAGGGATATGGTGGCATATCTCTCTGAGGTAGATGAGGAGCTTGGAAATTTGGAGGAGAACCTGCAGTGTCTGACTGTAGGGATTCCAGATGTCACCACTAATGACTTACCCATGCGCTACCAGCATCATACTGCGGGTGTCTCATGAAGATTTTCCAAGCTACTCCGCAGAGTGGCTAAGGCCATTATATGTTATCATGAGCACCACCGTGATGATGACTAGTCTTTAGAGACTTTTCACTTTTTTGTATATGTATTACTACTAAAAGCTTCAAGGCTTCNTATATATATATATATATATATATATATATAACAAACTTTATTTATAGTTGTGTGTGAAAAAAATGTGATGTGTGAAATATATACCTACTTATGAATTTACATGCATGTTTTTAATGTCATAATGGATTTTCAATTATGAGTAATGTACCAATATAAGACATAATTAACTAAGGAATCTACAACAACATTCGAATGTCTTGGAATATGTTGATACGTGACTTGTTCAAAAGACCTTTCTAGAAACCTAACCCTTCGAAATTTCCAAAGGAGTAGAGGGTTCTCGACGGTGTAGATTAAATTTAGTTTTTGAACAACTAATTCTGAATCTAGGTAAACCCTAATCTCCCTTACATCGTTAGCTAGGTATTCTTCCAATAATCCAATCACAACATGATACTCTGCGAGATTGTTGGTACAGGGACCTAAAAAAAACCCTAAACTCACTAGATCACCTGTAGGAGAGTATATCACCCCAGCTGCTGATGCAAGATTTAGCATGTAATGATTATCACCGTCTACAAATCCAGTGAAAGTAATCATCTGTCCATTAGACATAGGACATTCACAAGTAGGATTTGTGAAACAAATCTTAAATCACACAAAAAACACACTTCTAAATTACGACGTGACACACAACAATCTATAAACATATTTACAAAGATCCTATGCTAGATGACCTAAGCATAGTATCTTTTAAGGTAAATTTTGTTACGGGGCTCACCCAGGAGTATCCCATCATAGTCTACTAACTCATATGCATCCTTTTCTAAGACACAACTGATGATGTAAGTCCCATGCCACATATATTCGAATTTTCTTGCCCCCACCTTATTATGCTTATGTTCATAAGTTAAGACCAGATCTTCTTCATTGAAAGAACGGGGCTGAACAGTTCTGTCATATTGGGCTTTCATCCGTCATTTTTGTGCCTCATTAGCTAAAGTAGCATCGCGGAAAGTTTCATCAAGTTTATTTAGATACATAAATAGTTCCTCTTCTATAGTGGTGTTAGGAAAAAATTCTACAATGAGCTTTAGATAAGGGATCTCACATTCTATTGAGAGAGTTGCTTAATCCAATCCATATACCAGTTGAAAAGGTGTGAAGTCGATGGAATTCTTTACAGTACTCCTATATGCCCAAACTACGGAAAATAGTTGTAAGTGCCAGTTTGACTTGGCCTGCCCTACCATCTAATGAAGCATGGTTTTCAACACTTTATTAATCACTTCAACCTGGCCATTGGCTTGAGAATAGTAAGGTGTAGAGTTATCATGGAGAAACCCTAACTTTACACTAAGTTCTGCCATCATTTGGTTCTAGAAGTGTGACCCATTCTCAGTCACAATAGCCCTTGGAATCCTGAACCTAGCAATGATATGATTAAATAAGAACAACGTTGTTGTATTCTCGTCTTAGTCATATGTGGGAATAGCCTCATCCCATTTTGTCAAATAATCCACAACCACTATAATGTAGGCATGGCCCCCGCCTAAGGTAGGTCTACAATGCACGAAGTCTACGCCCCATTTTGTAAAAGGTCCAACTATGACGATAGGATGAAGGGGAGCTGCATGAGTGTGATTTTTAGTAGTAAACATTTGACAGGGTGAACATGTTGATACTATATTTGTTATCATTTTTGGCAGTTAAATTACTTATTTAAACATATGTTTTATTATCTTTTTGCATATTTTATGTCACGGGGATCCTATTCAGCTCAGATATGTCTGAATTTAAGGTTTATATAAAATCCATTTATTATTACCATTTTATGAATTTATTGATTAAAATTGACATTATTGAAGCACATTTGATATATTGATTGATTTGTATATTTGTTTGCAGGTTATATAATATTTTTGGATTGATTAACAACAAGCACGTATTCAGCTTGCCATGTACACAGCACATCCAGCTCGTCATCCAACTCACTGTGTGAGACTCATTGGCAGGTTTCCAAGCATTTAAATATTGTTACTTCATACCATAGTTCTTAAGCGCACCAACAAACAAACATCGCATTCATCCTAGATCTGCGCCTGTATATCCAGCTCACGGTCCAGCTCGTTGTTCATCTTTCCATCTAGATCGCTAACCAGACTACGCACTTGTGAGAATTGATTTCAGGAATTAAAATGATTGAAACATCCTATGAACTGTTTACTGTCCACGCATATAGGTAATGAAGCTCGTATTCTACATGATTCGCCAGCCTACAACCTCCCTCACCAACATTCCACACGTTTGAATATGTAATGGCTCGTGTTCTAAAGACTCGCCCGTGCGCTCTCCTCTATCCAACACCAATCCACCTACTACGCTAACGAAGGAGTTGTGTGCCACATCACGCACACTGAAGAGAACCAACCACACTGAAGAGGGAGCCTATGTGTTACACCGTCCAATGAAGAGAGCATACATGCGGTGAAGAAGGAAGATCCTTTTCATTGGAGTTAGGGTAGTTAGACGCCTTTATGGATTGACTAAATTTAGAGAGCAGTCGATCGCTAAAGGGTCGATTTTCTCTTCCTTGTAAACGATGTATATAAACAACCTCCTTTTGCAGAGTTAGATAGTTGATCATTTGCTATACAGTCATTTTTGGAAAAGAATTATGTATTTCTATTCCATTGTTTGAATATAGAGTTGTATGGTTTGTTGTTGATGATTGCATTTCAGTAAGCGTTATCCAGGAATCACTCCTGATTGTTGAGAGGGCCCCTCATCAACTAAAGGTTTCTTTTCTTGTTTATTTCTTTCATATTTTATGTTGTAGTTAGTTTAAATTCCAGTTTGTTTTATTATTTCATTTTTTCCTGTAATGCAATTTTATTTCTGAAGATTAGATAGTAATTGCGTGCATAGTTTGTTTTAATTTGCTTTCAGTCATTTTATCTTCTACATTACTATTCAGTTTATTTGCAAGCAAATAGAATAGATTTCTTTTAAATAAATTCAGATCGGTTTATTTCCTTTCTGTTATAAATAATGCAATTTGCATTTCAGTTTGTTTATTAACATGCAATGATTTCT
The DNA here is from genome assembly GCA_001517045.1 of Pseudotsuga menziesii. Lineage (NCBI taxonomy): Eukaryota > Viridiplantae > Streptophyta > Pinopsida > Pinales > Pinaceae > Pseudotsuga > Pseudotsuga menziesii. Next base: position 83,176 of record LPNX010900194.1, on the reverse strand, counting down.
TTATTTTCATGAATTTGTTTAAGTTTATTTCACTGTCAATCTGATCAGTAAGTAGGTTTACTTATTGCCTTTACGCATTAGATTTACATGTGCATGAATTCAGCTAAAGATTATCTCATTTAGGTTAATTTCTATTATTTTAACTATGCAGACTGTCATTCGGACAGCCTGTTTAAACTGTCATTCAATCACCCCTTTCAGACCTACAGTTCAGTCTATCATTCAGCCCATAGTTTTGTTTTTAGTGTGTTTTGAGATTGTTTTCGATTCTGTTTCTTTAATGTTTGAAGTATGATTCAACTGAGATAGTTAGATGATAGTTCTATTTAACATTAAATTTAAATTGGATTGTTTTATGTTATTTATTAAAAGTTGCCTTACTTATTTTCACCTTGAATATGTGTTAAGCTATTTTATGTTTTGTTTCTTGAGTTTGTTTCTGATTTCTTTTTACTGATGTATTGTTTTCTTTTTATGCCTTTGGATATATTTATCCATTTGCATGTAAAATTCAGTATTGTATGTGTTACCCTTAGTATGTTTTTAGGTTATTCATTTTTCATTGTGTGATTACTAAAAGAGACTTGTAGGACGGAATTCAAATATATTCCTATTAAGTTTTCTACTTGTTTCTTTTTATTTAATTTTCTTTTTTGAGTTTTCTACTTGTTTATTTTTATTTAATTTTCTTTATTAAGTTTTCTACTTGTTTCTTTTTTATTTAATTTTCATTATTAAGTTTTTTACTTGCTTATTTTATTAAATTTTCTACTTGCTTATTAGTTAGGTCTTCCTTGCATCTTAGTTTCCTAGTTTTGAAAAGTTAGTTGTTGATAGTATCATTTTCAGTTTAAAGTTAGTTACTTATAAAATAAATTTTCAATTATTTAGTTTAATATTTTGTTTCGGTATAATTACCTTAATAATTGAATTCTTAGGAGTTTGACTCGGTTTTTCATTTTGAAATATATTTCAATCTTTTGTTTGTTAGAATATTTCCACAACACCATAGGAACCCCTCTACCTTCACATATATTTTGTGTCAACTCTAAGCCTATAAACCACAGTCGATAATTAAACATTAGGTGAATTAATCTATATGTTATAACACCCAAACATTTTGGCGTCGTTGCCGGGGATTTTTTCTGTAAGGTAGAGTAGAATTCCTTCTGAAGTTTAGTAGTAGGTTGGTGGCAGGGGAGCGGTAAGATGAGAGGTAAGAACTTGCACATCTATTATAACATGAGTCCCCAAATCCAGCAACAGTAGTAGCATAGGTTTTCTTTAGTTTAAAGTTTTTCATGAGCAGACTCAGAGATCCTCAGGGTAGATTTTTTAATACAAGAAAATTTATTGAAATCCATACTAACTTAGGGGACGTAATTCCCCAACTACTAACTCACCAGAAAGGTATCGAAAGACACCTATCGGAGGTAGTTCTACCTGGAAACATGAAGAGACCCTCTCAGGGGATATTACTGGGGAATCCATAGAGGAAGAAGGAACCTTGACAGGAGGCTCTAAGGATCGCATCCCTAAGAAAGTTCAAGAAGATCGGCCACTAGAGATCCCTAACCCTCCACTATTCATGAATCCAAATAACACAACTTTTTCACTAGTAGGATATCCAAACTTCATTGACTTTGTTGATCCTCCCCAGGTAAAAGATCTCTTTGGAACCAATGTAGATCCATTTATCTCACAAATTGAAACTTCCACAGTAGAACCTACTATCCCTCTAAGATTCAATTAAAACACGGTTGATCAGGGGAAGATCTCTCCCGAAAAATAACATTGGGACGCCCCATTATCACCTCGAAAGGAGGCTCCTAGGTATACTTACGTTAACAATCCATATTATATGGAGAGATGGGAAGAGAAAAAAGATCATGATGAAGTTAGAAATGAAGAAGGAGAAGGGGAAAATTGAACTGAGGCTACCTTTGGGTTCCCTATTTTAGACACGATGCAGGATGTAAGTATGAAAAACATCCCTCCTTCCTCCTTACCTAATTTCTATGGAAAACGTAATGAGGACCCGGACACATTCCTATTCGAGTTCGATATCCTTTGTAGGATCTATAATTATCTACGATATTCTCACAAACTAAAACTCTTTCCCTCTACAATAAAATAGTCTGCCTTGAGATGGTTCCTGGGATTAGGAGAATTCACTATCAGGACTTGGGACGATATCAAAACTTCATTCTTATGAAAATATCAAGAATAATGCAAACATAAGGACTCTCGACATGATATATTCAATATAAAACAACTTGAAGATGAGATCCTGGAGGATTATCTCGAAATGTTCGTTTATACATTACATAAATCAAAATATAGTGACCTCCGAGAAGATGCAGCACGTACACTTTTTGTTAAGGGAATCTCCGAGGACTTGTTAGAAATGTTCAGGTACACACGGTACTCCCAAAAGACCGAACACCTTGAGCAACCACTTCACACAAATGAATCACAGATCAATACACCGATGTTTATCATGTGGTTAAAACCATCAAGAGGGAAACAATCCACAGCCCTAGCCAAATAGCTACTTGGAGCAATTTATTATGCAAAAGAAAGAAAGTTACATGAGTTTCTCATAATAGATCAACTAGCCAAGGACCCTCCATGCTCTTTAAATAGAGATCATGGACCAATCGGGTGTTAAGATACGGATCAATGGTAGGTATGATCTAAGAGAAGTTGAACCATCGGATCACTCTATGTCTATAACATATCGTGACCACCGGATTAGAATATTTACAAATGCATACTAATGCATACTAAAGAAACACACTTTTACCTAACGGATATATTACACAATTTGATCTTAACTAACTCCTAAGTGTCTAAATATCCTAACATCCCCCTTAAGAACAACTTGGGATAGGATTGAAGGATTTACAAAAGTGACACTATTAGGAGAAGGAAGGAGGCATTAGAGCCTATCTCCCCTTAAGGACACATTCCTAAACTCCTAACATAGACTGAGGTTTAGAAAAATTCGCTTCTGTAAGAGACTTGGTGAAGATGTATGCAACTTGATCATCTATAGGGAAATAGAGCACTTCAATAACGTGATCATGAACAAGATTTTTGATGAAGTGCATGTGTAGCTCAATGTGTTTGCTACGCTGATGTAAAACTGGATATTTGGCAAGCTTGATGGCACTTTGATTGTCGCACCAAAGTGGAGTAGGTTGTTGTTGCTCAAATCCAAACTCTAAAAGGATCTGTCAAAGCCATAAATCTTCCTGACTTGCATTAACTGCGGCTCGATATTCTACTTCTGCTCAAGCAAGAGCAAGAGCTTGTTATTTCCTACAAGCCCAAGTGACAGGTCCAGATCCCAGACTGAAAACATAACCTGCAGTAGACTTTCGATCATCAGGATCACTGGCCCAATTTGAATCAGTTAAACCAACCAACAAATTTTCCCCCCCTGTACTATAATGAATCCCAAACTGAATTGGACCTCAAATATATCAAAGTATTCTTTTTGCTGCTTTCCAGTGACTTTAATGTCGTGTTTGCATATAATGGGCAACATGACCAATGGAAAAGGAAAGGTCAGGACGGGAATCAGTCAAGTATAAAAGACTACCAAGAATCTGACGATACAAGGTGGCATCTACTTCAGAGGAAGTACAAGTGGCAGAAAGTTTAACTCCAGACTGGAAGGGAGAAGGGGCTTGTTTACAATCTTCCATGTGAAAGCAACAAATAAGGTCACAAGCATACTTAGACTGGGAAAGAAATATTCCTTCTCTTGTTTGCAAGACTTGGAGACCAAGAAAATATTGCAAATGTCCTGAGTCTGACATTTCAAAATTTTGCTTAAGACTGGATTTCACATGAGTTATAAGTTTAGGATCACTACCAATAAGGATAAGATCATCAACATAAAGAACAAGTATGATGAGATGGTTTCCTACTTTCTTGGTATAGACATTGGGGTTAGAATGGCATCTAGAAAAACCAGTGTCAAGGAGAAACCTATCCATTTTTGCATACCAAGCTCTAGGATCTTGCTTAAGGAAATATAAGGATTTCTTAAGGAGACAGATAAGGCTAGAGTTATCCTGAACATATCTAGGAGGTTGTTCCATGTAAATTTCCTCCTCTAAATCACCATGTAAAAAGTAAAATGTGACATCCATTTGATGGACTCCCCATTTATGTAAGGCTGGAAGGGAAAGAACAAGGTGGATGGAATTCATTTTTGCGACAGAAGCAAAGGTTTCATTGTAGTCAATCCCTTCAACTTGGGAAAAACCTTTGGCAACTAACCTTGCCTTAAGTCTTTCAACACTTCCATCTGATGCATACTCAGTTTTGTAGACCCATTTACATCTGACAAGTTTTCTTCTTTTTGGAAGAGGAACAAGATCCCAAGTATCGTTCGCAATTAAGGAACGATATTCTTCATCCATAGCTACATCCCAATCTAGATTTCCTGAAGCTTCTGTAAAATATTATGGATCATGATTCTCGAAAACTTGAGCCAAAATAGAAGAGGCTCACTGAAATTGAGAACGTGTTCGACGTTGATCTCTAGGATCACTGACAAGATCGCCAACTGCTTCACATGTTGAGCAGACCCATCGAGGAAGCATTTGTTGTCATCAGATCTGCTCCAACAAAATTTATAAGTTTTTGGAAACACACAGAAAGGTTTCATCTAAGGTGGCCCTCAATTGATCCCACCGGTTAAATTCAAATGCTTATGCTCTGTCCAAGAATTTGTGAAAATGACAAATTTCCAGTAAGGATATACTTCAATTCAGAGGTTTTTTATAATATCCCAAATGAGACAGCTTATTTTCGCATACTATTGAATAGAAAGAATGTCACCAATTTTATTGTATACTTTTGTTGGATGCATACTTCAATGTTGTTGTCTTTCATGGTATTACTATTGCTCAATGGTGCAACATGGGCTATCATAATTAACCATAGCATCAGGCATTTGCTCAATTATTGCAAGCACCTCATGATGATGCATAGCCTATTATCGAGCAAATATTTCCTACATCTATATTGGTTATCTGTAAACAACATGGATCACTCTGCACCATTGCTCCAAAGCAGGGTAATAGGATGTTTTTGAGACCATAATTTATGGGTACTTAGAACTCACTACCAACAATCTTAGTGGTTTAGTTCCTAAGAGTATTGATATGTATTACTACAAGCACTTCAGCAGGGCTCGATCAGATTCTTCCCTGGATATATTACCGTAAAGTCATTGGTGTAATCAACTTTCTTTTATTTGTGGAGGGAAAGGCAGTTGCAGCAAATACTTCTGATGTAATGGAGAGCATTCTGGTTGTGAAATTTGTGCATCGAACAAAATATCTAGAGGAGAAACAAGCAAAAATTCTAATTTGGAATGAAACATGGATTTCAAGCTTCTTATTCCGGTTGTGCAACTATGAACTCTTTGTTAAACAATCACTAAATATGGAGATGGCAATTGTGATGGCAAGGGAAGCTAACATGGATTGTATTATTCATCTTGATACCGATGAGCTTCTTCATTCAGCAGGTGCCAAGGAGTATTCACTGAGGCAATTGATGTTATATGTTCCAAATAATGTTGATATGATGGTCTTCCCAAATTATGAGAGTGCCATTGAAAGAGATGACATAAAGGAGCCTTTTAGCGAGGTGTCGATGTTTAAGAAGAATTCTGACCATGTTACAAAGAAGACATATTTTGGGTTGTATAAGGAGGTAAATCGAGGGAATCCAAATTAATTTTTAACTTATGGTAATGGAAAAGTTACTGCATGAGTTCAAGGTTCCAGATAGAAATTGAGATGTTGTCAAAGCTTCACCATCACCATCTTGTATCTCTGATTGGTTATTGTGAGGAGAATTTTGAAATGATTCTAGTCTATGAATACATGGCTAATGGGACTGTTCAAAGTCATTTATATGGGTCAAATCTTCCTCCATTTCCATGGAAATAGAGGCTTGAGGTATGTATAGGAGCAGCCAGGGGTCTCCATTATCTCCATACTGGAGCAGCTCAAGGTATCATTTACTGAGATGTGAAGACCGCCAACATTTTGTTGGGTGATAATTTTGTGGCAAAGGTAGTAGACTTTGGGATTTCAAAGACTGGAGCCACTTTAGATCAGACCCATGTGAGTACTGCAATGAAAGGTAGTTTCGGGTACGTTGATCCTAAGTACTTCAGAAGATAGCAACTGACAGAGAAATATGATGTGTATTCTTTTGGAGTAGTGTTACTGGAGGTCTTGTGTGCAAGGCTGGCTCTTAATCTTATTCTCCCTAGAGAGCAATTCAATATAGTAGAGTGGGCAATGCACAGGAAGAAAAAGGGCATGCTTGAAAATATCATTGACCCTCATATTGTTGGGACCATCAACCCTGGTTCCCTAAAAAAGCTTGGTGAGACAGCCAAGAAGTGCTTGGAAGAGCAGGGAATTGAAAGGCCTGCCATGGGAGATGTTCTATGAACCTGGAATATGCATTTTAGCTTCAGGAGACAACCATGAAAAATGACCCAGATGAGAATAGTACAAATCACATTGCAAACATTCCTTTGTGCTGCTCAGAGACTGAGCCCTTTGATACTAGCGTTATTCGTAGAGGTGTTGGTGAAAGTGACAATGATTTAGAAGATGCAACCAAAAGTGTAGTGTTCTCACAATTGGTGAATCCTCGGGGAAGGTGATTGTAGAACAATTTAAATTGGAATGCAGCTAGCTACCTTCGTCCAAAGGGAGCACATTGTTGGCACAATTACATGAAAACACCAAATGAAATCAAATTGGAAGAAGCAGCAGTATTGCACTACACTTACACAAAGTTCATTGATTTCACATCAAGAAGAGATTGTTGTGTTTGCAAGCCTACAAAGGAGAATGTCAAGAGACGCTTCACACTAGAATTTGATCATTCTGCATTTATAATTGCTTCAACTGCAACTATGGAAAATAGGGATATGAGCAGCTGGAATTTCAGAAGAAAGTAACTAACTAGTATAAGGCCTTGCATGATCCAACCTGGCAGATTGTGGATGCATCAATGCCAATAGATGATATACACAAATCTTGAAGGGGTCTATGTCTATGATTATGAGCTAAATCTTGGCTAGAGTATATTTAGGTACAGATGATGACTTTTCCTCAAAGAACTCATCAATACTCATCCATGAATGTAGGTGGCATTTCATTTAAGTGTTTTAGTCATAGTAGAAGTATAACCCTATTAAATAGAGACATGGGTCATTTTCTTGTTTGATTAGCTAAACTTGGAAAAAAATCATTAGACTAGATCCAAAAAATGCTAAAGAGGTTAGCTTTGCTATCTTATATATTTCATTGTAAAAATATTAGGGAGAAGGGAGGAAGGAGATGGTACCAGCCAAGAGGGCTGATGCAGTATTTGAATATTCTGATACTGGAGTGGAAGGAGCATGTATATACTCTATTTTTTTTAGCTGTTTTGAAAGTATTATGTTCATATGAGCCACCTTTCTGTTTCAATAATTGAATTTCATGTGTTGTGATTTATCCTATGTATGGTCAATTAAAATCCATTGCTATATTCTCATGATTAATGTCAAGTTATCCTTAAGTACTATATACAGAACTTGGTTCATGTTTTTCATAAATTCATACTCGTAGCTTTGTCTTATCAGTCTCTATTGTGATATATATATTGTTTTTCAGTATTGGCTTTCAAATCTAGCATGATTTCTAGAGTACATCTACCTACCACCAAATTACATAGATTCATTTTCCAGTTATCCATTAAACCAATTTAAGATTTCTCTAAGCTTGACCCTGGGAGTCGAGGTTCAAATTTAGGGATAACATCTTCTGGCATCGTTGTCGGGGATGAAGGAGCGAAGATATCTTCCCCGAGAGGAATGACAATGAATATATCCAGCCTTTGATGGTGAACGAGGGCTGGTGGCATAGTGGCTGCAAATTATTCACCTGGCGACTCCAACTACTGCAGATCCATATTTCAAAGCTTCATTGATGATTTCATTGGACTAATGAGGATTTCTGATCAGGCTTCTATTGTTTCAAGGTATGCATGTCTATATTTTGCATAACTTCCTGGTTTTCCGAATCTCCTTCCTTCGGATGAATATTTGTTGAGAAATAGTCCTAAATTCAATATAGAAGATTTGAGTTTAGCTGTGAAACACATATCTAATTTCCATGAATTTACAGAGTTACTCAGAGTTAAACATGAAGATGTCTTCATTAGATTATTCTATGAGTCAGTACAAGGAAAGTGTAAAAGTTGGCTTGAATATTTGTCTGTTAGGTCAATTAGATCATTAACATATTTTTGGATTATATTTCTAAAGACATGGATGGAGAAGACAGAGTTTAGGGCACATTTTCTTTCCATTAAAAATTTTAGGGAATGGAGTGATATGAGCACTGATGAGGAAATAGATGAAAATTTTTCTTCCATTTTGTCTTCTTATCAAAAGTCAAGCTCATGTAACCTAGAATCTAAAGTCATCTTTTTAAAAGAATTTGCTACATATATTGAGAAAGAGATTGAAGCTTTCGAGGTCAATATATAGAGTTTGTCGTTTCAAAGCCCTTTTCAGCTATCTTTTGATATCAATATTGAGAATAAAGACAAGTTTGATGATCCAAAACTGAGAAAGTGGTATGATCTGGTAGCCGACTATATCAAGGAATTTATCGATTCAAGGTTTTAGTATTCATTTTATGAGAAGTCTGAAAATCAAAATTACAGACAGATGTTGATTGTTGTTCCTGTCTTTATTTTGCTAATACATAGGTCAAGATTTTCATCAAGTATTCAAATACTTGTATGGCTTCACTGGAAGCATGATTTTAGTTGACCAAAATTGTAGTTTTGATTAGTGTAGATAGTGTGGATAAATAAGCTTGATGCTTCAAGCATTTCCTTAAGTTTGTACAGTGTGATCAGATTGTTGTGAGAGGACTATTTCAATTTGTAGAGTGGTTTAAAGATTCGGTCAGTAGTGTATTTTTAAGCTTTTTAAGTAGTAGAGATTGGTGATGAAGACTCCATCCCAATGAAATCGAAAGGCACTTGGTATCCTTGTTCTTGGCAACTCATAGGGAGCATGCCATCCCCAGACGAAGCCAGATGTTGTCATCAAATCTGCTCCAACAAAATTTATAAGTTTTTGGCAGCACATAGAAAGGTTTCATCTAAGGTGGCCCTCAACTGATCCCATAGGTTAAATTCAAATGCTTATGCTCTATCCAAGAATTTGTGAAAACGAAAAATTTCCAGTGAGAATATACTTCAATTCAGAGGTTTTTTATAATAGCCCAAATGAGACAGCTTATTTCCGCATACTATTGAATAGAAAGAATGTCACCAATTTTATTGTATACTTTTGTTGGATGCGTACTTCAGTGTTTTTGTATTTCATGGTATGACTATTGCTTAGTGGCACAACATGGGCTATCATAATTAACCATAGCATCAAGCATTTTCTCAATTATTGCAAGCACCTCATGATGATGCACAGCCTATTATCGAGGAATGATTTACTACATCTATATTGGTTATCTTTAAACAACATCGATCACTCTGCACCATTGCTCCAAAGTAGGGTAATAGGATGTTTTTGAGCCCATAATTTCTAGATACTTACAACTCACCAACAACAATCTTAGTGGTTCAATTCCTAAGAGTATTGATATGTATTACTACAAGCACTTCAGTAGGGCTCGATCAGATTCTCCCCTGGATATATTACCATAAATTCATTGGCATAACCAATTTTCTTTTATTTGTGGAGGGAAAGGCAGTTGCAGCAAATACTTCTGTTGTATTGGAGACCATTCCGAGTGCGAAATTTGTGCATCAAACAAAATATCTAGAGGAGAAATAGGAAAAAAGTTGAATTTGGAATGAAACATGTCTTTCAAGCTTCTTCTTCCAATCGTGCAACTATGAACTCTTTGTTACGCAATCACTAAATATGGAGATGGAAATTGTGATGGCAAGGGAAGCTAAAATGGATTGTATTATTCATCTTGATACTGATGAGCTTCTTCATTTAGCAGGTGCCAGGGAGTCTTCACTCAGGCAATTGTTGTTAGATGTTCCAAATATTTTTGATATGGTGGTCTTCCAAAATTATGAGCGTGCCATTGAAAGAGATGACATAAAGGATCCTTTTAGCAAGGTGTCGATGTTTAAGAAGAATTGTGACCATGTTACAAAGGAGACATATTTTGGGTTGTATAAGGAGGTAACTTGAGGGAATCCAAATTACTTTTTAACTTATGGTAATGGAAAAGTTGTTGCATGAGTTCAAGATTCCAAACAAAAATTGAGATGTTGTCAAAGCTTTGCCATCACCATCTTGTATCTTTGATTGGTTATTGTGAGGAGAATTATGAAATGATTATGTTCTATGAATACATGGCTAATGAGACTCTTCGAAGTCATTTATATGGGTCAAATATTCCTCCATTGCCTTGGAAACAGAGGCTTGAGGTATGTATAGGAGTAGCCAGGGGTCTCCATTATCTCCATACTGGAGTAGCTCAAGGTATCATTCACCGAGATGTGAAGACCACCAACATTTTGTTGGATGACAATTTTGTGGCGAATGTAGTAGACTTTGGGCTTTCAAATACTGGACCCACTTTGGATCAGACCCATGTGAGTACTACAATGAAAGGTAATTTTGGGTACCTTGATCCTGAGTACTTCAGAATACAGCAACTGACAGAGAAATCTGATGTGTATTCTTTTTGAGTAGTGTTACTGGAGGTCTTGTGTGCAAGGCCAGCTCTTAATCCTGTTCTCCCTAGAGAGCAAGTCAATATAGCAGAGTGGGAAATGCACTGGCAGAAAAAGGGCATGCTTGAAAAGATCATTGACCCGCATCTTGCTGGGACCATCAACCCTGGTTCTCTGAAACATCTTGGTGAGACAGCCGAGAAGTTCTTGGAAGAGCAAGGAATTGACAAGCCTACTATGGGAGATGTTGTATGGAACCTGCAATATGCATTTCATCTTTAGGAGATAGCCATGTAAAATGACCCAGATGAGAATAGTACAAATCACATTGCAGACATTCCTTTGCGCTGCCCAGAGCCTAATCCTTTTGATACTAGCATTATTGGAAGAGGTGTTGGTGGAAGTGACGATGATTTAGAAGATGCAAACACAAGTGCAGTGTTCTCACAAATGGTGAATCCTTAGGGAAGGTGATTGCAAAAAAATTTAAATTGGAATGCAGCTAACTACCTTCATCCAAATGGAGCACATCATTGGCACAATTACATGAAAACACCAAATGAAATCAAATTGGAAGAAGTAGTAGTATTGCACTACACTTACACAAAGTTCAGTGATTTGACATCAAGAAGAGACCGTTGTGGTTGCAAGCCTACAAAGGAGGATGTCAAGAGATGCTTCATGCTGGAATTTGACCATTCTACATTTATAATTGCTTCAACTACAACTATGGAGGAGAGCGATATGAAAAACTGGAATTTCAGAAGAAAGTAGCTAACCAGTATAAGGCATTTCATGATCCAACCTAACAATTTGTGGATGCATCAATGCCAATAGATGATATACATGAAATCTTGAAGGGGTCATTTTCTATGATTATGAACTAAATATTAGCTGGAGTATATTTAGGTACAGATGATGACTTTTCCTCAAAGATCTCATCAATACTCATCCATGAATGCAAGTGGCATTTCATTTAAGTTTTTTAGTCATAGTAGAAGTATAACCCTATTAAATAGAGACATGGGTCATTTTCTTGTTTGATTAGCTAAACTTGGCAAAAACTCATTAGACTAGATGAAAAAAATGCTAAAGAGGTTAGCTTTGTTATCTTATATATTTCATTGTAAAAATATTAGGGAGAAGGGAGGAAGGAGAAGGTACCAGCCGAGAGGGCTGAGGCAGTGTTTGAATATTCTGATACTGGAGTGGCAGGAGCATGTATACACTCTATTTTTGTTAGCTTCTTTGAAATGATTATGTTCATATGAGCCACCTTTGTGTTTCAATAATTGAATTTCATGTGTTGTGATTTATCCTATGTATGGTCAATTAAAATACATTGCTAGATTCTCACGATTAATGTGAAGTTATCCTTAAGTACTATATACAGAACCTGGTTCATGTTTTTCATAAATTCATACTCGTAGATTTGTCTTATCAGTCTTGATTGTGATATATATACTGCTGTTCAGTATTGGATTTCAAATCTAGCTTGATTTCTGGAGTAAATCTACCTACCACCAAATTCCATAGATTCATTTTCCAGTTATCCATTAAACCAATTTAATATTTCTCTAAGCTTGACCTTAGCAGTTGAGGTTCAACTTTAGGGATAATAGCATTGGTGCTAGTGCAATTTGAGGAACATGAGCAAGTGAACGTGGATTTTCATCATCAGAAACTGGAGTTGGAAACCTGTCAAGGAAGTTGGAAGAAGAAGAAGAAGAAGGCACAATCGCCGAATCACAAACAAAATGAAAAACAAAAACAAAAAAACTTTTTCCACACAATGGGGTGGGGTTAGATCTTGGTGAGCTTACCTGGAAAGTCTAGATTTTCAAGTTTTCTCACTATTTTTTATTCATCATGATTGCGCAATGTGCACGACAAAGAGAATACGTAGCCAAGAAGACAAGAAAAAAAAATTTCCCTTTCTGTTTCTGATTCACCGCGATCGCGCAAGGTGCACGACAAATAGAATACGCGGCCAGGGAAGGCAACAGTCCGAGAATAAAACAGTAAATATCTAATAATAAAACTGATAAAATATGAGAGATTTAAAAAAGAAACAAATCCATCACTGTAACATTATACCTTCAGATTTGTCAAAATGGGTGTTTTTGGAACAAACGGAAACAGTTTTCGATGAAACAAAAACTACTTCCCAATGGAAACGGCACACTGGACGCAATGGAATAGATCCCAAAGGCCACAAATGCATAGAAAATCCAGAACCTGAAATCCTTTCAAAGTTTCAGCAACACTGGTTCCAGATCTTGATCAAAACCGAAAGCGGCTCTTCATAAACGCTTTGATACCATGTTCGGGTACACAGGGTACTCCCAAAAGACTAAACACCTAGATCAAACACTTCACACAAATGAATCACATATCAATACACCAATTTTTGTCATGTGGTTAAAACCCTTGAGAGGGAAACAGTCCATGGCCCCAGCCAAATAGCTACTTGGAGCAATTTATTATGCAAAAGAAAGAAAGTTACATTAGCTTCTCATAATCAATCAACTAGACAAGGACCCTCCATGCTCTTTAAATAGAGATCATGGACCAATCAGGTGTTAATCCAAGGATCAATGGTAGGTATGATCTAAGAGAATTTGAACTGTTGGATCACTCTATGTCTAGAACATATTGTGACCATCGGATTAGAATATTTACAAATGCATACTAATGCATACTAGAAAAACACACTCTTACCTAAAGAATATATTACACAAGTTGATCTTAACTAAATCCTAAGTGTCTAAATATCCTAACAAGAAATTCTTAATCTCATGGAAGCCAATGATATTTCTCATAAAACTTTTGCACAAATCAGTGAGATGTGTAAAAATTATTCTAGTAGTAGGGGGGGAGTTGCGAAAAAATTTCAAGAGCCTTATAGTAGAAATGTAAGAGGAAATATTCCTACTTCAGGTGGAGTTACAAGAGTAGAGTTAGGAAACCTATTGGAGAATTTCAAAACTAACATCTTAGGAGCAATGGGCTCTCAACTAGATGCTTTACAAGCCAAGAAAAGGCAGGATGAAGAACGAGCAGAAATGAGTATTTTTTGTCCAAGATGTAGAACCAAAAATCCCCAAATGTAATGTCCATTAAACAACATCTCTGTATGTAAAATCTGTAAGGAAGAACATCCAACAGATAATTGCCCATCATTTCCTAGGTTGCAAGCCATCTATAAGAGTGGCGATGCATTTGAAACATCTAGGAGGCCTCCTTGGAAACCTAGAGACCAACCAGCATATTAGAACTTTCCACCTCAACCTCCATTCTATTATCCTCCATATCAACCACCTCAACAATGGAACAATTCAAGTTGGAAAAATTTGCCAACCTAGTACCCTCCTTCTCAATTTCCACAACAGTAATATTGGTAAAACCATATCCTCATTCACAACTTGTCCTTGCACCTAATCATCCTTATCCTCAGCATCAAACAAATTTCAAGAAAATTTTGCCTAGATTTGTACCTCCAGTTCCTTTTATCACACAACAACCTCATCACTTAATTTAGAACACAAATCCTCCTCAACCAACATTATTACCTACACAACCGATACCTAACCCTAATAATAAACCAACTCAACCTCTTAACAGCATTGAGTTGAAAACTATTCCATCATACCTTATTTCAATTGTACCTGTACATGAAATTCAATTACGATCTAGAAGAGTTGTGAATGATAAACCCAAGTCATCAGTCATCATTCATGAAGAAAATGAAGAAGAAGAGGATTCAAATGAACCCGTGAATGATGCTATTTTGGAATTTGTGAACATTCCAAATGTTCCAGTACACACCCATCCTCCACAAGAAACTATTCAGGAGCAAAGAGTTCCTCCATTTCCAGAAAGAGTAGTGATAGAAAAACCTATAGTTCATTGGGAGCATAACATTTTGAATGAATTAAAGAATATATGTACCAAAATCACTCTATTACAACCTATCAAAGACATACCAATCTATTGCAAGGTAATAAAGTATTTATGTATTAAACACTCAGGGAACAAGAAAAAGGAACCTCTTGCAATTCATGTTATAGGAGAGATGTCTGAATGTATGACAGATCAGTCCCGGATTGAAAAATATACAAAGACAGGTGCCCCAGTAGTGACTATGATTATAAACAACACCGCCATAGAAGATACATTAATTGACTTAGGATCCTCCAACAACATGATGACCACCACATTTTTAGAATTTTTACAGTTAGGACAATTTCTCCGACTCGGGCCCTTCCATCCTAGAACTAGTTGTTACAACTGATTTTACCACTCCAGGTGAATCACACTTGTATGGCCTTTCCCCTGTTGCTCTGCAAACTCCTTAGACCCCTTGGACCATTTTTTGTCCTTTTATGTTTCCTTAACCATCCCTAAAAATATGTGTAAAATTCTATACGTGACTTTTAAACCAATAATCGCGTGTATACGCGGGTTTGACCCCTAAAACCGCGTACATCGGGATGTGTGCATAATACAAATACTTTTGGATTTTTCCTTGACATGGATCCGACTCACTTGACTCTTGGCCTTCCCTATGCCTTGAGATCGCTCGTATTCGACCTTTAACTACCCCTTTGAAAATCTATATAAGGAACTCTATGGTACATTGAAGGCATATGAGAGAACTGAGAGCGAAGAAACTATAGTCCATTGTTGCCAGAACTTATGCTTGAGTCCGCATCCCTTTGTCCCTTGGATCACTTTTGTGCTCTTTCCGAGCTTGCCTTTTGCTTGTGAGCTTGCTATCGAGATATGGAGGATTGAGGTGGTGGAGGCCCAAGTGGGGGATTCAGTTTCTCCGATTCGTAGACATGCCGACAGAGGTTGTATCCATTGTAATCTCTCATTTTATATTAATAGAAATATCTTTTCCTGTCCAATAATGTGTGTTTGAATAAATATTTTATCCATGGATGTTTTCAAATGCTTATACATTGTTGGTTATATATGCTAGAATAGATCTAACACCAATATATATAGTATGCTTGTATTGTTTACTTGTTGTTGAGGAAGTAATCTATCACTTCAAGATGAAGTTGGAAAGCTCAAGGGGGATCTACTTCAACCATCCCGAATAAGGTACGAGGTCTGATCCTTTAGTGTTAGACATTTAATTTCTATTGCATATTGGAAAGGATTGATTTCTGGAGTCAAGCTGTCTATTGTGGTACCCCAAGCCATAGGAATTTCTCTTCATAGCAGAATTGGCGACTCTACTGGGGATGTTCCTTGTTTTTATTTGGTGGTTTGCAGGCACAATGGGCTTGATATAATTGACTTGCTCTTTGTTTCTCCTTGTTTATGTGTTGCATTTTATAGTATGTTCATCCATTGACACTCCCCTTTATTGGTTTGACCGTTGGCCTGCTTTTTACCATTGCCTTCTTTGTATATGCAGGTTTTTGGCCAAAAGTCACGTACATATGTGGAGTTTTGGCCAAAATTCACGTATACACGCAGGTTTTTGGCCAAAATATGCGTATACACTGAGGTTTTTGGCCAAAAGTCACGTATATACACAACTGTTCTTTAAATAGTCGCATACATCCTCCCTTTTGGTGAGTTTGATGTTGTGGGAAGTTGTTGGGTGGGTTGTGAGTGTGGTTGGGTCTTCCTTGGGTCTGATGTTGTACGTTGGATGCTTCTTTTGTGAGTAGAGACCACTTTTTCATTGATTTTTCTTTGAAAGTACTTTTAGTCATTTATCCTTTTTGTTTTACCATTAGTGCATTACTCTTTTTTGTCTCGGTGTCTTGCTGGTCTTGTGCTTTATACTTGCTACGGAGACTGAGAGTTTTAGATGAATTTTATTTCATTTTTCATTATTTTATATTGAAAAATACAAAGTAGTTGCACTCTTAGTTGCATCTTAGATATGGATTTGAGGAGGTACTTGCATTGGATTGCTTGGAAGAGAGTTTTATTTAGGCTTTCATATAGGAAGGATTGCATTTACATTCAGAAAGGAATATATATTTATACATCTCATGTAGTGGCGTACCCTATTTTTCATTTGACAAAGATTGCACTTAGCATTGTTTGTTATGGTGTGCATATTTATTTCACTGCTGAGTCATAATGTCATTAGTTGCACGACCATCTTGTTAACACCCAAAAAGGGTTCACTACCTCATCTACCCCATTACATGGCTCATTTGTCCATTTTCCCACCATATTTCCATCAAAAACCCATAAAACCATGCAAAAAGCCTCCAAAAGGCTTAAAAAGCCTACAAAAGGCCATAAAACCCTCTTTTCCTCTAAAAATATCCAAAATTCCTCCAAAAAAGCAAAAATCTCCAAAAAGGAATAAAAAATATAAAATAATGAGGAAAATGAGGAAGAAACCCTAACCCTAAAACTGCATGGTTTACAACTATAAATAAGTGATGGAGACCCCTTATTCAATATCCACAATCACAAGTATCCTGCCTCTGCCAAAATTGCTCGTGAAATCCTAGCTCACCATTGAGCTACTTTCACCATTGAGAGCCCCTTTTGGCCCATTTCCACCATTGGAGAAAGAGAAGAAGCAGCTTGAAGCTCGGAGCCATCGACTCGGATCATCGCAAAGGGCTTCACCAACCTTCACATTGAAGGTCAGATCAATACAAAATTACTATTTACTTTTTACTGTTTTGCTTAATGAACTTGTTTAGATTTAGTTTCTTATTTTAGTTATAGCTTTTAATTCACATATCATTGAACTGCTACTAAGGAATCCATTGTCCTTAGTAGGTACTCATTCGTACAAGCTAGGGAAAAAACCCTAGCAACACATCTCCCATTGAGTAATTACAACCAATTAAAATCAACGCATAATAAAATGAATTACACTCTTTTCTTTTATAGGGTGCATCAACAATACTAGGTTTTAGAGTCTTGGAATAGTTCATTGTGAGTTAATTCTCCCAGACTACTAAACAACAACAAGTAGGTGTCTGTCCAGGTGAGTGTGAAATTCCTTGGTATAATTGGTGTTTCTCAGGATCCTCCTCTCAAAAGGGAGTTAAGCATGAGGTAGTGTGAGCGGTTATTGATTGGGATGACCCCTAGTCATAACTAAGGAGCACCAGAAATATTTGCAGGATTGTATTCGTATCTGGGGGCTCTTTCGAGAGTTTTGGGCTTTGCTACCCTGCCCATACGGTCGATCCCTCCTGCGACTGTCCACCTGAGCATTGGTTATATTGAGGTGACCTTAGTTTCCTTACCTAGGTTATCAAGGGGGTACTTGCAAAGGTTATTCTGTAGGTGTCCCAGCCAGGTAGAGGTTGGACAGCACAGTCGCTTTATGTGTTGAAGCTGAGGGCCACTATAATTGGTTACGTACCTCTGCTTGTAGTGTATGGGAGTTTCGAGCCTCTCCTAGGCGAGACATACCTGCTGCATTCAGGAGCTCACATATCCTCCCCTTGGTTTGCTTGTATTTTGGCTGTAGATTTTCTTAGGAGTGTGCTCTTTGTGCACTAGTTGTCCTTTGGGATCATGGTTACTTGAGTATATGTATGCTCTCTTTAGTTAAGGGCCTTTTTATTTTTGACATGCTTGGTATTTTATCACCTATCCCTAGTCCTAGTACAGACCCTAGTGTCAAACTTAGGGGAATCACAAACCCTTACCGTGCTCATAGATTTGGGAATGGTAATATTCCATTCCCTACTCCATTTGTGGAGGATTTTTATTTCCATCGCTTGGTATTTACACCGGTGGTCACCCTCACGGGGGTGGTGGTGGATGCGTGAAATTTGGGTCTACACCTTACTTTCCTTTTTATGTCCCATCATTCACCGCATTGTTTCCTTTGGGTGCAATTGTCATGATCATTCCTCCCTATATCCTATATTTTGGATTCTTTATTGACTATTTTGGGTTGTTTTGGACTGATATGGTTGTCATGTAGGGTCTAGTTTGTACACTCTCTCTGAGGTTTCGACCCATTTGTGCCTATCATATGTATCATGTCTAAACTGGCATATAGGTTAGGATTTCACATCTGCTTTCATTTTGCATGAACTTATGACTATTTCATTTTAACCTTAGGTATGAACCCATTCCATGGTATCACGAAACCTTCATGCTGTTGTTAGAAGTGATATTATGTTAATGGTAGAGCTTTCCTATACATGGTTGTCCTAGTTACATCCCTTTTTCATTAGGTACCCATGCGGTGAGTCCTCTCTTAGGTCCAGGAGTCCCTTTTAGTCCCACCATGTCCTTGAGCAAGAGCCTCATACTCCTCTTAGACTTTATGCTGGCCATTTCCCCGGGACTCCCTTGTATATGTCAAGTTGTAATTTCATTATCATGAACTTTTCCTTCCTTATTGAGCCTTACGCCGGCTTCCCTGACTTTGATTTTTAGCCATATAGCCCAAGCTTGTCTCATGTCTAGCCACACAAAGCCATTTTATATATCCCTTGCAGCTTGATTCCCTTTTTACCGGGAGGGGATTTTCCCCCGAGTGTCGATATCCTACACATGTGTCCTTGCATTGAGCATAGGTATGTTCCACCACTTGGAACTAGTTTGTTTTCCCCTATGACACTCGTATCCTCCTAGTCTGTAACTGTAAAGCAATTTTATTCTTTTTCAAGCTTTTTAAATATTTGAAAACGTCCAAAAAAAATCAAAAAATCAAAAAGCCGTACAAGGAAAGATGTTATCTTTGGCAACTGTCGAGTCGTTTCGCCTTTGAACATAGCACCGTATATCACATCCATTGATTGGTTTTATATTTTAACTTTAGGAGCTGTACTCATTTATCTGATTTTATCTCCACCGACTGGTTAAGCTTCCAGTCCCTATGGAGCCTCTGTCGATGCCTCTTGTTTCATAGAGATGTCCCAGTTTGTATATTGAGTCTATGTTTCCTTTATTCAATCACCATTTTCCATTATGCTCTTGTTCGAAGGAAGTTGAAACCTGAGTCAGCCATTCCTCAGTTATCTTGACTTTGCATGTCGGCCATTCCCGGTACAGTTACTGGTTCATGCACTTTATGATCGAGTCCTTCCACATTATACAGCTTTGTTGAGTACCTCATGTTGTATGATGGGGGATTCCTTAATTCCCTCCTTCCAGTGGATTTCATCCCATCAACTTCATATCATTTATTCTGGGATTGGAATCTATAGTCGTTTTGAGTGCCTTGAGACTTGCAGTCATTAGTGGTAGGTTCTCTCGCCATCGATAGTCTTTGGGAATACATCAATGTCCCCTGATTGATGGATCCTCTCAAATGTTCGACCTCAACACATTTATTCATACTTGTTAGTTTGCACTCTAGTACCTTGATTCCCATTTTCATTGTTGGTGGGTGATCTCACGTCTGTTAACGGTATACATTAATGACTGGTAATCAGACGATGGACTACTATGTTCGACCTTGACACCTCTATTCACATAGTAGGACATGTACTGGTAGCAGTTTGTGTATAAGACCTTCTAGATTGGTGGCATCTCTTATATGCTACCTCCTTGATCATGCCAGTGTTCATGAGATTTCAGCTCTCGTGACTTGATTCCAATATATGTCAGACATTTCCAACTATTATGGAGATCTTGATCCATTGTATATCTTTAGCTATTATGGAGATCATGATCCTTTGTATATCTTCATCATGGAGATTCTGATCTATGAATATTGTACATGGTGATGACCACTTATGTGATATCTTGTATCATGTCTATTCATGGCTAGTGTACTCTTATGTATCTAGGACTACTATATGTATTTGCAGTTATGTGAAGAGTTCTATCATTGTACTATGTTGATTGAGTGGTTGGTATTCCATTTGGGATCCTTCATCACTTCACTTCTGGGATGGACTTATAATGTATTCCGGCCATCGTATGACCCCTCTAACCTCACAAATTAGGGGGCATCTGTTATAGCTGATTTTACCACTCTAGGTGAATCACACTTGTATGGCCTCTCCCCTATCCCTCTGCAGACTCCTTAGACCCCTTGGACCATTTTTTGTCCTTTGATTTTTCCTTGATCATCCCTAAAAACATCTGTAAATTTCTATACACGACTTTTAAACCCCTAATCGTGTGTATACATGGGTTTCACCCCTAAAACTATGTACATCGAGATGTGTGCATAATCAAAATACTTTTGGAGTTTTCCCTGACATGGATCCAACTCACTTCCTGGTCTTCCCTATGCCTTGAGATTGCTCAGATTTGACCTTTCATTACCCCTTTGAAAATCTATATAAGGAACTCTATGGTACATTGAAGGCATATGAGAGAATTGAGAGCAAAGAAACTATATTCCATTGTTGCCAGAACTTATGCTTGAGTCTGCATCCCTTTGTCCCTTGGAGCACTTTTGTGTTCTTCCCAAGCTTGCCTTTTGCTTGTGAGCTTGCTATTGAGAGATGGAGGATTGAGGTAGTGGAGGCCCAAGTGGGGGATTCAGTTTCTCTGATTCGCAGACGTGCTGACAGAGGTTGTATCCATTGTAATCTATGATTTTATATTAATAGAAATATCTTTTCCTGTCCAATAATGTGTGTTTGAATGAATATTTTATCCATGGATGTTTTCAAATGCTTATACATTGTTGGTTATATATGCTAGAATAGATCTAACACCAATATATATAGTATGCTTGTATTGTTTACTTGTTGTTGAGGAAGTAATCTATCAATTCAAGCTGAAGTTGGAAAGCTCAACGAGGATCTACTTCAACCGTCCGGAATAAGGTACAAGGTTTGATCCTTTAGTGTTAGACATTTAATTTCTATTGCATATTGGAAAGGATTGATTTCTGGAGTCAAGCTGTCTATTGTGGTACCCCAAGCCATAGGAATTTTTCTTTGTAACACTAGCAGATCATACTACAGTAAAACCTGCTGGAGTCCTAGATGACATTGTCGTATCAGTAGCCTCATGGGAATACCCTGTTGACTTTATGGTCATAGAATCAAAGCATCCTTCTAAAGGGCATCCTATTATCTTGGGAATACCATGGTTATCTACCGCAAATTCTTTTATAGGATGTAGGGATGGAGAGATGACTATTTCCAATGGTTTTTCTACACAGAGACTTATTACATACCCCCCAGCACAACCAATAGCTTAAAACTCATGGTGGTTAAATTTTTCTTTCGAGGATGAGCACTTTGATGACCTATCCCTTCATAGTGATTTATCTTGGGAACTTCAAGAGAATACCATTGAGAATGCATTAAATTAGTTTGTTTTTTCAACAACTTGTACATATTTTCCTCAGTCTTTTGCTCAATTTGATCAAATTTTTGGAGATGAGTTTCAAGAGAATATGGCTCTCTCAATGTTTACAGAGACACCTTGTGTCTTCACGATTCAAGAGCATACAGGACCCTTTACCATACCATGTGAGGTTGGCCCTGAAAAATTTCTACATATAAACGCAGGGTTAAGTGAAAACCAACAAGCACAGCTGCTTAAAAATATTAAGAAACAAGTTGGAGAATTTTCATGGGAATACACCGATATCAAGGGCATGCACCCTGGCACATGTATTCACCATATTTATATGGATCCAAACATGTCACATGTAAGGAAGCCACAGAGGAGGATGAATCCTGCTCTAAAGGATATAGTAAAAGAAGAATTACAAAAAATCCTCACTTTTGGTTTCATCTATCCTATCTCCGATAGTAAATGGGTGTCTCCTTTAGTATTAGTCACAAATAAAGTCACAGGGAAATGGTGCATTTGCATTTATTTTAGGGAGCTAAACAAAGCTACACTTAAAAACTACTTTCCTTTGCCTTTTATTGATCAAGTGTTAGATACCCTATCAGGTAAACAGTATTTTTCCTTTCTTGACGGATATAGTGGTTACAACCATATTTTAATAGCACTGGAAGATCAAGACAAGACCATTTTTACATGCCCTTGGGGAACATACGCTTATCAAGTTTTTCCATTTGGCCTATGTAATGCACCTGCCACTTTTCAATGAGCAGACTTAGGAATCTTTTTCGATCTTATACATGATTGTGTGGAAGTGTACATGGATGATTTTACACCCTATGGTAATACCTTTCAAGAAGCCCTTGAAAACCTCGAGAAGGTCTTGATCCGATGTCAAGAAATGAATTTATCCCTCCGTCATGAAAAATGTAAAATGTTACTGACAGAAGGTATAGTTTTAGGACACCATGTTTCCTCTGAAGGAATTAAGGTAGATCCTGCGAAGATCGAAGTAATTGTTGGCCTTCCCTCTCCAAAAACTCAGAAAGAGGTAAGAAGCTTTCTTAGTCATGCTAGCTATTACCGTCGCTTGATTGAAAATTTCACTAAAACAGTTGCACCGGTGTTTAAATTACTTACGAAGGACATAGAATTCTAGTTGACAGAATCCTTTCAAAATTCTTTTGAAATTCTAAAAGCTAAACTATCGGTGGCACCAATACTCAGGGGCCTCTATTGCTCCATTCCTTTTCATATATCCATCGATGCCACCGATACAGCCATAGGAAGAATCCTTGGCCAAAAAGAGGGACAAGAACCTTATGCCATTTATTTTATTAGCAAAAATTTGACTCCGCCCGAACTTAATTACACTGTTACTGGAAAAGCATTTTTGGCAGTAGTTTATTCTATTAATAAGTTTCTCCATTAAATTACAGGTTATGAATTTTTTGTGCATAACGATCACTCTTCCATTAGATTTCTAATGAATAAACCAATTACCAATGGTAGAGTGACCCGGTGGCTTCTCTTATTGCAATAATTTAACATTACCGTCATTAACCAACCTGGGAAAGAAAATCTAGTAGCAGATTTCCTTTCCCATACAACACTTTTCCTAACGAACATCTATTTGTTGTATATGTTCATACCCCTTGGTTTGCAGATATTGCAAAGCATTTAGCAACTGGGAAAATACCAAACCATTTGTCCCCACATGAGAAGTGTCGCATTATAGTTCATAGTTCCAATTATTCTTGGGTTGATAACGATCTCTTCCACACTGGTCTAGATCTTATTATTCAATGATGTGTGCGAGAGGATGAAATGACAGACATCCTCCATGCATGCCATGATGGACCATGTGGAGAACATTTTTCTGATAAGAGGACGACATACAAATTATTACATTTTGGTTATTATTGGCCAAGCATTTTTAAGGATGCTACCAAATATGTCAAAGGATGCGATAGTTTCCAAAGAATGGGTAGACCTACGTCATCTGATCAGATTCCCCTACAACACCAAGTCATGATTGAACCCTTTGAGAAATGAGACCTTGATTTTGTAGGACCAATTTCTCCCATGTCTCATAAAAATAAATATATCCTAGTTTGCACGGATTATGTCACCAAATGGGTAGAAGCTAAATCTTTGTTTAGGGCCATGTAGAAATCAGTAGTAGAATTCATATATGAAGAAATACTCACCCAGTTTCGTGTACCTAGATAAATTGTCAATGATAAGGTACTCAATTTACTTACAAATTAATGAAAGAACTTACTACGAAATATGGAATCCGACATTGCAAATATTCACCTTATCACCCTCAGGCTAATGGTCATGTAGAATCGACTAATAAAGTATTAGAATCCATTTTAACCAAAACCATTCACTTACATCATAAGGATTGGGCAGATAGACTCCCAGAGGCTTTATGGTCCTATAGGATAACATGGAGAAACACTACCAGACATACCCCCTATGAGTTAGTGTATGGAAAACAAGTCCTTTTACCTATTGAATTTCAAGTTAAAACCTTTCGTATGGAAGCACAATTAGGCATGAATTTAGATGAAGCACAGAAACAACGAATATTACAGATTAATGAGACGTTAGATGAGATTAGACAAGATGCACTCTAAAGAACCATGCTAATACAGAATCAATGAAAGACATGGCATGATAAATTTATTAAGAAAAAGCAGTTTAATACTAGAGTTTGGGCACTAATATTCAACTCACGGTTTAAAAATTTCAAAGAAAAGTTAACTACCCGTTGGATGGGCCCATACGAAGTAGTTACATCTTTTGACAATGGGTCAGTATAAATTAAGACAATTGATGGCTCACAAATTTCCTTCGTAGTAAATGGACATTGACTCGGACTTTATCACCAACCAACATCTAAATAGGATTTTATACATAATGTTTTGCAGTAGAATGAAATGGAATTAGTCAAAGAGGAAGCTATTCCTCCTCCTCCTGATCCTTAAAAAGTATTTTGGGTTATCATCACTTGTATATATGTAAATATGTGTGTTCTTTGAATAAATAAGAGTCATTTCTAATAGATTGTTTACAAGGGACTATTTTTCTTTTTTATATATGTCTTCATGAATAAATTGAATCATCTAACAAGTGGCTTTGCAGTTTGAATACGAGTATTCTATCTCTATAAGCAACTCATGGAGTATTACTTGGAAAAGGGAAGTATGTTAAAACACTCATCAGGTATCTTAACCTTTCTTGGGGTACTTTTGAAATTTGCAGCTTATAGTGAAAATTAAAATTTACAATCCTTTTATATCATTCTTAACCAGTTCTTCTATGATTCATATGGTTTTTGGTATTTTGCTTCAGACATGTATATTTCTGATTTTCTCTTTTGAACAGTTGCTTGACAGACCTACTTTCATTATCATATTTTTCACATTCTCATCTTACACCTATGTATTACTAGTTCATCTTATGCTTGTTATAAAAACTTGTATGTGATGTATTTTAGTGATAATTCAAGAGTAAGAGTAATTTTTTTCTGTGGGGAACATTACTTTTCTTTTATGAAGATGAAGGACTGTAAGGTTAAAGAACAGATTTAAGTTATTCTCTTTTGAAATGATCTATGGTTAAGGCCATTATGAAATTACTTATAAGTTTATTTTACAAAATTGAATTATGTGTTTAGAAGGACTTAACACGCTCTAGTACCAATTGGCTTCCATATATTTAATATCATAATTATACAAGGAAAACCCATCATGGTACTTAACAGGCCTATTGGCAGCGGATCAATGCTAAGTAAAAAGTTAAAACACGAAATCTTAATAAATAAAAGTAAACCCGACAGGGTACTAAACAGGCTCGCTAGCAGTGGGACTATGCTTGCATGGTACCAAGGTAAACCTGTTGGGGTACTGAACGGGCCTGCTAGCAGCGGGGAAATACCTGGTAAAAGAGATCTGCTTAATGCACTACTATGCACATAGTTCATAAAACAATGATAATATAAAGAATTTTTTATAGAGTTTATGAATAAACATGTCACGTCCAATTGTTTAACATGTCGTTTGAGAATGGTTGTAACTTGGCCTTGACCCTGGCCATCTAATTCAACATATACCTAGGATGTCATTATCCTAGAAATGGGACCCATAGCTGTAAATATCACACAATCCAGGGTAAACTTAAATATTTTGTGATGACGGGATCTCTTTAAAATAAGGCATAGGTGACTAGCTTTTCCTGTGGCATTCTTTTGGTTAAATTATTATCATTCAAACGGTCTTTCTAACTATTATATTTTTCATGAATATACATATTTGAATCATTTCCATTTACTGATTAGCTTTTCTTTTTCTTACAAAATCATAAACAGCATGATAGCACTCGTTAATTTTTTTTTTTCGAACAATCAATTCTTCTCTCTTCTATGGCTTAAGTACACGCCATATCTTTGGTTTGGGGGATGGATTAGGAAAAATTAGATTGTTTTTATTTTTTTCATTATTTATGTCAAATCTATTTATCCCTAACAAATGACAAGTGTTTTCAGGATAATGTAAGCAGTGGAACTTGATTATAGCATGAAGCATATTTTTATAGCAAAATGAATATAGAGAACTATATGAAAAATTGAATGAAGGTCCAAATGAAATACCAAATGATGATCTGAATAAAACATTGTAATGTCATAGCACTTATAATTAAAATTTGCTAACGAAATTTGTTTTTTTGGAAAATAATTTTTTCCTCCATGTTGATGATTAGAAATTTTTCTTATCATTTCATTATTGACAACCTTATCCTCTTACCCAATCATGCATGTAAACTATCAAATGACCAATTTTCTTGCTGGTCAATCTTATCGTAAATGTGATTTATGCCTTCATGTCATATGCTCAACTTGTCCAAAGTTTTACTTTGGACATGGTTGAATTAATTTTAAACCTTATGAACTTACTCATTTATGTATATGCCCGTTGCTGCGTCACGTCTCAAAATTCGCTATGACAGTGTGATCTATAATCTTTCTTTTTGCTCAGTGGGACCTGGCATTTCTCCGGTTTGGGGAAATGTTGATCCTAGGTTTGTTATCATTTTTGGCAGTTAAATTACTTATTTAAACATATGTTTTATTATCTTTTTGCATATTTTATGTCACGCAGATCACTATTCATCCCAGGTATGTATGAATTTAAGGTTTATATAAAATCCATTTATTATTATCATTTTATGATTTTAATGATTAAAATTGACATTATTGAAGCGCATTTGATATATTAATTGATTTGTATATTTGTTTGCATATTATATAATATTTTTGGATGAATTAAAAATAAGCATGTATTCATCTTGCCATGCGCATAGCACGTCCAGCTCGTTGTGCGAAGCTCATTGGCAGGTTTGCGGGCATTTAAATATTGTTACTTCATACCATAGTTCTCAAGCACACCAGCAAACAAACATCATATTCGTCCTAGATCTATGCTCATATATCCAGCTCATAGTCCAGCTCACTATTCATCTTTTCGTCCAGACCGCTAACCAGATTGTGCACTATTGAGAATTGATTTCAAGCATGAAAACGATTGAAACAGACTATGAATTGTTTACTGTCCACAAATCCAGTTAATGAAGCTTGCATTCTAGATGATTCGCTAGCCTGCAGCCTCCTTTGTCAACACCTCACCAACATTCCACATGTTTGAAGATGCAATGGTTCATGTTCTAGAAGACTCGCCCGTGCACTCTCCTTTGTCCAACACCATTCCACCTGCTGCACTAAGGAAGGAGTTGTGTGCCACATCACGCACGGTGAAGAGAACCAACTACGCTGAAGTGGGAGCCTGTGTGTTACACCGTCCAATGAAGAGAGTCGACGTGCACTAAAGAAGGAAGATCATGTGCGTTGGAGTTAGAGTAGTTAGACGCCTTTATGGATTGACTAAATTTAGAGAGAAGACGACCACTAAAGGGTCGACTTGCTCATCCCTGTAAACGCTATATATAAACACCTTCTTGTGCGGAGTTAGAGAGTTGATCATTTTACTTGTTAAATGGTCGTTTTTTAGAAGAATTTTGTATTTTTGTTCCATAATTTGAATAAAGAGTTGTATGCTTTGTTGTTGATGATTGCATTTGAGTAAGCGTTAGCCAGGAATCACCCCTGATTGCTGAGAGGGCCCCTCATCAACCAGAGGTTTCTTTTCTTGTTTATTTCTTTCATCTTTTTTGTTGTAATTAGTTTAAATTCCAATTTGTTTTATTATTTCATTTATTTCCTATAATGCAATTTTATTTATGAAGATTAAATAGTAACTGCGCGCGTTGTTTGTTTTAATTTGCTTTCAATCATTTTATCTTCCGCATTACTGTTTAGTTTATTTGCAAGAAAATAGAATAGATTGGTTTTAAATAGATACATCTCTGTTTATTTCCTTTCAGTTATAAATTATGTAATTTGAATTTCAGTTTATTTATCAACATGCAATGATTTCTTTATTTTCATGAATTTGTTTAAGTTTATTTCACTGTCAAATCTAATCAGTAAGTAGGTTTACTTATTACCTTTATGCATTAGATTTACATGTGCACGAATCCAGCTGAAGATTAGCTCATTTAGGTTAATTTCTATCATTTTAACTGTGCAGACTATCATTTGGACAACATGTTTAAACTATCATTCAGTCACCCCTTTCAGACCTACAGTTCGATCTTTCATTCATCCCATAGTTTCGTTTTTAGTGTTTTTAATGTGTTTTGAGATTGTTTTCAATTCCGTTCTTTAATGTTTGAAGTATGCTTCAACTGAGATAGTTAGATGATAGTTCTATTTAAAATTAAAGTTAATTTGGATTGTTTTAGGTTGTTTAATAAAAGTTACCTTACTTCTTTTCACCTTGAATATGTGTTAATCTATTTTATGTTTTGTTTCTTGAGTTTGTTTCTGATTTATTTTTACTAATTTATTGTTTTGTGTTTATGCCTTTGGATTGATTTATCCATTTGCACGTAAAATTCAGTATTGTATGTGTTACCCTTAGTTTTTTTTAGCTTATTCACTTTTCATTGTGTGATTATAGAAAGAGACTTGTAGGACAGAATTCAAATATATCCTATTAAGTTTTCTACTTGTTTCTTTTTATTTAATTTTATTTATTAAGTTTTCTACTTGTTTCTTTTTATTTAATTTTCTTTATTAAGTTTTCTACTTGTTTCTTTTTTATTTAATTTTCTTTATGAAGTTTTCTACTTGCTTATTAGTTAGGTCTTCCTTGCATCTTAGCTTCCTATTTTTGAAAAGTTAGTTGTTGATAGTATCATTTTCAGTTTAAAGTTATTTACTTATAAAATAAATTGTCAATTATTTAGTTTAATATTTTGTTCCCGTTTAATTACCTTAATAATTGAATTCTTAGGAGTTTGACTCTTTTTTTCATTTTGAAAGATCTTTCGATCTTTTGTTTGTTAGAATATTTCCATGACAACATAGGAACCCCTCTACCTTCACATATATTTCGTGTCAACTCTAAGCCTACCAACCCCGGTCAATAATTAAATATTAGTTGAATTAATCTAGACATTATAACACCCAAACATTACACTTCTTGACCATATCAATATAGTATTTGAAAATCGAGGGCCAAAAATGTTAGATTTTTAACATGAAGCTAGCATTATATTAGGATCTTTTAACTGAGAGAATAAAAAGCGCAACAATCAAAGACAACAGACAATGAACACAGTATTTTTCCTCGGGGAAACCATAAATGGAGAAATTCCCGCAACATCCTCAGAGATACAATTAGCACAAAAAGTAAAACCCCAAAATAGTAAGATGATCTCCTGACAGCAATAACCTCTTTCTTCCTAGCCCTAGTGTCTTCTTCTTCCTTAGCTATGCGCTACAACTGAGTGTGAGTGAGTGTGTTATAAATAGAGAGGTTATCTCTCTATTTATACTAATTCTCGACTTGACAAAACCATACTAGGGTCAACTTCACTAGGTGAGTCTAACAACCCTAGTGCCCCAAAACTGCGGGGACTTTAACCCTTGACCAATAGGATGGTTACCCACATGTTGCAGCTGCAACATTTTCCCAAAAATCCAAAAAAAATTCGGGACCCTCCTTTTGCTTAGATTAGTTTGATTTTCTTCTTTGATTTGGTTTAATGACTCTTCAAGAAAGATTGTTGCTAATATCTGAAATGATCCGCTTTGGTTTTTATGCCTTTGAATGAGTTTCAAGTGTTCAAGTCGGAAGAATATTTGCTTACAGCCCCTTGTTTCAGAAGAGTTTTCAACTTCACCTTCGTTATTATTTCTGATACATTGGTTTTCACATCGGCTTCTTTTTGGTTTTGCATAGAAACTTTTATTCATTCTTCCTCCGCAGTTGCGGACAGTAAACTGCTAGCTCTCCCGATTATTGTTTGAAGTTCGGACCCCGTGTTGTTATTTTAATTGATCCTTGAGCTGTGGGCTTTCGCCGTTGCAGCTGCAGAAAGATTTTTCTATTCCGGTAGTCTAAGTCGTTTAAAAGCCACCATCGCAGAAGGTCACGTTCTTTACATTTCCGTCGTTGCGGCTTCTGAATGTATTTCCTTTCTGAGCCTTTGGCGGTTTTCTCTTCCAGTTCTGGCAGCGTTGCAGAATGATTTATCCTTTGTTCTTCCACCGTTGCGGCTACAAGAGGCACTAATCTTGCTGATCTCTTGGTCATTTCTCTTTCGATTCGGACCTTGTGTCATGGATCGTTTTATCCTGTCGCGGGTCGTTTTATCCTTTGTTCTTCTGCAGTTGCGGCTGCGAAACCGATAACCCTTCCGATTGGTTAATGGTTTCTTCCCCGATAAAAACTTTTCCTATGGTGGGATGACTTGACCTTTGTCTCTTCTTCGTTGCAGCTCCCGTTCTGCTTTCCGCTCCGAAGTCTTAAAGCTCCGACGCACGTTATCTATTATTTCTCGGTTATCTTTGTGGATGGCTTAGTGATTTGGCCATCCACCGTTGCAGAAGGAGTTACGCTTTTGAATTCCGATCCGTTTGGCTTCTGCTGTCCAATTTTATTTTTTCCCCGCCACACGTGTTGACTTATATATATATTTGGGGCCGAGTCTATTTTCGATTATTCTATTTGGATTGTTGTTTCGACTTTCCCACTGTTGCTCTCTTCGTGCTGTCATCCTCTCGAGCTTGGTCGGACCCTGCTGTCGGTGTACGCTTGTTCCAGGTGGCTTCAACAGTAGGATCTTGACCTCCTTTTCTTCCGCCATACATGTTACAGTGCCAGGTAGGCTCTTATTTGCATTTCCCCGTTTCGTTTGAGCATGTGGTTGATGTTTGTTATGGTTGGGTTTGTACTCGACTGTTTTGCCTTGGCCCCATTAGTTGCGAGCCTATATAGTTAGGGATTTTTACCTTAACTGTCTGTGGGAGGGTGGTTTGACCCTTAGGGTGTTTTACTCCACCGCCGTTTCTTATGCAACCCTGCGCTTAGAGATTCGGGGGTTTGGTGCAGACGGTCATTCGCTGTCTGCACCAAACTACCCGGTATGATGATGTTCTTGTAGGGGGGGGATTTCATGTCCTTCCTGTGGCACTTGAAGTAGTTTCCCTCTTCCCATTTTGTTTTTTTTGATACCCGTGCCATCAAAACATAATAGTGTTCCGCCGCGTCGTTCCACGCATAGTTGATTTTTAACCCAAGCGGGGGGAAGGGGCTATATCACTGCATTTAGTTGTTGGCCATAGATTGCGTGGATATTGATTATTAATGCCCCAGCTTGAGTATTTTATTTTCTACTGTCTTTCCCGCACAGTGCGATAAACATGGCACTCACAGAAAGCCGAAGTTTTCTTCATATAAATGTAGTTTTTTTCCGGCTCGATTTTATTGTTAGGATTGTTTGGTATTGGAAACCAGTGTTAGCTTGCACATTTTACTGAATATAACTATTTTTCATCATGTTAAACATAGAAGAAATGACACACTGCACATTGTTGTCTCCAAGTTTTTCACTCAGCCGGAAATGGACTAATATTACAATTTTATGGTAGGAAGAGTTTACAATGTCAAAGAGGCAAAAGAAGAAGGCTCCCGTGGTTGAGGAGGACCTAGAAGTGGAAGTTGTCACCAATACTGAGTACATATATGAGGACACCAAGTGTATATCTGGTGTCGAACCTGAATACCAATGGGGGGAAATATATAGGTTAATCACCCGCGGGGAAGTACCTGATATGGGCTTGGAAGAAGAATCCATATATGCCAACATAGAGAGATATTCACTGATGAAGATCGCCACCAGACCAGATCTGTTCCCATGCTCTGAAGTAATCGGTTGGATTCTACCCAGGGCAGATGTCACTACAATGATCCTGGAAAATGTTGAAAAATAGGGCTATGCTGCCTATAGCCCAGGATATGTAGCTCTGGCTTACCACTTTCCAGAAGCACAAGTATTTTTATCTGATGATTGGATGAACAAAGTTAGAATGGACCTAGTTGAGACTCTTAAAAAGATGTTGTTTCCTGGAAAACATTTCAGGAATAGGCCGACGGGTGATTATGATACAGCCAGCTTAAGAACCCCATATAGGTTCATAGCTTTAATGCTCAACAGGATTTTTGGGAGAGCCCATGGCAGGTTCTTCAAATTGGAATGGATGCCCATCATTTTTTATGTTGCAACCCAGGGGACAACTTTCAACTGGGACAGCATTGTATCAAATAGTCTCTCTTCCTGCTTGGCCTCAGCCTTGGGTGGAGTATCCCAAAAAAGGTCTAAATTCTATATGAGCTCCATACTTGTAGACTGTATATTGTGCAATCAACCTTTCCCCGGCCTCAGGTGCATCTGGGACAGGGAGAGGATGCCTGTCTATCCTGCTTATAGACCACTATGGGAACACTAGTACCACAGTCATTATCTAGAAGTCTGTGAGCACTTCATCATGCTCTTATATACACTCATTTTCCTGAAGGAGTGTGATTGCATGTTAGAGGAGGCACTGGAAGTAATTGAAGATTATGCAGATTACTATCTGACTGAAGATGGCCTTTACTTCAGGATGTTTGGAGGTTCAAGAGCATCCTCCCTACTGCCCAAATACGCCACCGACTACATCATTCACAAGGAGGCAGTGAGGCATGTCTTCTTAGATGGCATAGGGAGCTTCCTGTTTGAGCATAAGAAGGATGCCTATCCTCCTTTGCCATTCAAGTTAGGAAGTTACAGGTTCGCTAGGGTGAAGAAAGCTGATGAATTTGTAGAAGAATTAGAAAGGTTTCATTTTGGTGAGATGTCATTCCATCGAAATGACTCCCACAGCAAAGTAGTTGAACATTGCAAAGAAAACAACGTGCATTTTGAGTACACCCACCATTGGGATAGGGAAGAATTTGTCTTTCACAATGCACTGAATATGACAGCCTTGAGGAGGAGGTTCAAGAAGAAGATCTTCACCAAAGGTGGGAAGGGAGAGGAACAAGCAAAATCTAAGGAAGAAGCCAAGAGAAGAAATGACGAAGCCCAAAGGCTGGCACAAGAAGCTGCATGGTGGCTGCACACAAAAGAAGAAGAGAAAAGAAAAGCTATGCAAGAGGAAGCTAGAAAAGCTGAAGAAGATGCAAGGAAATAAGAAGAAGAAAAGAAAAAGAAGCTTGATGAGGAGCTCCAAAAGCAAGAAGCATAGAGGCTAAAATTGACACAGACACAGACAGAACAGTCAGCCTCTGACACAGCTGGAGGACAAACCCAAGACGTGGAGAACCCCCAGGTTCAGGACCCACAAGTACCTGTGGCCAGCACACCCATGGCCCCCACACTCAAGCTGGTCCCCTTTGTACAGAAAAAAGGGGAAGAGATCCCTGATTTCAACACTATTTTCTATGACAGGGAGACAAAGAGAATAATGAAGAGAACAAAAAGGAAGATTGAAACGGGAGGTCTTCCTGGGAAAATGATAACAGATACACCCATTGTATTTGGAACAGACCAAGACCCTAGATTCACCATCAGAGCAGGAGCTGCATTAATCCAAGCTTCAGAGGATAATGTAGACAAGATCATGACAGACTTGGAGCTATCCAAGAAATATTCTGCTCAATTGAAAGATACATTGAGAAAAGAGCGAGAGGAAAACAATAGGCTAAAAAGGAAATATGAAGACATGCAGAGGGAGATGAAGTCTTCTAAGGCTAAATTGTAGGTCCTCCAAGTGGAGAGACAAGTTACGGAAACTACACAGGAGTGCCTGGAGAAAGTGCAGAAAGAATATCAAGAGCTAAAGATGGAGAAGGAACGGCTGCTGGGAAAGGTAGAAGAGCTAGAAGAGGAGCAAAAGATCATCTTGGAGGCTAGTGAGATCCACACCCAAGAACAGGAAAAGAAACATCCAGAGCAGATTTATTCTCTAACCACTGATCTGGAGAAAGCAAGGGAGCAGCAGGTTAACCTCCAACCGTTCAAAGAGCATGTCTTGGCCCAGAAGGCTAAGATGCTGCAGCTACATTCTGCTATAGAAGGAGAGAGGTGCAAGGTGTTGCAGGTAGCTAGTTGATTGGAAGAAATCCTAGAGACCTCCTCTTATTTCGTTGATTGGTCTCAGGAAGTCCTTGAAGTCCTGACTGCAAGAATGGCAAGGCTAGAAAACATTGAAGAAACTCCAACAGAGCTGCCAGGAAAGGATCAACAGGCCCTCAAGCGGGATTATGACTTATTGGAATTTGCTATAAATACCACGGAGGATTTCAAGAAAGACGTTAAAAAAATGAAAGGAGCATGCACAAAGTTTTTTAGAAGGCTCCTTATTAACTACAACCGGTGCCAGATAGAGGCCGAGCAGAGGCTTGATGCTTTCCCGGACCATAACGCATTTGTGGAGATGTTGCAAAAGAAATATCAGGAGGAGGAAGCAAAGGTACAGCTTATCAAATCCCTAGATGATCAGATCTTGAGAAGCGAAGTGGATCATTCAGCCATTAGTGTGCAGCTTTTGGAGGACCAGCTTTGATTAAGTGCAGCCAGAATTGAGGCTATAAAGAATCAAGCTATGAAGTTTGAGATCAACATTCAGTTTTTAGAACCTTGTGCATTTGAAGGCATTGCCTCTGAAGCCATGGCATGGAAGAAATTTTTGGATGCCCAAGTGGGGCCCTCCGCATAAAAGATTGGTCAATTTTTGCAATATGTAACGATTTTGTAAATATTCGAGGCAGATGAAATGTTGGGAGGCGAGGAGTTGGGAAGCCCAAAAGGAAGATGAAATTTTGGGAGGCGAGGAGTTGGGAAGCCCAAAAGGTACTTTTGGGCAGCCCAATAGTTTCACCCTTTTTTGTATAAATGTAATAGACTAAGAGGGAAAAGGGGATTTTTCCCAGTTAGACATGAAAAGAGATATTGTAAGAAGAACTATTTTTTTTTGCAATAAAGAGTAATTGTTTGCCTGTTGGAGAAATATTGGTGGGACTTTCAAATGTTATGCTGTGGATGGTGGAAAGATGAACTATTTTGTTTTTCCAGCTTTTGTCCATTAACCGTGAGATCGTTCTAACTCTTAGAACCTATGTTCTTGTTTAAATGATTTCTGGTTTATTTTGTGGAATTACCACCATGAGTAACGTATGCTCTTCATAAAACGACTGGCTATCTAATTGTTGAAATATCTTTAATCGTTCATGTGTTGTAGAAAGAAACATCAGCTACCTATGATTTCTCTTTATAATGCATGCACAATACACATTACTCATAATTAAGTTACAGTTTGCTCCCTGGGGATAGATAGATAGTTAGTTAGTTTTATTTCATTACTGCATATGTGATCGAGATGCTTGTGAGTGCTAAGACAAGAGGTAAGAACCTGCGCATCACGTTGTGACTACCCCTTGCATCCTTATCACCCTGCATGGTTAATTAGGCATATGCATATCATACTTAAATAAAAATACAAAATACGGTGGACCGGGCCGCAACTGGTAAAACCCTCATTTTTTTACTTAACCTACGGTAGTCGGACCGCAGACCAGATGGATTCCCCATACCAAACAGTCACGGGCTAGTTGGGAATGTTGACTGGGGAGAATCCCTTGCTGTTGTTTCCTACGAATTTCCAGGCCTCAACAGTTCTAGCGCTAGAAGGAGGGCCGCTAGTGCATGGCTGGCCGTGGAAACTTATTTTCCCAAGATTACCTTACCGGTAGATATTTGAAATCTTTTGACCTGACCCTAGCCCTCACAGAGTTTGGTTCTACCTTTGAATTAAGAAATCCCGTTTTCACCTTACATTGCTCTTTGCTCAGAGTCTGTTTCGTTCACCTTTCTCATGGCTGGTGTAAATGTGAATCAAACCAATCCACTGTCGGCTTGGAGAGCTAGGTCACCTTTGAACCTCACACCTCCCTTGCATAACCTACCTCAAGCTTTTGATAAGCTGCTGCCTAATTTTGATCCTGATGAAAAGACTGTTGTATATGACGACTTGCATAGTTTCTATTTAGCAGTATAAGGGTTAAGGGATGGGGAGTATGAAGATGTTGTCTATAGATTGTTCCCTCACACCCTTAAGGGAGCAGCAGCGTCCTGGTATTTCAATTTGCCTGCAAATTCCATTCCTGATTGGGACACTTTCGAAAGGAATTTCAGAAGTAAGTACTCAACCCAAAAGACACATGCCTCACTGATGAAAGGTCTTGGTTTGTTAATAAAAGAGAAGAATGAGAAGGTACATACTTTCACTCGAAGATTTTCAACATACCTAAAGAACTTTTCTGAAGCTGACAGACCCTATGACAAGGTCTTGATTGAATATTTCACCTCTGCCCTAGGTCCTGAATTAGCTATGTTTGCCAAAATGAAAGCACGACCCACGTTGGTAGAGACTTATGAAGAAGCAGAAAGGGTAGAGGCTGGAAAGGAAAGTATAGAAGACTATCCTGATCAACTGAGAGAAAAGACTATCGAGAGAGGAACATTATTGCTGTCTAAACCAAAAGGAGAAGAATCACATGATTATCAGGGAATGCTGAAAATGATGCAGAATCTATACAACAGAATAATAGATCTAGAGAAAGGGAGGGAAGATCAGAAAAATTACAAACCCTACTACCAAAAAAGAGAGGATAGCAACCAATGGAAAATACCTCCACCAAATTTACCATCAATAAACATAACAGAAGTAGGGAGGGATAATTTCTGCACTTTTCACCAACAACCCCATTCTGAAAAGAAGTGTCCTCAATGGTTAAACTCGATGACATTGGTGATGAATAAGCTGCCGGAATCTAAATTGACTAAGGACAGTGGTAAGGAAGAAGAAAAAAACCAGACCATACAGAAACAAGATGATGATACCATGTTCTTATGGAATGGTAGCTCGCTTTTCAACACATAAGAGAATGCTCTTAAATCTATATACACACCAACAGCAACCAAAGAGACGGACCTAGCAATTAAATACAATGCAATAATTTCAAAGATTAAAAAATTGTAGGAGAATGTCAAGAGACAGATTGATGTAAATGTTAAAGATAAGACACCTAAAGTCACCACTGTCAACCAGAAAACCGAGCTAATCAATGAGCCTATCAAACCTATAGAAGGACAGGTAGGTGTTGATCAAGGAAACAATGAAGAAATTGAGGAGCTTAAAGAGGATATACCCACTCAAAACCAACCAGGAGAAGAAGACATAGAACCAGGTTGGGAAGAAAAAGCTGAAACCCCGCCTTTTCTTTTGACCCTAGAAATGCTGAATCATAATGTGCATAATTGCTTGGTAGATTCTGGATCAGCGGTGAATGTTATGCCACTGGAGGTTTGCAAAAATATTAATGGACAGCTAGAGTCCACACCTTGGGAAGTAACGCAATTAGATAGCACAGGTGTCAAAGTAGTAGGGGAGATGAAAAATATTCTCATTCGCTTTGCTGCAAATAACAAGATATGTCAATTTATTGACATTATTGTGGCTGACATACCGAGTGGATATGGGCTTATTCTCAACCAAGATTGGTCTGCCAGGTTGAAAGGTTATTTTTCTTTAGATTGGTCTCATTTATGGTTGCCTCTTAAGGGCACCCCTAATCGGATTAAAATTTTGAGAGAACCCTACATGAAGCACACTGTCACTAAGCTAGGAGAAAGTAGTGAACCTGGTAACTCTGGCCTGGGAAATTATCTGATTGAGCTTAAGCTAAGACATCATACCTCAAGAAAGGCCAGTTCTACAATTGACACTCAGCCTAAGCTCCTTCAACTTCCTTAGGCTGAGAAGGATGACTGTAGGATAGTAGACATGTGTTCAATTTCAAAATTGGTACATTTAGACCATGGATAGATTTTTGACCTACCCTGCAGCCTAGCCCTTTAACTCGTTTGATTGAAGATTTTTAAGGGCAGGCACACAATTTCTTTTGTTTTCTTTTTTCCTTGTACATAAATAATGTTGTTTTTTTTCTTTAATGCTTTGATGTTGTTTTCTTTTTGATTATTTGATTTAATACTATTTTCTTTTGATTTAAATGCTTTTTTACTAGGTCTTTTTATTTTTTAAAGAGGAAAACTTTTGGTTGCAATGGAAACATCAGGGTTTTTAATTAACTGAAATCTTGAGCAAAAGACTATGCTTTGAAACATAGAATGTCTTCTAGTAGCAGTGTTCCTAACTGGCCATGCATTCATTGAATTCTTACTTAACCCCTGTAAATAACTCAGAAGTAAAAGAGGTCTGGAATACTATTTCGAGGCTCCATCCATTTCACATATTAAATGTCCAAGGGGGTGACAGCAAAAGACCCACAGAAAGGAAGCAAGGTAAATAGTATATCATATATAAATGATCCCATGCCATGATTTCAGAAAAGCTAAAATCTATCAAGAGTCAAAACTCCTGAAAGAAACAATACATATCAAAGCAAAGTATAAAAAACATGAATCTCAAATTGCCAAAAGTTCCTCTTCGTCCGTGAGATGAAAAGTCAATTCTTCTCTCACAAAAAAGGACACTATGGATAGAGGAGCCTGAATAAAATTCAGAAAGAAAGGCAAATGGAGGACTCACAAGAACTAAATTTCAAAAGGCACAAAAGTGCAATTGGCATGGGAATGAGGAACAAATGGATAGTGTTGTTTACTATATGTTACAATCCTATGGTGTCCAAGCTAGAACTTACCAAAGGACGGGTAAAATAAACCTCATTTATTAGGCCTCAAAAGAGTTATTCAGACTTGCAAATATTTCTGATGTTACCATTTCCCAATGAATGAACTGCTTCTTAATGATTCAAATGCATAATTTGGCCAGCCCAGGAATACAAACATCTAGAAGATTTCAACTTTTTATTCAGACAGTCTCGCACTGGGAAGAAGTTAAGTTAGAAATCTGGGGTTCATTAGGTAGTTCCTAATTGTTGCAGCTGCAACATTTTCCCAAAATTCCAAAAAAATTCGGGACCCTCCTTTTGCTTAGATTAGTTTGATTTTCTTCTTTGATTTGGTTTAATGACTCTTCAAGAAAGATTGTTGCTAATACCTAAAATGATCCGCTTTGGTTTTTATGCCTTTGAATGAGTTTCAAGTGTTTGAGTCGGAAGAATATTTGCTTACAGCCCCGCCATTGCGGAAGAGTTTTCAGCTTCACCTTTGTTATTCTTTTCGATATGTTGGTTTTCACATTGGTTGCTTTTTGGTTTTGCATCAGAAATTTTATTACTTCTACCTCCACAGTTGCGGACGGCAAACTACTAGCTCTCCCAATTATTGTTTGAAGTTCAGACCCCGTGTTGTTATTTTCATTGATCCTTGAGCTGTGGGCTTCCGCCATTGTGGCTGCAGAAAGATTTTTCTGTTCCGGTAGTCTAAGTCGTTTAAAATCCACCGTCGCGGAAGGTCACATTCTTTACGTTTCCGCTGTTGCGGCTTCCGAATGTATTTCCTTTCCAAGCCTTTGGCGGTTTTCTCTTTCGGTTCCGGCAGCGTTGCGGAATGATTTATCCTTTGTTCTTCCACCGTTGTGGCTGCAAGAGGCACTAATCTTGCTGATCTCTTGGTCATTTCTCTTTCGATTCGGAACTTGTGTCGCGGGTCACTTTATCCTTTTTTCTTCTGAAGTTGCGGCTGCGAAAGCGATAACCCTTCCGATCGGTTAATGGTTTCTTCCTCGATAAAAACTTTGCCTATGGCGGGATGACTTGACCTTTGTATCTCCGTTGTTGCGGCTCTCGTTCCATTTTTCACTCCGAAGTCTTAAAGCTCCGACGCATGTTATCTATTATTTCTTGGTTGTCTCTACGTATGGATTAGCGATTTGGCCATCCGTCGTTGCGTAAGGAGTTATGCTTTTGACTTCTGATCCGTTTGGCTTCCGCTGTCTGATTTTATTTTTTCCCTGCCGCACATGTTGACTTATATATATATTTGGGGCCGGATCTATTTTCGATTATTCTATTTGGATTGCCGTTTCGACCTCCCCACTGTCGCTCTCGTCGTGTTGTCATCCTCTCAAGCTTGGTTGGACCCTGTTGTCGGTGTACACATGTTCCAGGTGGATTCAATAGTAGGATCTTGACCGCCTTTTCTTCCGCCATACACACTACAGTGCCAACTAGGCTCGTATTTTCATTTCCCTGTTCCATTTGAGCATGTGGTTGATGTTTGTTACGATTGGGTTTGTACGTGACCGTTTTTCCTTGGCCCCGTTAGTTGCGTGCCTATATAGTTGGGGA
Source organism: Pseudotsuga menziesii (assembly GCA_001517045.1). Taxonomy (NCBI): domain Eukaryota; kingdom Viridiplantae; phylum Streptophyta; class Pinopsida; order Pinales; family Pinaceae; genus Pseudotsuga; species Pseudotsuga menziesii. The sequence continues at coordinate 42,458 of LPNX010900194.1, read as the reverse complement.
TTTTTACCTTAACTGTCCATGGGAGGGTGGTTTGACCCTTAGGGTGTTTTACTCCACCGCCATTTGTTATGCAACCCTGCGCTTAGAGATTCGGGGGTTTGGTGCAGACGGCCGTTCACTATCTACACCAAACTACCTGGTATGATGATGTTATTATAGGGGGAGGCTTTCATGGCCTTCCAGTGGCACTTGAAGTAGTTTCCCTCTTCCCCTTTTGTTTTTTGTGATACCCGCGCCCTCAAACCACAATAGCATTCCGCCGCGTCGTTCCGCACACAGTCGATTTTTAACCCAAGCGAGGGGAAGGGGCTATATCACTGCATTTAGTTGTTGGCCATAGATTGCGTGGATATTGATTATTAATGCCCCAGGTTGAGTATTTTCTTTTCTACTATCTTTCCCGTGCAGCGCGATAAACATGGCACTCACAGAAAGCCGAAGTTTTCTTCATATTAATGTAGATTTTTTTTTCGACTCGATTTTATTGTTAGAATTGTTTGGTATTGGAAAGCAGTGTTAGCTTGCACATTTTACTGCATATAACTATTTTTCATCATGTTAAACATAGAATAAATGACACACTGCACATTGTTGTCTCCAAGTTTGTCACTCAGCCGGAAATGGCCTAATATTACAATTTTATGGTAGGAAGAGTTCACAATGTCAAAGAGGCAAAAGAAGAAGGCTCCAGTGGTTGAGGAGGACCCAGAAGTGGAAGTTGTCACCAAGACTGAGTACATATATGAGGACACCAAGTGTATATCTGGTGTCGAACCTGAATACCAATGGGGGGAAATATATAGGTTAATCACCCGCAGGGAAGTGCCCGATATGGGCTTGGAAGAAGAATCCATATATGCCAACATAGAGAGATCTTCACTGATGAAGATCGCCACCAGACCAGAGTTGTTCCCATGCTCTGAAGTAATCGGTTGGATTCTGCCCCAGGCAGATGTCACTACAATGATCCTGGAAAATGTTGAAAAACAGGGCTATGTTGCCTATAGCCTAGGATATGTAGCTCTGGCTTACCACCTGCCAGAAGCACAAGTATTTTTATCTGATGATTGGCTGAACAACGTTAGAATGGACCTGGTTGGGACTCTTAAAAAGATGTTGTTTCCTGGAAAACATTTCAGAAATAGGCCGACGGGTGATTATGATACAGCCAGCTTAAGAACCCCATATAGGTTCATAGCTTTAATGCTCAACAGGATTTTTGGGAGAGCCCATGGTAGGTTCTTCAAATTGGAATGGATGCCCATCATTTTTTATGTTGCAACCCAGGGGAAAATTTTCAACTGGGCCAGCATTGTATCAAATAGTCTCTCTTCCTGCTTGGCCTCAGCCTTGGGTAGAGTATCCCAAAAAAGGTCTGAATTCTATATGAGCTCCATAATTGTAGACTGTATATTGTGTAATCAGCCTTTCCCCGGCCTCAGGTGCATCTGGGACAGGGAGAGGATGCCTGTCTATTCTGCTTATAGACCACTGTGGGCACACCAGTACCACAGTCATTATCCAAAAGTCTGTGAGCACCTCATCATGCCCTTATATAACTCATTTTCCTGAAGGAGTGTGATTGCATGTCAGAGGAGGCGCTGCAAGTAATTGAAGATTATGCAAATTACTATATGACTGAAGATGGCCTTTACTTCAGGATGTTTGGAGGTTCAAGAGCACCCTCCCTGCTACCCAAATAAGCCACCCACTACATCATTCACAAGGAGGCAGTGAGGCAGGTCTTCTTGGATGGCATAGGGAGCTTCCTGTTTGAGCATAAGAAGGATGCCTATCCTCCTTTGCCATTCAAGTTAGGAAGTTACAGGTTCACTAGGGTGAAGAAAGTTGATGAGTTTGTAGAAGAATTAGAAAGGTTTCATTTTGGCGAGATGCCATTCCATCGAAATGACTCCCACGGAAAAGTAGCTGAACATTGCAAAGAAAACAACGTGCATTTTGAGTACACCCACCATATGGATAGGGAAGAATCTGTCTTCCGCAATGCACTGAATATGAAATCCTTGAGGAGGAGATTCAAGAAGAATATATTCACCAAAGGTGGGAAGGGAGAGGAACAAGCAAAAGCTGAGGAAGAAGCCAAGAGAAGAAATGAGGAATCCCAAAGGCTGGCACAAGAAGCTGCAGGGTGGCTGCACACAGAAGAAGAAGAGAAAAGAAAAGCTGTGCAAGAGGCAGCTAGAAAAGCTAAAGAAGATGCAAGGAAAGAAGAAGATGAAAAGAAAAAGAAGCTTGATGAGGAGCTCCAAAAGCAAGAAGCAGAGAGGATAAAATTGACACAGACACAGACAGAACAGTCAGCCTCTGACATAGCTAGAGGTCAGACCCAAGACGTGGAGAACCCCTAGGTTCAGGACCCACAAGTACCTACGGCTAGCACACCCATGGCCCCCACACTCAAGCTGGTCCCCTTTGTACAGAAAAAAGGGGAAGAGATCCCTGATTTCAACACTGTTTTCTATGACAGGGCGACAAAGAGAATAATGAAGAGAATAGAAAGGAATATTGAAACGGGAGGTCTTCCTGGGAAAATGATAAGGGATACACCTGTTGTGTTTGGAACAGACCAAGACCATAGATTCACCATCAGAGCAGGAGCTACATTAATCCAAGCTTAAGAGAATAATGTAGACAAGATCATGACAGACTTGGAGCTATCCAAGAAATATTCTGCTCAATTGAAAGATACATTGAGAAAAGAGTGAGAGGAAAACAATAGGCTGAAAAGGAAATATGAATACATGCAGAGGGAGATGAAGTCTTCTAAGGCTGAATTGCATGTCCTCCAAGTGGAGAGACAAGTTATGGAAACTACGCAGGAGTGCCTGGAGAAAGTGCAGAAAGAATATCAAAAGCTAAAGATCGAGAAGGAACAGCTGCTGGGTAAGGTAGAAGAGCTAGAAGAGCAGTAAAAGATCATCTTGGAGGCCAGTGAGATGCACACCCAAGAACAGGAAAAGAAACATCAAGAGCAGATTTATTCTCTAACAACTGATCTGGAGAAAGCAAGGGAGCAGCAGGTTAACCTCCAACCGTTAAAAGAGCATGTCTTGGCCCAGAAGGCTAAGATGCTACAGCTACAAACTGCTATAGAAGGAGAGAGGTGCAAGGTGGTGCAGGTAGATAGCCGATTGGAAGAATTCCTGGAGACCTCCTCTTATTTCGTTGATCAGTCTCAGGACGTCCTTGAAGTCCTGACTGCAAGAATGGAAAGGCTGGAAAACAATGAACAAACTCCAGTAGAGCTGCCAGCAAAGGATCAATAGGCCCTCAAGCGGGATTATGAATTATTGGAATTTTCTATAAATACCGCAGAGGATTTCAAGAAAGCCGTTAAAAAGACGAAAGGAGCATGCACAGAGTTTTTTAGAAGGCTCCTTATTACCTACAACCGATGCCAGATAGAGGCCGAGCAGAGGCTTGATGCTTTCCCGGACCATAACGTATTCGAGGAGATGTTGCAAAAGAAATATCAGGAGGAAGTGAAAGTACAGCATATGAATGCCCTGGATGATCATATCTTGAGAAGCGAAGTGGATCATTCAGCCATTAGTGTGCATCTTTTGGAGGGCCAAATTCAATTAAGTGCAGCCAAAATTGAGGTTATAAAGAATCAAGCTGCGAAGTTTGAGATCAACATTCAGTTTTTAGAACCTTGTGCATTTGAAGGCATTGCCTCTGAATCCATGGCATGGAAGAAATTTTTGGATGCCCAAGTGGGGCCCTCCTCATAAAATATTGGTCACTGTTTGCAATATGTAACGATTTTGTAAATATTCGAGGAAGATGAAATGTTGGGAGGCGAGGAGTTGGGAATCCCAAAAGGTACTTTTGGGCAGCCCAATAGTTTCACCCTTTTTTGTATAAATGTAATAGACTAAGAGGGAAAAGGGGATTTTTCCCAGTTAGACATGAAAAGTGATATTGTAAGAAGAACTATTTTTTTTTGCAATAAAGAGTAATTGTTTTCCTGTTGGAGAAAGATTGGTGGCACTTTCAAATGTTATGCTATGGATGGTGGAAATATGAACTATTTTGTTTTTCCATCTTTTGTCCATTAACCGTGAGATTGTTCTAACTCTTAGAACCTATGTTCTTGTTTAAATGATTTCTGGTGTATTTTGTGGAATTACCACCGTGAGTAATGTATGCTATTCATAAAATGATTGGCTATCTGATTGTTGAAATATCTTTAATCGTTCATGTGTTGTAGAAAGAAACATCAAGTACCTGTGATTTCTCTTTATAATGCATGCACAATACACATTACTCGTAATTAAGTTATAGTTTGCTCCTCGGGGATAGTTAGATAGATAGTTAGTTTTATTTCATTACTGCATATGTGATCAAGATCCTTGTGAGTGCTAAGATGAGAGGTAAGAACCTGCGCATCATGTTGTGACTGCCCCTTGCATCCTTATCACCCTGCATGGTTAATTAGGCATATGCATATCATACTTAAATAAAAATACAAAATACGGTGGACCGAGCCGCAACCGGTAAAACGCTCATTTTTTTACATGAGCTACGGTATCCGGATCGCAAACCAGATGGATTCCCCATACCAAACAGTCATGGGCTAGTTGGGAACGTTGACTGGGGAGAATCCATTGCTATTATTGCCTATGAATTTCCAGGCCTCAATGCCACAATGAATTGACATGACTTGTTTACATTATAGAAAATCCCGATCGAAACATCTGGGCATGACATGACTCAATTACATTACAGACACCTCCCAGAATAAACATCGAGGTGAAATACATAAGATACATAAGTGAATACATTCCAAAGTTACAATTACATCAACACTCCCTCTTAACTAGGAAGGTATTATCTCAACACAATTTATCAGCACAAGTCTTCTTCTCTATATCATCTGGATCGTCCTCAAGTTCTCGTCATCTTCAAGTCATCTTTGTCTGGATCTGGATCATCACTCGATCTAGATCGTCACTCGATCTGGATCATCAGTGGAACATCATCACTGGATCTGGATCATCACTAGAGCATCATCACTGGATTTGGATCATCACTCGATCTGGATCATCACTACTGGATCATCATCACTGGATCATCACGGGTGTTATCTCATGATTCTTCTCGTCACAGGAATTTCTACAGAGCCAACCATTTTTCATGTTGGGTGTAGGCCTAGCCTCCATGTAGGTCTTCTTCAGCATTTATATCTGATCCTAAGTCAGAATGTCCCATCCAAAACTTACATGTGACCTTGACTCGTCAGAAAGGCATGCTCAGCACTCACATCTAACCATGAGAGGAACTTAATCCCCTCACCATGTCAGAATGGCCCAGCCCTTATATCTAACCATGGAAGAAACCTCATCCTCTCACCATGTCAGAATGGCCCAGCCCTTACATCTAACCTTGACTCATCAGAATGGTCCAGCCCTTACATCTGACCTTGACTCGTCAGAATGGCCCAGCACTTACATCTGACCTTGACTCGTCAAAATGGACTAGCCCTTACATCTGACCTTGAATTTTCAGAATGGCTTTGCACTCACATCTGATCATGTGAGAACACATCCCACAGTCATATCAAAATGGCCCCCAATACCAGACTGAGCTTTCCTGGTAACTGACTAAGTGCCTCCATTCTCCCAGAGAATGGCATCAGCCCTTATATCTGATCAAGTGGGAACCAATGCCTCAATCACATCAGAATGGCCATGCACTCACATCTGATCATGTAAGACTACATCTTACAGTCATATCAGAAAGGCCCTCAGTCCCAGAACGAGTATTCCTAGTAACTGACTAGGTACCTCCATTCCAAGAATGGTAACAGCAATTATATATGATCATGTAGGAACCAATCCTACATTCATATCAGAATGGCTCAGCACTGATATCTGACATGGAAGGAACCAATCCTCTCACCATGATAGAATGGCTCAGCCCTTACATCTAACTATGGAAGGAACCAATCCTCTCACCATGTCAAAATGGCTCACGGACTCATCACTTCCCCTTGGAAGGAACCTCGATCTAGAGAACACCAAGCTTATCCCTGAAGTACTTAAACTTCACTCTGTCCAATGGCTTCATCAACACATTAGCTATTTATTCATCCGTCACAACATACTGGAGCTTCACTGCTCCCCTCTACACCATATCCCTGATATAGTGAAACTTGATCTCGATATGCTTCGACTTGTCATGGAACACTGGGTTCTCCGAAATTTTCACACAACTCTGGTTGTTGCAATATATACAAGTAGCATCCAACTAGAGATCAAATAAATTAGATAGTAGCTTCCTTAACCATACTGCCTCACAACTAGCTGAACAAGCCACGACATACTCTGCTTCAACTGTACTCAAAGCCACATAGTATTGCTTCCTGCTAAACCAAGAGATCACACATGATCCCATACTGAAGCAACACCCTCAAGTGCTCTTCCTATCGATGGCATTTCCTGCCCAATCCGAATCAACATAAACTTCCAGGTTAATCTTTTGACTCACCTCATACTTGAGCCCATAATCAACTGTACTCCTCAGGTACCTCAAAATATTCTTTGTAGCAATCAAGTGAACATGTCTCGGATCTGTCAGGAACTGGCTCAAGGTGTTCATAGCAAAGCAAATATCTGGTCTTGTGTTCATCAGGTACATCAAGGACCCAATCATCTGATGATACATCATAGCATCAACCACTTCTGATGAAGCATCACTCAATAGATTCAGGTTCGATGTCATAAGTGTGGTCATGGACTTCCAGTCCATCATCCCAAACCTCTTCAGGATCTCTACTACATACTTCCCTTGTCCAAGGGATATTCCATCCACATTCTACCACACCTCCATGCCTAGAAAATAATGCATCATACCCAAGTCCTTCATTTTGAACTCAGTAGCAAGCTTTCTCTTCATATCAGCAATCAACCCATCCATACCTGTTACAAACAGATCATCTACATATAGTAGGAGCATCACTGGGTTGCCACCTTCAACCTTGTAGTAAAGGTTGGAATCTGCTTTACTCTTGGTAAATCCCAAACTGGATAGAAAGCTATTAATTCTACCATACCATGTCTTGGGTGCCTGCTTCAAACTGTACAGGGCTTTCTTCAATCTACATACATGAGACTCCCTATCATGTGTCTCAAAACCGAGTGGATGCTCCACATACACTTCCTCTTCTACTACACCATTCAAGAAAGCAGTCTTGACATCCATCTAGTGTATCTTATATTTCATCACTGCAGCCAGAGCAAGTACTGATCTGATGGAAGTGTATCTGGCTATAGGTGCAAAAGTTTCTTTATAATCTATTCCTTCTTTCTGGGAGAAACCATGAGCAACAAATCTTGCTTTATATTTCTCTATGCTACCATCTGCAGCATGCTTGATCTTCTAGATCCATTTGGAAGTTACAACAGACTTCCTTTCTGGTCTTGGGACAACATCCCAAACATCATTATTCATGATCGATTAATACTCTTCAATCATAGCATATTTCCATTATTTCCGTTCTGCCGCTTCTTCATATTTGGAAGGTTCTTTATTAATAAAATCACATAATAATGCTACATACACATAGCAGGATCTGGTCCTCCTTCTTTCTTTGTGATTCTCTTCTAGAGCCCCATATCTTTCCACACCTTCGATAGCTTCTCATACCCAAGCAGGTTTCCTCTTATGAGGATTCTTCTCTTGAGGTGGATCTACAGGTTCTTGAGGTTCTTCAAATTCTCGAGTTTCTTTGTTCATGGTTGTATCATGAATTATGGGTGCTTCTACTACTTCAGGTTCTACAGCAGGTCTCTTTCTGGATTTGTTGTAAGCTGAGTCTTCAGCAAATGTCACATTCCTACTCATGTCTATCTTCTTGAATCCTGGGAAGTATATTCGGTAAGCCTTCGAGCTTTCAAATTATCCCACAAATATACCCTTCTTTCCTGAAGGATCTAATTTTGTCCTCTTCTCTTTTGGAATGTGTATGTACACTGGACAGTCGAATACTCTGAGATGGATGACTTCTGGTTTCTTGCTGAAAAAGACTTCTTCAGGTGTCTTATTCTTGAGTACTCTGTGTGGAGTACAGTTTTGTACATACACCATTGTTCTGGCAGCCTCTTCCCATAAATGCATGGGAAGATCATGATCATGAAGCATAGCTCTTGCAGCTTCCATGATAGTTCTGTTCTTCCTTTCTACAATCCCATTTTGTTGTCAATTATATGGAGTGGAAAACTCCCTCTTAATCCCTGAGTCTTTGCATAACTCTTTGAATTCATTTGATGTGAATTCTCCTCCATTATCTGATCGAAAGGTCTTGATCTTCTTTTCTGTGTGGTTCTCGATCAAGGCTTTGAATTCCTTGAACTTGCTGAAAACTTCATATTTGTTCTTCATGAAGTAAATCCATGTCTTCCTAGAAAAGTCATCAATGAAAGAAACATAGTATACATACCCGCTTAGTGAAGTTGATGGCATTGGTCCACATACATCGGAGTGGATGATTTCCAAGATTCCATTTGCCTTGCTCTCGCTACTTGGAAATGTCTTCTTTGTATTCTTTCCTTTCGCACATCCTTTGCAGACTCCATCATGTTTTTCTTGAATTTCTGGAATACCTTCAACAGCTTTGTTTGCAAGTGGTAGCGCTCTGTAATGCACATGTGCAAGCCTTCTATGCCAAATTTCACTTGTCTCTACTATTTCATGGATCAAGGCTTGTTCTGGATGGCCCTTCAATTTGTACAGACCTCCCTCTTGTCCCCCAATCACTATTGCATCATCGAAGGTCTTTCCTTTTTGCCACATGGGAACTTGGCCATATACAAATGCAACCCTCGTGCCTTTTGCATCTAATGCAGATATGGAGAGGAGGTTCTTCTTGAGTTCTGGTACAGACAATACATCCTTCATCTTCATGGACTTTCCAGAGTCTAGCTTATAGGAGGATTCCCCACTACCTTTTATTGGATACTGGTATTCATCTCCGAGCTTCACCTTGTGAGGTGATTCATGTTTTGATAGTCTCACAAAAGACTGTTTGAATCCTGTCATATGTTTGGAATCCCCACTGTCTATAAGCCAATCATTACTTCCATGTGTGATGTTTCCCGTGAGAGAAGAAATCAAAACATATTTTTCATCACTTGAAGAATCATCACTTTCTTGCTTGTTTCTCTTTGAGGAAGTTTCATCATCTTCTACAGCATGATCATGATGTCTTCTCTTCTTGTTTTTCTTCTTATGAGGGTTTCTTTTGTTTCTAGGACAATCTTTGGAAAAGTGTCCTATTTCATCACAAGTATAACATTTGAGTTGAGATTTCTTGTAGGAAGAGTGCTTACCTTTAGAATGATGATGATGATGGTCCCTTTTTGGTTTCTTGGATTGAACCATGAGAGCTTGATCTTCACTTCCCATCTTTTCTTCTCGAGCTGATATCCAAGCTTCTTCTTGTGAGCATTCTTCCCAAAGTCTCTTGAACTTGATTAACTTCTTTGTGGCATAGATCCCTTGACTGAAAGAGTCCCATGTCCTAGGGAGACCATTCAAGGTGGTCATTACAATCTCTACATTTTCCACTTATTCATCTACTGCTTATAGTTGTTCCTTGATCTAAGAGACTCTTGTTAAGTAAGACTGGATGGTATCTGCATTCTGAATCTTCACATTCTTCAACTGGTTCCTCAAAGTCATTTTCCTATTTATGTTCTTTCCTTCAAACAATTTGGTTAGGGAATCAAACATATCTTTAGGTGTCTTTAGGGAGGACACATGTGGTATGAGGTGATCCTTGATTGAATCAGCAATAATCCTCTTTTCCATAACCAACTTCTTCTTGTGTAAGGCCTTAGCCTCATCTCCCTCTAGAACTGGAACCTCCTCATTGATGTAGGAGTCCAACTCATTTTCTTCTAGGACCAGGGAGATCCTATACTTCCAGGATCAGAAGTTATCAAATCCCTCAATATTTTTGTCAAGATTGGTATGATGAGACATCTTAACTGAGAACCTCAAATGGAAATACAAAATATTTAGATCTTACCAGGTCAAGATGTCGGATCTGATTTTGGAGCTAAGATTCTGTAGTGTTGGTTCAGGAGTAGATTAGGGTTTGGATTTTCCAGAGTTCTGTCCAACCAAATTATTTGATCTTGATCTCTAAACTTTTATTTTGAGGAGGAGATCAATCCAGGCCTAGGCTCACTGAAAAATTCCACTTCTGTGGAAATCCCTAACCTCAGAATTGGATTCTGCTTCAACAGAAAGATGCACCCTAGGGAGGAGATTTAATCCAACCTTCTTTTTCTTAAAATCTGTGGAGAGAGATCAACAAAGTAGGAATCCCTAGTTCCCACAGCTGCACAATATATTTTTCTCAGGTTAGCTCTGATACCATGTTAGATTTTTAACATTAAGCTAGCATTATATTAGGATCTTTTAACTGAGAGAATAACAAGCACAGCAATCAAACACAAGAGACGATGAACACAATGTTTTTTCTCTTGGAAACCATAAATGGAGAAAACCTTGCAAATTCCTCAGATATAGAATCAGCACCAAAAGTAAAACCCCAAAATAGTAAGATGATCTCCCAATAGCAATAACCTCTTTCTTCCTAGCCGCAGTGTCTTCTTCTTCCTCAGCTATGCGCTACAACTGAGTGTGAGTGAGTGTATTATAAATAGAGAGGATATCTCTCTATTTATACTAATTCCTGACCTCAAAAAACCCTACTAGGGCCAACTTCACTAGGTGAGTCTAACAACCCTAGTGCCCCGGAACTGCGGGGACTTTAACCCTTGAGCAACAGGAGGGTTACCCACAATGACTTGGCATGACTTGTTTACATTATAGAAACTCCTGATCGAAACATCGGGGCATGACATGACTCAATTACATTACAAGCACATCCTGGAATAAACATTGGGGTACAATACATAAGATACATAAGTGAATACATTCCGAAGTTACAATTACATCAACAAAAAATACCCTGTGGGTAAAAGTTTTTGGGCAATAGCCAACCCAGAAAGATGACCGCCACAAGCTCCAACATGGAAATCATTCAAAATTAATTCAGCCTCTTCATGTGTAAGACAACATCACAATATAGAATCTATTCCATGGTAGTATGAAGTATCATTCAGAATAAGATAGTATTTGGCCTGGTGGAGAATACGACAATGTTCATCATGAGTAGCGGTGGGCTGATATTGTAAAGTCTGGAGATAAATAATAATATCTCCATACCAAGGATCAGTTGTACTAATGAGAAACAATGATTCATCGGGGAACGAATCGATGGGCTCTGTCTTTTCAGTAGTATGGGGAAGGTCACATATAAGCTCAGCAAAAATGAGAGATCTCTTGGAAGTGGTTTCAAAAAAATCTAACTCAAATTATTAGAGAATAATGATCCATCATGAGTATTTTCCCCTAAGTACCTAACATGTTAAAATGTAGTAGATGGGCTTAGAGTCAGCATAAACAGTAGTAGTGTGAAGAAAAATATAGTGATAGAAATTCTGGACCATGATGACCGTGGCCAGAGCTAATTTTTCCACATGTGAGTATCGTGTTTCAGAGTCTAACAGACTCTTACTAGCATAGTAGATCACATGTTCTATATCGTTTTCATCTATTTGAAAAAGGACCATGTATATAGTGGAGAGGGATGCAGCCACATACAAATAATAATATTTTGTGTAATCAGGTGGTTGCAACACAAGTGCATGGGTGAGATCATGTTTGAGATTGTCAAACAAGCGCTGCGCGAAGTCATCCCAGACAAAAGGGGTATCCTTTTTAAGCAATCGCATGCAACCATGTGTCTTTTTTGCATAATTGCAGAAAAAATGATGTAGAAATTTCTCCTTCCCTTGCAAACTTTGGAGTTCAGTAACATTCATGGCAGCGGGTAGGTCCAGGATGGCTTCGATCTTCAAAGGATCAATATAGATTCCATCCTTAGAAACGATGAAACCAAGCAGTCTTCCAGTTTCGACACAAAAAACACATTTGTAGGAGTTCAAATGTATATTGAAGTGACACCATCTAAGAAAGATAGCTCTCAGATGATCAACAAGAATGTTCCAGTACTTAGAATGAGAAGGGAGGTCATCAAGATAGGGTTCCACAACATGTTTAATATCATGAAAATCATATGACATGGCATGTTGAAAGGTAGCGCCAGCATTTTTCAGGACAAAAGCTAATTTTTGATAGGAAAAGGTCCCCCATGGGAAGATGAAGGATTTCTTATGTTGGTCTGACGGGAGAATCTCTATCTGATTATAGCTAGAAAAACCATCCATAAAGGAAAAGATGACGTTTTTGGCACAATTATCGATTATTTGATTAATATAGGGGGTAGGGTAATTGCCCTTTGGATAATCCTGATTCAAATCCCTAAAACAAATACAAACCCTAATAGTACCTTTCTTTTTATTCACAAGAACTATATTAACACCCATTCAGTTAAAGGCACGGGATAAATAAAACCAACCCTTAGAAGTATTTCAACCTCCTCCTTAATGGCGGCGGCTTTTCATGGATGTACTTGGCTTAATTTTTGGCGAACTGGTTTGGCACCAGGGTAGGTTTTGATCTCATGAACAACAATGGAGGGATCAATCCCTAGCATTTCTTCATATGTCCAAGAAAAGACATCTCGAAATTCCTTAAATAAGGTTGTATATAACTGAACCTCGAAAGGCGAAGAACTTTGGCCTATATGAATATGTTCTGAAATATATGTATTCACTAATATACCTACAAGAATTGTTATAGTAATGTTGTATAAATTTCCCTCATACTCAACAGCACGAGTGAGAATCGGAGGTTGAGGGTCTGTAACGATATCAGATGAAACATATAATGCAAAGTGCTCCTCTACAATATCACAAGGGGGAAGGAAAGACCATCTATGATGATGATATTTCCAAGGAATCTCCTCTAGTGACATAGGTTCCATAATAGATTCATCTATAGGAAGCGTGTGTGATATATAATCAAGAGATGGAGGGGGGGGTTGTCAAGCCAATATGGCAAGTGATAAAAATATGAGGCCACCACAACTGGTCGTTGATGGTAGGGTCACTGGTAGATTGAATTACATTATAAACTTCTTCAAAAGGTGTAAGTGAAGCAGACTCAGCAATCGATTTGGCTTTGTCAATAGAAGAGCTATAAATCATGTTGATGGATGCAGTTGGTGAAAGAGGAGGAGGATTTGATAATGCAAATACTCCCATGAGTGAAGATTCTTTAAGAATACCAACTCTAATATTCCGATACTGTGGCGTAGTCAGAAGTGGGACAATGTTTGCATCATTTGAGATAGAATTAGGAGTGATAAAATATAATTGATCAATAGTAACAATCCTTCCTTGGAATGGGAATAGGATGATCCAAAAAATGGTCGATGCGACGGCTTCCATAGCATAAAACCAGCTACGACCTAGGAGTAGGTTGTACTCCAAGTGTGCATCCACGACTTCAATGTGAATAGAGATTGATTTTCAACCCAATTTGATCTGTATGGCAAGGAGTGATCCATACGATTGAAATCCACGACCATCAAAGGCCTTGAGTGTGGTAGGAGAACGATTAATCTCAGCAGAACCAATAGCTCTCCAATAAGACAGAGACATGACTGAAGTAGAAGATTTCTCGTCTCAAACAATGCGATGAATATTATTTCTGGAAATTTTAGTAGTTATCTAAAAATCCAACTAATGTGAAATCCTAGTTTGAAAGTGATGATGTTACAGTACTCAGGATCCATAGCTCCAAGTGCTCTGAGAAAATTTTTCCATTGGGTGGGACAAGTTTGGAGTACTTCTAAGGCTGACATAGCGCATGGTGCTTGAGCCAAATCTTCTACAAAGTTATAGTATCGGGTGGCGCGTGCGTTAGGATTGATAACTAACTTATGAAGTGTACTCTTTAGTGGTCGAAAAATTGCTTCAGGTATAGGTTTTTCAATGTGAATACCATTACTAAGAGGAGGTGTGGAAGCTAAGGGTTTATCAGATTGAACTTCATCATATTTCTTCTCAGGAGGTAGGTCATAACTATGAGCTCTTGTATTTAAGTTAATTGTTTCACTAGACATCATTTTAAATTTAGTAATCGATGAAGAAGTCCCATGTAAATATTGATTATCAATCAATTGTTGTTGGGTGGGGAAAGGATCTTTTAGAACTGCAGGTATGGGTGAAGTTTTCAAAAAATTATTAACTTCCTCTTTACAAAAACATTATTTGGTAAAATGGTCACCTCCACAGCTTAAACAAGGATATTTTACCTTTCTCTTACCTTTTGAATCAACATCAGGATTAGGTTGTTTATTCCTGTTGATTATCATATTTTTTTTATTTATTTTTTCCCTTATTTTTCCCACCTGAAGATTCAATGGATTGGACAGCATGTACTTCAGAAGGAACAATAGGGGAGGGTGCAGTCTTGGATGGCTGTGTTGGTTGAATTACTAGTGCAGTGGGTTGAGTTTATTTTTTAGTATATTTCAGCATTGTTTGTGCTTGAACTGAACCAAGAACACCATCATCAGGTGGTTCATTTGCGGGTCTTGATGGATCTATTGTGGGGTGAGGAGCATGTGGAATTAAGCATAAAGAGTACCTGACTAGGATTAAACCAAGTATAAGTACTCAGCACAACTAATAACTTTATCCTCCATAATAGTGCCTCCCATGGCAACATCTCTAGCAATGGGTGGAAGTAAAGACTTTGTGAACCAATCAGTGAGTAACTGATCAAGAATAGGGGCCTTAATTAACCTTCGTCTTTGTCTCCATTCATGAATATGATCAGAGATATGTGTTGAAGTAGTTTGTCAAAGGGATATTAACAGGTCTTTACCTGTTTCTAATTGGATTGGTAATTGAAAGTGAGTTAAGAGTGCCATTTCCAAAGCATTGAAATCCCATAAAAAGTGTTATGGTAGCTCTATATACCATTTTGCATCAATACCAGTGAGATTTCTTTGAAAACTTCATAGGAAGATTGAACCGTCCATGAGAGAATTGGATGAACACCATAGATGAAAATTCATCACATGGTTCTTAGGATCTTCACTGGGTTTACCATAAAACTTTGGTATATCCGAAGCTAATATGACCGAAATGGCTGGCCAAGAGGGGTCATGATGAATAGGATCATTTATCAATATAGACAAATCTGGCAGATCTAAAGTAGCCAGAAATGGAAATTTTTTATTTGGTTGAGGATACTGGTAATACTAGTGTGGCATTTGTTGACCAGTAAGACCATAGGTAGATTGATAAATGGGCATAGATTATGCCCTTGAGGCTTGTTGATTAGGTTGTTGGTTACCAGAATATCCTCCAGGAGGTGGGCTACCCAAGGGAGGTGTACCTCCATGGGGTGGTACTCTAGGTGGTGTTCCTCTGGGAGGTGGTGGTGGTGGTGGTCCTCGAGGTGGGGGCCCTCCAGGTGGTGGCCCTCCAAGTGGTGGTCCTCCAAGTGGTGGTCCTCCATAAGGTGGTCCACCAAGCCCTTCGAAAATTCCAAATCCTCTAGGGCCTCCAGATCCCCAAGGATATCTAAGTCCTCTCAATGGACCTCCAAGAGGGCCTCCTGGTGGTCCACCATACCCCCCAGCAGTATTTACAAAATATCCTCCATAAGATGAAACATTACATGAATTTGGTGGTCCCCAATGTACAAAGACATTTCCAGGGTAATACATTCTGGGATAAACTGTTACAGACATTGGTTGTTGATAATTTTGATTATCCATAGGTGGTTGCATTACGGGATAAGTATATCCCCAAGAAAGTGGAGTAAAGGCAGGTTGGACCCATGAGGGTCCTCCCTGATTGTTGAGAGGTACAACCGAAGTATTATTAGGAGGATAAATATTTTCTACACGTGATCCCATCAATAATTTTTTCCCCATGCTAGAAGTAGGTCCTATGGTAGATGATTGTACTTGTGCTGGGGAATTCCTCCCAAGTGCAGAAAATACAGGAGGAGTACAAATGGATGGGGATTCTTGACTAGGAGATGGATTTTGAACTGGATTTTGATTAGGATTTCGAGTGTGAAAAATGTTCTAGGTAACCAAGTTTTGGTTCGATGTTTCTGGAAGAAGAGGTACTTGAGGTGGTGGAAGGGCATGATACCCAGGTGGTTTTGTTCTTGAAAGACTAGGAAGAGGAGAAATACCTCTCCTTATTTTATGTTCAGTGTTTCTTACTTCTTCTGTATGTGCACGCCATTTGCGCAAACGCTCGATAGATTCTCCAAAAAACTCTTCATTTGATGGAAAATTTTCAAGGGTTCGCCTTAAAGGAGATAATGCAGATGGCTCTGATTCAGTTCTGGTAGTTCCATACTCAGCAATAGTCTGTCCCAGAGATGTTCTCCAAAATGGAGCATTTGGGCCATTTTCTACTTCTATAGTTTGATCCAGTGGACGATTAACATTCCAGTCGGATGCACCAAGTTGACCTTCCATTGAAAAATGAAAGCTTATATCAGTTACATGAGGCAGTTGGACCAAAGGATTTTTGTAAATAGAGAAATCTTCTCTGGTTTCAAAAGCTGAACTAGTTTTTATACGAGCATCAATAGAAGCTAGTCATTCCATGGTTTCACCTTCGTGTCCTTCCACAATAGGAGGAGAGTTAGGTGGTAAACCTTGCAATCTATGAGATTGCCTCACAACTTGTTCATCCAGGGTGATGGATGAAGTTTTCTACCCTAGGTAAAAAGAAAAAGACACACACAAATAGACCTACGCAAGCTAAAGGCTGCAAGCAAAATTAACTGATAATATGGGCCAAAGATAGCCAGTCTCTCGCTAGGAGTGTCAAATTTTCGCAACTCACTATACACCGCAGGGTATAACAGTAAAATGCGGTGAGGATAATCAACTGTCCCTCACCTGAATACCCAACTACATGGATGGAACGTGCATAGTAGCTCCCTGAGTGTTGTTCTCGGTGTATTTCTCCAACAAGATAGTCAAAGATATTATCTTAGATGGTATAGGAATCCTAGTAGGGTCTCCTAATATACACCAGGTACGTGAGAGCTCAAATCCGTAGTGGTGTTGTCTAATGCACAATCGTTCGAAAGGGGCCCTCCTATATACAATCGAGTACGTGAAGTACCTTTTGTTATACCTCAATGGTACTTGACAGGTCGTTCTATATACCAACGGTACCTGGAGGAACCATGTATACCTCAAATTGCAGTGCAAGCATGAATGACATCTACTACGTTTTAAGACGCCGAAACACGTCTCTACCCTATCACTCAAATTTCTATGAAATTTTAGCCTACAACTACCATTTATTTTATCTGAATGATCATTGAATGTTTATGAAGTGTTGTCTCCAAAATTAAAAATTATTCTATATGTGATGCACTTTTTTTTTTCAATGAAAACTAGCTAGAGTAGGGAAAGGACCATTTTTTTTTTCAAAAACACACCAATTTAAATGCCACTCCCAACAATTTAAAATCAAGACCTGACAAGAAATTTAAAAATGTTTCTTCAAACACAAAACATTTCCAATAAGAACTTTAGTTTTCTGAAACAAGAAAAGAATACAAACCCTCTGAAATTTTCAGAATTTAATTTTTCTTCAAAAATGCCAAAAAGACCTATATGTCTAACCCACTCATGCAACTAAAAAAACAAACTTTTTTCTAAGCATAAACAAGACAAACTAACTGGTTTATTTTTTAATTTTTTAATTGAAGTTCTGAAACATAAAAGATATAAGGCAATTTATGAGCAATAATACATCCTTAGTACCTTAGTTTAACACCTTAGTCAAATTTTATTGCATCTTTGCATCAATACACTAAGGTTTTGGTCTTAGGGTGCTTAGTTGGACCAATAACTAGCTAAATTGGTGCATTCACACCCACATGAGCACTACATCTAAGTCAACCATCCACATGTGTGCCCTCATCATTTTTGGTGCACTCTTACTCATTGAATATGGACATTTTTGTTGACCAAGAGCGCTATAGGGAGATTCTATCCAATTTTGGGCTGATTTGGTGCATTTAATTCCACCTAGAGCCTCTAACCCACCTATTTTTCCACACCCACACATTCCAAGGTGTTATTATGACCCCATGTAACCTCAACCACGTCCTCACAACAATTTGTGACTGTTTGGGCTGATTTGTGGCTCCATTGGCCCACCTAGGAGGGATTGAAGTCAAATTTCATCATGACACTTGTACTTTCCCAATTGGCTTCCAGAGCCACTCAAATTTTTCCTATTTTTTTATAAATGTGTAACATAACATCTAAATGATGCATGATAATAATATGATCAGAAATTAGCACTATTCAATTGTGCTATTCCATGTATTTTATGTCGCTTTGTTGATTCTATTGTACAGTTTGTCAAAGACTTCATGTGTGAATATTGTTCTAGCTCCTAGATCTAATTAAGAATTAAATTATTATGTGGTATCAGAGATATTTGGATCTGCAAACAAATCTTGTAAGGTTTGAGTTGTTGTTTAGGGCATATTTCCAGAAAACTTGAGTGTTTGCTTTGTAGGTTTAACAACATTTTTGTCATAGGTTGCGTAGGAAGGATGGATAACTTGAGATCTGCTTACTCCATTCAATTATTTTGAGTCGAATGTCGATATGGTCATCCATTTGAATTCTAAGGGCCTTTATAGAGTCACCATGGGAACTGAAACCGAGCAAAATTATGTTGTCGATAAAGCTAAGTATTTTAATAGGCTTGATGAGACCTTTGCTATGCTCTACCTCGTCACTTCAAGAGAAATTATCTTTCACATATAAATTCTTGGCACACTGAATGAAGTATTGGTCAAGTTTGAGTCACTATTCGGGAAGACAGATGATATGAGAGGCCATCATCTTGAAAATGTGCTCATCTCACTTAGCCCAGCTCACTACAAGACCATTGAATATTTATTCACCAAATTTAAAGCACCGGTACTTCAGCTAAAACAGTGTGGTATAGAGAAGAAATATGATCATCTTATATTTTCCATCCTTTCTAAGTTGGCTCTGGATTATTATGTATATGTTTTGACATTTCACTATAGCAAACTGACAACTAGAAATTGGAAGATGCTTGCACTGGCAGATTTCATGGAGTCCTTGACTCAGGACCAGGACAAGATCATACAAATGGGTACCATAATCAAATCCAAGGATTAATATCTTTCTTGTAGTGTATCAAATCAATCACAGAGCAAGAAGAAAGATTTGAAGCAAAGGGAGAAAGAGAAGAAGGAATCAAGTTCAGAAAGCTCCAGTTCTACTGATGGGAGCTCGAGATCCAGGACGAGGAGAAACAAGAGAGAAAGACCCATGTGTGATTATTGCAAAGGTTCAAATATTCAGAGAGCTTGCTTCGGAAATAAAATGTGTTGCGCACCCTATATGCAAGTTAATTAAAGCCAACATATAGAGTGTTCAATATAAATTTTCAACCCAGGGAAGTCTCTTATTTCAAGGATAATGTGCACTATATATGCTTTAAACACTAAGTAGCTGATGTTGTAAGTAAATGATCCTACTTTCCTATTCATCCACACTCATCCCATAATCTGCTTAATCTAATTTACCTTCTCAAGAATACAATCACAAGTACCTTCTTACAATTCTTAATCTAGAATTAAAAGATTCAGGAAATAACATCTAGATTACTTTTGCAGAAAGTTAAATCCTTAATTACCAAACCATCTGAAGATCCATCTCAACTATCTTGATTCAGCTATTCTAGAAATTCAAAGTACAAGAATTAAATTCTGCAATTATAAATGCGAAGGAACAATTGCAAAGATCTAAAGAAAACAACAATTGAAAGAACTAGGGATGAATAGGGCTGTCACAGCTATCACACAGTTGCATAAAAGAAATTTAACCTATACAGTCGACTAACACACCACACCACTATAGTTTTACAAGAGATGCAATTACTGATTATTCAAATAACACACAGCAAATTGATGTCTCTTACAGCTTACTGTAAATAAAGGAAGTTATCACAAAATACAACCACACAACAGAATAAATAAAATACCTAATTAACTCAGCAATCCCTGTGGGAAGGCAGGCCCATCCTTCACATGGAGATGCTGGAAGTAACACACGTTAGAACACCGAGATCTAAAGAATCAAACTCCTTGTATTAAAAGTGGCAGATGAGCACACAACCTTAGTCATAGCTGATACAATAATTTGGTTTATTTTTCAACCCTTGGCTCGGAATAGTTCCCAGTATTTATACAATTACAATCATAACATCTTCCCACTATTATCAGGAATCCATGAAGATCTCTGATCTTCAGACTTCCCTAATTACGCTAAGTTGTTACAGTCGTGGAAAGATGAGAGTGAAAGATATAGGAAAGCTATTATCGAGCAAGAATAATGATCATTATGAATTGAGAACATACTCCATGGATTACATCTATTTTTTAGTAGTGGCGCACTATTGCCTCCGAATCTGTTGCAGCCTGTTGCAGCTACCTTTGTAATCCCACGTGGAATAGTACCCTTAGACCGCATTCTTTTGGACACAATGGAATGGATGGCGATCATCTCAGCAATGAATGTTCATCCCTCTCTTAGCATGCTCGTCCCACTACACCTATATCCTTTACATCTCTAATTTTCTTTATAAAACCACCATATGTTAGCATAATTTAAGATGTAAAGCCGTGATTACAACAATCCTAAGCATTAATAAAATAAGACAATGATTAACCATACCTGTATGAATTGAGGGACCGAGTGAAGGAAAAGCATCTGTTTAGTATACATAATAGAGTAAGATGAGGCAAAAAGAGGTAGGTAAGGGTGGTCAAAAAGGGGTCATTTATGGGCCCAACATCTTCCCCCAACTGTCCTATTGCATGTCCTCATGCAACAACCTCCATTATTGTAAATCTGAATCTAGCATTGTGCTCCGTTCATGGAGAGAAGAAAAGTTGTATGGGAATTCAGGTGTTCCCTGTTTTTCCACAAATCCCTAATGGACAACCCAATATCTCCAACACTTCTGCTCTTCTGCCCTTGTTAATGAGAAGTCTTCCCTATACGATTTTTCTGGCCATCGGATGAGAGTAAATTTGAATTTGAGTCCCAGCCAATTAACCCCACATTCTTTCATGCATCCAACATATCCCTCAACCCTGGAAAGTGCCTGTTCAAAATTCCTGTAACAGTAGGGATTCCTATTTCTTAGGGTTGAAGAGGCAACCTGCCATTTGTGTTGGCTACCTTCCAAAGCCACTCATTGATGCATGGAAATCTAGCTGACACAAGTAGAAATAACCTTTTCTTGAAGTTTCATTATACGCTGAGTTTGGATGGGACATGAGAGTACACTCTGATGACAAGCAAGGAGGAGATGAGGATTCTGAGGTTCACTTCGAATCCAAAGGTTAGAGTGGGCCTCATTATGAGAGAAATTTTGGAAATATATTTCCCACTAAACATGATTGCTCACAAAGGAGGCAAAATCCCTCATCTGAACATCACCTGAGAAAGGGACAAGATTCGAATGGCGATCCAAAGGACAAGCCAACTCATGCAAATAAAGCTCACATAGCAAATTCAGGTCCTCAAAGTCACTTTCTGGAAATGTTTCCAAGAATTTAGCTGAGGTTTCTATCTCATATGGTCTCCCTTATTTTATATCCCTCAGTTTAAACCAAATGAACTGCTCAAATAAAAACACTAAGGGTAAGAGGAGGATGGTACTTTGGTACCCAACAATTCCTGAGAAAGAGTATACAGCTGATCTTTTTCCACCTGCATGGACTTGAAATTTTTTAGCTCCTTTAGCTCCTTTTGTAACTCTTCCCCATGGAGTTTCTGGGACATAAGTTCTTCTGCCCACTTTTCCTTCAATTCCCTGATGGTATTCCTATGTTCAGTGAGGGAAACCATCCCTTCTTGATATCTCTCCACCTGACTCCTCCACTTCCTCACTTGTATTCTCAGGATTGAGAGTTATTTTTTCAGCTTCAATATTTCTTCATCTTTAGGATGTTCTTCATTATCAAAATCCAAATTGATAAAATTTTGAGGAAATTGAGTCCATACCTTATCACCTAATGATCCAATTTGAACATCCTGTGCTTATGAAATCACTTCTGGGGGTGTTGGTTCTTGTGTAACAGCATCCCTTCCCTAAATTTCTCCTGTAGCAACTTCAACCATAGGTGTCTCTGAAACAACTTCTGGAGATGTTGGTTCTTGTGTAACAGCATCCTCTCTTTGGAGTTCTCCTATAGCAACTTCAGCAGCTAATTGCAAGGGTGATAGTTCTTGTGTGACAACCTCCTCCCAAATTTTGATCTCCTTATCTACTTGATTGTCAACTGCAACTTCGACAGGGGGATGCAAGGCTGCTGGTTCTTATGTAACAGAGCCCTTCCCTTCTCTTTCTTCATGCTACTTGGATTGTAGAGTTGCTTTCATGTCTTTTGTAATATGGAGTTGTTCCTTGAGGATTTCAATGTCCCCCGAGGATTGTGATTGCATTTGTTCATCCTCTCCTAAATCCAAATCAGGAATGATGTCCATTCCAGGATTGACTTCTTGTTGCAGCCTAAGAGTCTCCACAGAAAATTTCTAGGAATGTTGATTCTTGTGTAGCAACATCGTGGTTAACTTCCTCATTTTCCTGTTGTTGGGATCCCATTTCTATTAACTCTGTGTCATGAGATGGTTCAGGAGTCACAGTGCAAACTTCTTCATTAAATTCCAGAATATTTTCAGTCTCTGGTTCCTCTTCCCCCATTTGGGTGGAAACTTCAACGAGAATATTCGAGGATGCTAGTTCTTGTGTATCAGCACCCTATTCAGCCTCATCATAATTCTGCTACTAAGGTTCCATCTCTATTAGTTCTATGCCATGAGAAGGTTCAGGAGTCACAGCGTAGACTTCTTCAACAAAATCAGGAATAATTTCAGCCTCCAGTTCACCTGTTCCAATTTGGGTGGAAACTTCAACAGGAATATTCAAAGATTCCCGTTCTTGTGTATCAGCACCCTGTTTCTATGCTACTTCCCTTTGCTGGAGTTTCTCTTGGGGAGCTTCACCATCCTTCCAATCAGGTCGTCCTTGTTCTTCCACAGCTGTAGGTATGGGTTGTTGTGTCACAAAGGCATGAACTATGACTTTGTAGCCTAACTGGTTAAAGATTTCTCCAAACATAGGACAGATCACTCTTTCTTCCTCCTCACCATCCTCAGCAGGATTTGATCCTTCTAATTGGTCTGCAGCTTCAACCAGTGTGTGCAGCTTCCTTTCCACCTATTTCCTGCATGCTTCCTTCCAATTTTATAGTTCTTTCTGAAGTGATTGTACTTCCTCCTTTAATAGCCCATTTTCATACAGAAGTCCCTCAATTTGAGGTTCTTTTACAGCTGGTTCCTATAGGGCATCGTTTGATTTGGGTCTCAGAATGGGGAATTTGATCTATGCTTCTATGGTTTCCCATCTTTCCTGTGCTACTTCAGCTACTGTAACTGACCTGGTTCTTTTTTGTCTTATTGGTGGTGATTCTTTTATTTCTTCTTTTTATCTCCTCCTTTTCCTCCGTGGTGCCATAATTTCCAAATTTGCAGCTGATGTGGAAGGGATATCCTCTATCTTAGTGTTTTCCTATTCTTCCTCGATCAAAGTTCCTTCCCATTCAGGGGAAGATTCAATGGTAAGCACCTATGTGTTTTCTTCTGTTATCATGGTTCTGACATCCTCGGCTTTAGCTGTCGTAGCATCTAATGTTTCTCCATTTTCATCCTCTACTGTCAAAGCTTCCNCCCCCCCAACTAAATTGGAGGGACTCTGAACCTCCTGGT
Source organism: Pseudotsuga menziesii (assembly GCA_001517045.1). NCBI lineage: Eukaryota > Viridiplantae > Streptophyta > Pinopsida > Pinales > Pinaceae > Pseudotsuga > Pseudotsuga menziesii. The sequence goes on along the minus strand of LPNX010900194.1, from coordinate 18,568 downwards.
TCCCTTCATTTCCCCCCAACTCTTCATTAGCGGGATCCTCTTGGTTTTGAGTAGGCCCCATGAGTAAAGGTACTTCTACTTCTTCTTCTATTGGAATGCCAGGCAAAAGGGCAAGTTCCTAAATTTGACCTATGAATTGCTCCCAGGTTTGGTTCCATTGAGCTAAGGCCCATAAAATTATTAATTTGATTACGCCATGGTGGGTAAGGGAGGAATTTGGATGCTTGGATGTTCTAACAAACCTTGTCATATGATGTAGATCATTTAATAGATAAAATGGAATGTTCAGTAAGGCCTTATGATGGAGATGAGATAATAGAGGAAATTCAGAGTAATGAACTATTTAATACCTACCTTCAAAGTTGATATAGTTCTTGAGGAAAATTTCTACTTGATCCCATGGCCGAGGCAGTGACTATAATTCTATCCCTCTCCGTGACTGCCGAATGTGATCCCCCTCTCTCAGAAAATCTTGTACTGCAGCAGCATTGGGGGTTCTTCGACCAATCCAGGCTCTTCCCACCTGAGGAAGGCCAATGACCTCAACCACTATTGCTTCACAGACTTCGATACGTAACCCCTGAACATCTGAGTGGGTTTTTGTAATATTTAAGGAAAATTGTAGAGTTATCTCTTGATGAAACCCATTTAGGCATTGGAAGAATTCAATCCAACCCACAGCTTCAAAAATAGTGAAAAAATCGGCATTTCTTCTCATTTCTTGTGTATTTGGAGATTCATGCCGAGATGGAATACCCATGTTTGTTTGACTTCATAATTGTTTATCAGTCCGACAGATTACAGGTCCTGACAATGGAGGTTAAAGCACAGAGTATGCATGAACAACTGAGAGTGGAGTTGGGTAAATTCGGAAAGTTTCAGAGCATGGAAATGTTTGGAATTTTATCCCAAATTAGGAAAGGTGGCGGTTATCAGGTAACATAAATGGACATTAAGTCTTACGAGTGGACAGTTTACGGTATGCAGGTGTAATAATGGGCATAGAAAGGAAGGTATGATTAATGTTGTCAAATCTAGTTAATGCTTAATCAAGTAAATAATCAAAACCATACCTTCAAAAATATGCGATGAATGGTGACCTTTGGAAAATAGTAGAGTGTGTGAAGTGCAGCCATTTAAATTTAGTCATTATTGCAGGCATTCTGTAATGACCTTTTCTGCTGGCGGACCAAAACCATCATGTCAATCTTGTCGAAAACATAATGAATGCTGGGAAATAAATTGGAATTGTCGGCATTAGGAATTGGGGCCAGATCTGATGGAGACGCTAACCAAGGTTGCAAAGAGTTATGCCAATAATGAAGGAGTCACAGCCGTAGACCATAGAGAAATAAAACAATTTGGCAAAGTCGTGGCCATGAATTATAGAAAAATCAGCCAGATTTGGTGGAGTCGTAGCTGCCGGAAAGGGTAAAAATGGACAAAAGTGAAACGGTGTCACAGCTACCAGAATCAAAAAAATGCATTAATTTTGCGGTGTTGCAGCTGCGTGGAACGGGGTAAAGGGCGAGAGTTGACGGTGTTGCAGCTACGCGGAATGGGATAAAGGGCCAGAGTTTACAATGTTGCATCTTTGCGGAACGGGATAAAGGGCGGGAGTTGACAGTGTTGTAGCTGCGCAGAACGAGATAAAACGCGGGATTTTACGGTGTTGCAGCTGCACAGAATGGGATAAAGGGCGGGATTTTACAGTGTTTCAGCTACAGAAAAATGGGAAAATAGGCAACGATTTGATGTTGTTGTAGTTGCACGCAATGGGATAAAATGAGGTATTTTTCGGTGTTGCAGCTACAAAAGAAAAACAGAAAGATAGGAAAAGTATTACAGTATTACAGCTGGAACATATTTGTTCAAGGAATTTTATTCTGATGTAAGAAGTTACAGAAGGATGACCCTGGTCGATAGGCCCAATAATGACCACTTCTCCTTAGGTGCTTCCCCGAGCTTTTTTTTTTTTAAATGGATCAAGTGCAAAAGAAAAGGATAAAAATAATGGTAAAAATATCAATTCATTTATGTACAAAAAAAAATTATTTAAGATTTACAGCGATTATCTAAGGATTGGCAGGGGCAGAGAAAGATTCATGCCCTTATTCTAACTGGTAATCTAGATCAGCTACAATCTATGAAGTGAATGTGTCTTTTGAAATGGGCTGATGGTACAGTCGCGACCTGTGACCATTAGCAAATAATGGTGCATGATTCTCATTAATGGTTACTAGGCGGACTGTACCATTATCAAATACTCTGTCTACCAAGTATGGGCCCAACCATCTTGTGCGTAATTTACCCTTGAATTCCCTTTTGAATCTTGAATCGTATAATAATGCCCAGTCTCCTTCACAGAAAACTTTCTTTTTGATGAATTGGTAGTTCCAATTGGATCTCTGTTGCTGGATTAATACTCTTTGATCCACAGCAGCTAAATGGTTCTCATCAAGTTCATTCAATTGATTCAATCTTCTCTTCTGGGCTTCAGTTACATCTAATTTTACCTCTGTAGTTGTCTTCAAAGTCTTGATTTCAAATTCAATTGGGAAGACAGGACTTTTCCCATACACCAAGTAATAAGGAGAGAAACCTGTAGTATTGTGCCAAGTAGTACGATCTACCCACAACGCTTCTAGAATTCTATCAGCCCAATCTCTATGATGGCTCTTGACTGTTTTGGTAAGGATGGCTTCAATAAATTTGTTAGTGCTTTCTACTTGTCCATTGGCCTAGGGATGGTATGGTGAATCTATTCAGTGCTGAATATGGTACTTCCATAGAAGAGCTTCGAATTGATGTGACACAAACTGAGGTCCTTCATCTGTAACCACTTCCTTGGGTACTCTAAAATAGGTAAATATTTCACCATATAGGAAATCAATCACAGCCTAGTCATTGGCTTTCACCAAAGCCACAGCTTCTACCCATTTCGTCATGTAGTCGGTATAGACCAAGATGTAGGATTTCTTCCTAGAATAAGGGCTTATAGGACCAACAAAATCTAAGGCCCATCTATCAAAAGGTTCAACCACTAGTTGTGGTTGAAGAGGCATTTGATCCAATCTATTAGGTTGGCCCATCCTCTGGTAGCTATCAAAAGACTGGACATATCTTTTTGCATCCCTAAAAAGGGTTGGCCAATAGTATCCCATTCTCAGTGCTTTGTGTCTTGTCCTCCTATCTGCAAAATGTCCCCCACAAGGCTCATCATGGTAAGTCTTCAAAATATGGAATATTTCATCTTCTCTTACACATCTTCTAATCTCAAGTTCAGGTCCTATGTAGAATAGATGACCGTCTATCCAACAATACCCGACACTTTGTTGAATAATTTTCCTCTTTTCTCTTTTGGACAAATGTGCTAGAAGATTCCCTACAGCCAAGTATTTAGCGACATCTGCATACCAAGGGGAGTGAGCTAAAACTGCAAATAAGTGTTCATCTGGAAAAGAGTCCTCAACAGGAAAATTATCATCACTGTTAGTAAAATGAGATAAGAAATCAGCGACAACATTTTCTTTTCCAGGTCTGTCTATAATGGTGATATCAAATTCTTGTAATAACAATAGCCATCTAGTTACCCTAGCATTTGTAACATGTTTATTCATTATATATTTGATGGTCGAGTGGTCAGTGTACACAAAGGTAGGATATCCAGTGATATAATGTCAAAATTTGTTAATGGAGTAAACAATGGCTAAAAAATCCTTCTCGGTAATAGTATAATTAAGTTCAGCAGGGGATAGGTTTTTGCTAATATAATAAACTGCATAAGGTGCTTGATCATCCTTCTGTCCTAAAACTGCTCCAATTGTGGTATCAGACGCATTTGAAGAAATGTGAAAAGTTAGGGTCCAATTGGGCCCTCTTAGGATGGGAGCTGTGGAAGCTTCTCCTTAAGTTCAACAAGCATTGTCTAGCATGCCTCATTCCAAATAAATTGTGCATCCTTCATTAACAATGAAAACAAAGGAGAGGAAAGTTTGGAAAAATTTTCTATAAATCTTCTGTAATATCCAGCATGCCCTAAGAAACTTCGCACTTCTTTCTAAGTTGCAGTAGTAGGTATATGTTTTATTACCTTGATTTTAGAGGGGTCCACCTAGATGCCATCAGCAGAGATAAAATGCCCCAACACAACTCCTTTAGTCATCATCATATGGCACTTTTCAATGCTCAAAGATAGCTGGGTCTGTTCATAGCGAGTTAAAACCTTTTCCAAATTTTTCAATGCTTCTTCAAAGTCTTTGCCATAAGGAGTAAAATCATCCATGAAAATTTCCATACTATCATTAACTAATTCTGAAAAGATGCCAATCACAGCTCTTTGAAATGTGGCTGGTGCATTACATAAACCAAAGGGAAGCACTATGTATGCAAAAGTTCCCTAGGGACAAGTGAAGGTAGTTTTATCCTGGTCTTCACGAGAAATATGGATTTGATTATACCCGCTAAACCCATCCAGGAAGGAGAAGAACTTCTTTCCAGATAAGGTGTCAAGTACTTGATCGATGAAAGACATGGGAAAGTGATCTTTCTGTGTTTCCTTGCTTAGCTCTCTATAGTCCACACAGAATCTCCATTTACCATTCTTCTTGGGTACTATTACAAGTGGAGACACCCACTCGCTGTCTGAAATGGGATATATAAATATTGCTTCCAAGAGTTTATGAATTTCTTCCTTCACTATGTCCCTAATATTGGGGTTCATTCATCGTTGAGGCTGGCACACAAGCCAGGAGTCACTTTTGATATAAATGTGATGGGTGCACATACTAGAAGGGATTCCCCTCATGTCAGTGTACTCCCAGGAAAATACCCCTTGTGTTTTTTTAAGAGAATGATTAGGAGTTCATGTTCATATGGGGAAAGGTTGGGATTGATATTCAAGATTTTTCCAAACTACCTCAATAGGAACACTTTTTGAATTTCTCAACACTAGAACTATGTGAGTATCACTGACTAATGTCTCTTCTGTGAGATTTTCTTGTTCCTCTTCACCTAGAGTAGCATTCAGGATCTGATCAATTTTCTTATTGACAAAAGTGGGTTGACTGATGAAATTATTAATGGCATCGTCTTCGGTTCTATCTTTAAAATTCAAGGCCTTCCCTATCATTAATAATGGTTGAATGCCCTCTTCTTCCTCTAGCTCCATCCATAACGAAGTTTCAGCTTCTAAGCTCGGTCGAGCTAGAGGATAGAGAGTGAGGTTATTTATCTCGGTTCCATCTAATATGGTCATAGACCCAGATCAACAGCTGATGCAAGCATCAGCTGTAGCTAACCAAGGCCTTCCCAGGATCAATGGGTGTCCTCCTAGCTATGACTTAGGTTGTAAAACCAATAATTCAACAAGATACTCCCAAGAATCAATTGAGATAATGAGATCATCCAATATTCCTTCAGGTTTAATAGTGGATCTATCTTCCAGTTCTAAAATGATAGGAGTAGGACTGATATTAGTGAGCCAAAGTTTTCTTATAGTTTCAATGGTCATGATGTTAATTGCTACTCCTAATTCTACTAGTACATTGGGTATTTGTGTGCTCCCAATCTGCACAGTGACAGTGGGATTCCCAGGACCGTCGTACTTGTCCAAGACGGTTTTTCCCATTATTAATGCAGATAATTTCCCTATGATGTGAATAGTGGGAGGATCCATGGGTTTTCTTCCTTGCTTCCTCATACACAGATACTGAACAGTTCTAGCATAGATAGCTACGTCTTGAAGGGCTTGAAGGAGTGGGATTTTAACATAAATAATTTTTAACTCTCCTAAGAGGTTAAATTGAGGTTGTCCCACTACCTCAGGTAACATTAATATTTCAGGGTATGGTGGTTCCCTAATCAACTGTGTAATCTATGTGTCGATAAATGTGTCTTTCTTTGTTTCAGTCGGAATATTAGTAGGATGTTCAGTGTCTTCAATAATGGGGGTCATTGTATTGGATAAATACTATGGGTTCATCCTTTCTTCACACACAGAGGATGGAACATCCTCAATGATCAAAGGCTCCACTACCTTCCTTGATCGTAAGCGGATATCATTACAGAGTACAGGAGTAATGGAGTAAGCGGGTGTGTTGGCAGTCTCAAATTGATGGACTGCTTTATTATTTGGGTTAGGGTTAGGTTGAGTAGGAAATTGTGGTCGTATCGACATGTTGGCGACAACATCATTCTAGAGTTGCAGCTGTGACTGTTGATAAGGCAGAGGATATTGTTGAGGAGGGTATGGTTAATGAGGAAATGTTTAATGTGGAGACTATTGAGAGGGTTGGTATGGGGAAACTGGTTCCTTGGATGGAAATTCCTCCATCCAGGAGACCAAGAATATTGTTGTGTTGATTGCATGGGCAGCCCCAGGTTTACTATAATTAATCAACAACACCCAAAACTCACTGGCCCTTTCGGTGACAGACCACGAAGCGATCTGAAGTCTCACCTGAAGTGAATCTAATGGGTTGGCCATGACTCAAGTGTCTTGGACCTGGTTCTGCGCATCCTACTTCTTTTCTCTTACTCCTGCGCGCCACTAGGTCAACTAGCTCTGTGCATCGCACGTCTCCTTCTACTAGCAGCACTTTTACCCGTGCGATGCTTAACCCCGCGCAAGTCGCATGATTTCCTCTCGCGTCACACAACTTCCACTTACTCACAATATTCCCAACCTTACCGCATCTCTGCGCACCGCGGAACACCCATCCTCTCCTCAACGCTAATCCCTCAGCTCGCAGTATCACGCACCGCAGCTCCTCTGCCGATGCGATACCGCCTCTCTGCGATAACTTACCACTAGGACTTTGCGCTCTTAGCGTTGGCTGTGCCGATGTGCGAACTCTACCTCTCAGAAGTATATTGTGAGTAACTGGTCATTAGAGACAGACGTAAAGGAGTATTTAAACAGCCTACTAAAATGCTTCAACTTATCTTTATCCTCTTGCATTATCATGAGCAGAACAATACATGCATTCATCTACGGCGACTAACATTACATGCATAATAACCAGTAACAGTAAGCAAATACAATCACATTCATACAACACATAACACGCAGATTTAACATGGTTCACCCTCGGGATGGGAGCTACGTCCACCAAACTGTGCTTCTATTATATATCTTGAGCGAAGTTAGCATAGTCTGTTGCACTGCATATGCAGCACGAGGTCTCTTATAGATCTCTGGTCTATCTCTATGTTTCCTTTCTTTCAGTATATCCTTCCCTCCCTGTTCTCTCTGTGAATGGTTACATACAGACTCAAATGACTCACAGACAGCTAGGTGTCTGGATCGTTACAACGCAGTCTGTCTAACTGATTCCTGAGTCTACAAAACTATCAACTGACCAACTATCTAACTGACTGATTAGCTAACCCTTTACAATACAAAAATGCAAGCTTTTATAGGCAGCCCGAAGGTCGTGCCATTACAACACTGTGGGCCTGTCCCAACAGTAAACCCATACCCTAAATAGTGACAGTCGGTCCTCTCTGTCCTTGAGGTAGCCGCTTCCCGTCACACCGCAGCTCTCTGCAGTCTTCCATGCTTCCCGACACTAACCATGGGTACTATGCACCGCTTCTCTTTCTGTCCTTCGCCTTCAATGCTTGAGCCTCGTTGCTCCTTCTTCTTTATGAGGGTCGCTGAGCCCTCCTGTCTTCCGCCACTACCTTCAATGCAGTGGTTGAGATTTCTTCTCTCGGTCGCTCAGGTACCATTGCCTTCTTGACTTTTCTATCCCAAAAGTCATGGTTTTCGGCTCTGCTCTCCAGCTGGAAACGTGCTACGGTGTCGTAGCTCCGCCCTGTCCTTTTTCCGCCAAAACTTCTCTCTTTCCACCAAAACTAGCAGCTTCTTCTGTAGCTGCGGGATCCTGCTCCAACAGTCCCCTAACACTTACTTGTGGCTCGCCCCCGAGCCACTACCAGCAGGTGTCTCCTGTTGTAGCTTCTCCTTCGCCTCCTGCGAAGTTTTCTGCAACTTACCCCGAAGTTCTGCAACTTCATTCTTCATTACCTTGACACGCTCTTTCTGGAGTTTCGGTAACTTAGCTCGGTGGGATTTCTTATGCTTTCTTCCCTTAGTCACGGTGTCGCTCTCTTCGCTCTTTCTTCTTTATGAGCGCTCTAGTGTTTGAGAAGTGTTCCACAGATATCCTTTCCTCTTTATCTGGGTTAGAAATTTTATCACAAGGAAAATCTGTATCTTCCAGCCTCCTCAAACCTTTCCTTCCATCTAGAACCTCGTGGACAGAGAAGAAGCAACCCATGAACTCCGCTCTGAGGACAAGCCTTTGTCCTCGTTCTGGATGTCTCCCCTCCGCTGGGTTTGCAGTCTTCTTCCACTTCTCTTCTCTTCGAAGTGGTCCAGGTCCATAGGCTGCCTTGGATCCTCAGGGTTCTGTTTTGCCTTTTCTTGCTCAGCAACCCTCTCCAAGCATGCACACTGCCTCTGATCTATGACAACCATATGTTGTTTCTTTACCTTAGGAATCTTTTGTTCTTCGGTTAGCTGATCAGATGGGTCAGCGACCTTCTCCCATTGCTTTCTTTTTCTGATTTTTACCTTCCTTCTAGTGGGAGATTTCTTATCATCAGTCTTCTGCTCTGCTTTCTTATCTTCAGTGGTCGGCTCGGCGTTCTTCTTCTCCTTAGCGGAGACTTTAGTGACAACTTCTACTTCTGGCGCTTGACTCTTCATCCCTAGCGACTGTCTAACTTGTGCTGTACTTAGTTTCACAACCCTGGGCGATGTCGATATGGCGGATCTACGGTCACCAGGACCAGGGTCAAAACGTCTCAACATGCCTTCTGGAGGTTCGCTTTTAGTCGAAATCCGCTTGGCTCAATACTCCAGGCGTGTAGTGGCTTCGAACTCTGGAAGTCATTGTACTCTGTAACTGGATTGGCTAATACTACACAGGGGATACTCAGGACTGCTCTATATGGCTCTCGGATGTTTGCAAATGTGACTCTCGTACCTGGGTAGTTCCTATATTTATGACGAGTCAACACTCCCGGATGGAGCGGTCATCCCGGTAAAACCCGTCGGACTTAATTATTTCCTGGATGAGACCATGCCCGCCATTCCGATCCTCAATTAATGCGGAAATCTGCTCACGTGCTACTCAAATTGTGCGTGCTCAGGTGCCGGTCTTGTAAAAGATTTTGCCAAATCTAGAAACTTAATGAGGCCTGCCGCCAAATCTACGGTAAGGGATACCGGTCATTTCCTCATTAACTACCTGTCAGACCTTGACTTGACGGTCCACTGTGAGTTTCCAAACTGGACACGTCACACGGTGACACGTCACATTGCTGCGATGTAACCTCCTTGTCACCTGCGCAACCAAACATTTTTTTTTTTATCGCGCTAGTGCGATTCCTCCTGACTAGGCTGTCTGCCGGTGTAGACTAGTTCCCGGTGCGATGCCTCCTTTCAACTACACTAGGAATCTGCACCTCTATAAACTGTTCATGCCAGGA